>OX940805.1:7420637-7908378 GCA_954870605.1 Acer campestre
GTTTCCATCCGAACCAGAGGTTAGAACGATCTTAGGCATCAATCTTGTTACAATCGACGAGGTTTGTATCGGTTGGTATTAGAGCTTAGGCCTCTAACATCAGATTTAATCTATCTTTATTACTCTTCTTCTTTGATTTCGTTGATCACAAAATTACATCTTATATCTTGAACTTCTTTTGAGTGTCCATCTAAGTCACACAAAAACAAAAACAAAAACAAAACAAAACAAAACAAAAAAAAAAAAAAAAAACTTGATTCCATTTGATCAAGTCCAGTACAAAAAAAAAAAAAATACCAAAGGTCTTGCTAGTTGATCAAGGTGGAAAAAAAAAAAGAGTACAAAATTTTTATTTTGAACGATCGTGTAGTTGAAATATATCAACTATTGCTATTTCTCTTCTTGATTCGTGCAGTGATATTCAAAAAAAAAAAAAAAAATCCTAGTAGTAGAAACTCGTCTATGTTATTCTTGTCCTATTACTTTATTATTCCAGTTTCGTGTGAACCTAGGAAATTTTTGTTTCGTGTGAATGTGGCTAACAAATCCTAATTAATGTTTGGTTAGTTTGATAAGAACTTTTGAGAAATTACAAGTGGAAAAATGCAAGAGTGGTGAGTACATACTGGGGTAAAAGCCGAATTTATTGTGTGAAAACACAAGTGTTGAGTGAACTGATTATTCGAGCGAAACACGTGAGGGAGTGCTATGAGGTCCTTTTTTTTTCTAATCTTTTTTTTGCAAGAAAACATGTCCAAAAACAAAGATAAAGGCACTACTAAGGATTCTTTCATCCGGCCGATCTAAAGCTTTGGAAGGGGACATTAGTAGGGGAGATGAGACGGATGATGAGGGGGGGAATTGGAACAATTACATGAGCATTTAGATCAAGTGGAAAACGCACGTGGTGAAACAGCCATAACCCGTCCCACAAGCAAGTAGGAGAGAGAGAGAGAGACAGAGAGTTTCGGTTAGAGAAGAAGTTAATGATTACTACGGGGATGATAATGACATGTAGGAGGATGATCACATGTCCAATGTGGGTGCGTGAAGATTTAAGTGTGGAATGGGAGGTAGAGGAGTTAGTTATGGCAATAGAGAAGATAGGTATGGAATAGAGGAGATAGGTATGGAGAGAGGGTTGATAATAATTTGGGTAGTATAAAGGTGAAGATCCCAACCTTCCAAGGTAAAACTGATTGATGAGAATCAAGAAGCATCACCAAAGGCTCAATTGCATGTTCCAGTTGGGCCAATTGCAAGGGCTAAGAGGATCAAAGAAGCATTTAATGATAATTGATTCTGAGTTGCTGAAGTACAAGTTTGGCCCACATGAAAACCAAATCCGGGCTAAACTTTGTAGACCTCGACAGGGGGCATATGAGGTCAGATTAATTATTATAATATGTTTCTGGAAAGCCCAAGACGAGCCCTACAAATGTTATGAAGACTCCGTCATCCGTAACAGATCGCAACAGGCCCAAAATCGGCCATCTATTTTATTACGCGAAGACTCGAGCTGGACAAGAGCTGGACGCCAGGCAGAACTTCGTGGGCCTCTACAGAAGGCATATGGAATCGGATCGTCTATTATAATATGTTTTCGGAAAGCCCAAGACGAGCCCTACAGATGTTATGAAGACTTCGTCCTCCGTAACAGATCACAACAAGCCCGAATATAGACATCTAGATTGTTGCCTACCTTGCTTCTAGAACCTATGTTATTTAATATTTGTTTCCTTTTTGAATTAGGCATGAATTAGGCATGGTGCCTACCTTGTTTGTTTCCTTGAATTAGGCATGTTGCCTACCTTGTCTTTTCCTTGAATTAGGCATGTTGCCTACCTTGTCTTTTCCTTGAATTAGGCATGTTGCCTACCTTGTCTTTTCCTTAAATTAGGCATGTTGCCTACCTTGTCTTTTCCTTAAATTAGGCATGTTGCCTACCTTGTCTTCTAGGGTTTTAGTTTAAAAGGAACCAACCTCTATGATTCTCAAGAAAGCTTTGAATTTGAATGAAAAATGAGAGAGTTTTCTCTTTTGTTCCTTGAGAACTAATTGGAACTTATCAGATTTTCTCTGTGGCGTTCCTCCCTGACTTATCAATCAAGTCTTTCATCCTTGATTGTGGCGTCTTCATTATACCAAGGTTCACATCTCGCTATAGGTGTTGGGTCGCGGTTTCCATCCGAACCAGAGGTTAGAACGATCCGAGGCATCATCCTTGTTACAATCAACGAGGATCGTATCAGTTGGTATCAGAGCTTCGGCATCTAACATCAGGTTTTATCTATCTTTGTTGTTCTTCTTCCTTTGAATTCCGTTCGTTCAAGTTCAGTAATCAAAAAAAAAAAAAAAAAAAAAAAAAAAAATTCAGAAGATCTTGCTTGTTGATCAAGATCCGTAAAAAAAAAAAAAAAAAAAAAAAAAAAAAAAAAAAAAAAATATTCTTGGTAGTAGTAACAGCCCTATTATTTCAGTTTCATTAAAATTCGTTTGTGTGAACCTAGCAAATCTGAGTTTCTTGTGAACGTAGCTAAGAAATCCTGATTATTGTTTGGTTAGTTTGATAAGAACTTTTGAGAAAATTGTGAGTGGAAAAAGGCAAGAGTGGTGAGAAAATACTGAGGGTAAAAGCCGAATATGTTGAGTGAAACACACGAGTGTTGAGAGAATTGGTTATTTGAGCGAAACACGTGAGGGAGTGCCGTGAGGTCCTTTTTATTTTCTAATCTTTTTCTTGCAGGGAAAACATGTCTGACAACAAAGATAAAGGCATTACTGAGGATTCTTCCATTCCAGCAGATCTAAAGAATTGGAATGAGGCATTAGTAGGGGATATGAGACGGATGATGAGGGGAGAATTGGAGCACTTACATAAGCGCTTAGATAAAGTGGAAAGCGCACGTGCGGGAGGTGGAGAGCTTTTGGTGGCAAGAAGAACTCTTAGTGCTCAAGTAAAGGAAGATGATGAGGTACAACGTGACAATGTCTTTCACACCCGATGCCATGTTAATGATAAGGTATGTAGCATGATAATTGATGGGGAAAGTTGTACTAATTTGGCTAGCACTAGTTTGGTGGAAAAACTAAATTTGGCCACTTTAAAGCACCCAAAACCTTATAAGCTACAATGGTTGAATGATAGTGAAGAAATCAAGGTGACTAAACAGGTGTTGGTGTCTTTTTCCATTGGAAGGTACAAAGATGAAGTCTTGTGTGATGTGGTACCAATGCATGCGAGTCATATTCTTTTGGGGCGACCATGGCAATTTGATAGGCGTGTAACTCATGATGGTTACACAAATAGATACTCCTTTGTACTCAATAAAAAGCGAATCACTCTTGTACCCTTAACCCCAATACAAGTTTATGAAGATCAAGTGAGATTAAAAGAAAGAAAAGATGAAAAAAAGGAGAGTGAGAGTTCAAAAGAAAGAGAGACAAAAGAAAGAGAGATTGAACCAGCAAAAAAAGAAATCTCGGCTGATGAGAAACAAAAAAAAAGACAACAAATCTCGGCTGATGAGAAACAAAAAAAAAAGACAACAAGTGAACTTCTATGAAAAAAAAAGTGAGATCAAAAAGGTCTTGTTTTCAAATCAGCCAACTTCTTGGCCTAGTGTTCTTGTTTCTCTTTTGCAGGACTTTGATGAAGTGTCGCAGGCAATCAACAACATTACGGTGAAGATTCGAGGACGAATCCTTTTGAAGAGAGGGGGAATGATGAGAATCAAGAAGCATCACCAAAGGCTCAATTGCATGTTCCAGTTGGGCCAATTGCAAGGGCTAAGAGGATCAAAGAAGCATTTAATGATAATTGATTCTGAGTTGCTGAAGTACAAGTTTGGCCCACATGAAAACCAAATCCGGGCTAAACTTTGTAGACCTCGACAGGGGGCATATGAGGTCAGATTAATTATTATAATATGTTTCTGGAAAGCCCAAGACGAGCCCTACAAATGTTATGAAGACTCCGTCATCCGTAACAGATCGCAACAGGCCCAAAATCGGCCATCTATTTTATTACGCGAAGACTCGAGCTGGACAAGAGCTGGACGCCAGGCAGAACTTCGTGGGCCTCTACAGAAGGCATATGGAATCGGATCGTCTATTATAATATGTTTTCGGAAAGCCCAAGACGAGCCCTACAGATGTTATGAAGACTTCGTCCTCCGTAACAGATCACAACAAGCCCGAATATAGACATCTAGATTGTTGCCTACCTTGTCTTCTAGAACCTATGTTATTTAATATTTGTTTCCTTTTTGAATTAGGCATGAATTAGGCATGGTGCCTACCTTGTTTGTTTCCTTGAATTAGGCATGTTGCCTACCTTGTCTTTTCCTTGAATTAGGCATGTTGCCTACCTTGTCTTTTCCTTGAATTAGGCATGTTGCCTACCTTGTCTTTTCCTTAAATTAGGCATGTTGCCTACCTTGTCTTTTCCTTAAATTAGGCATGTTGCCTACCTTGTCTTCTAGGGTTTTAGTTTAAAAGGAACCAACCTCTATGATTCTCAAGAAAGCTTTGAATTTGAATGAAAAATGAGAGAGTTTTCTCTTTTGTTCCTTGAGAACTAATTGGAACTTATCAGATTTTCTCTGTGGCGTTCCTCCCTGACTTATCAATCAAGTCTTTCATCCTTGATTGTGGCGTCTTCATTATACCAAGGTTCACATCTCGCTATAGGTGTTGGGTCGCGGTTTCCATCCGAACCAGAGGTTAGAACGATCCGAGGCATCATCCTTGTTACAATCAACGAGGATCGTATCACTGATCTTGAAGCTTATTTGGAGTGGGAGAAAAGAATAGAGTTGGTGTTAGATTGCCATGAATATTTCAAATTGAAGAAGGTGAAATTGGCAGCCATAGAATTCACTGATTATACTATTGTTTGGTAGGATCAACTGATTGTGAGTAGGATACGGAATGGAGAAAGACCTATTGAGACATGGGAGGAGATGAAAACTGTTATGAGGAGGAGATTCATTCCAAGTCACTATTATAGGGATTTGTTTCAAAAATTGCAAACTCTTGCTCAAGGGTCTAAGTGTGTTGAAGACTACTATAAGGAGATGGAGATAGCCATGATTCGAGCTGATTTGGAGGAGGACCGAGAGGCGACTATGGCTAGGTTTCTAAATGGGCTACACCGAGATATTGCAAAAGTAGTGGAGTTGCAACATTATGTTGAATTGACTGACATGGTACACATGGCCATTAAAGTGGAACAACAATTGAAGAGGAAGGGTTCCACACGGGTTGGGCAAAATTCGGGTTCTTCATCATCATGGAAACCGAATTGGAGCAAGGTGGAGGACCAGCCTAGTTTCAAGGCCAAGGCTGCACCTTCCAAAGATCATGAGGCCGAAGGCACATTAAATCAAGGTAAATCAGATTCTACACCTTCTAGAAACCATGACATTAAGTGCTTTAAGTGTTTGGAAACAAGCCATATTGCATCACAATGCCCAAACAAGAGAGTAATGGTTTTGAAGGATGATGGTTGTATCAAATCCGAGGGTGAATCTGATGATGAGTCTATGCCACCTTTGGAGGATGCAAGTGACTTTGAATATCCGGTGGGTGGAGAGCTTTTGGTTGCAAGAAGAGCTCTTAGTGCTCAAGCCAAGGAAGATGATGAGATACAACGTGATAACATTTTTCACACCTGCTGCCATGTTAATGATAAGGTATGTAGTATGATTATTGACGGGGGGAGTTGTAATATTGTGGATAGCACTATTTTGGTGGAAAAATTGAATTTGACAACTTTAAAGCACCCAAAACCTTATAAACTACAATAGTTGAATTATAGTTGGGAATTTAGGGTGAATAAACAGGTGTTAGTATCATTATCAATTGGAAAATACAAAGATGAAGCTATTTGTGACGTGGTACCAATGAATGCGGGTCATATCCTGTTGGGAAGACCATGGTAGTTTGATAGGCATGTGACTCATGATGGATATACCAACAGATACTCATTTGCACTCAATAAAAGGCCAATCACTCTTGCAACTTTAACTCCAAGACAAGTATATGAAGATCAAGTGATGTTAAAAAAGGTGAGAGATGTTAAAAAGGAGAGTGAGAGTTCAAAAGAAAGAGAGACAAAAGAGAAAGAGTTCGAAACAGCAAAAAAAGAAAAAAAAATGGTGAAAAAGAAAAAGAGGCTGATGAGAAAAAAAGAAAGAGAAAACAAGTGAGCTTTTATGCAAGAGAGAGTGAGATCAAAAAGGCTTTGTTTTCAAATCAGCCAATGATTGTACTTTTGTAGAAAGAGGCTTGTTTTGTTACTAACGAAATTTACTCTTCTTTGCCTAGTGTGTTTGTTTCACTTTTGTAGGACTTTGATGAAGTGTGTCCCGAAGAGATGCCTATTGGTTTACAACCATTAAGGGGGATTGAGTACCAAATTTATTTTGCACCCGGAGCACTAATTCCAAATAGACCCGCATACAGAAGTAATGCCGAGGAGACAAAGGAACTTCAAAGGTAGGTTGATGAGCTAATAGAAAAGGGGTATGTTCGTGAGAGTATGAGTCTTTGTGCGGTTCCCATATTGCTTGTGCCTAAGAAGGATGGAACATGGAGGATGTGTGTTGATTGTCGTGCCATCAACAATATCACTGTAAAGTATCGACATCCTATTCCTAGATTAGATGATATGCTTGATGATTTGCATGGTTCTATTGTTTTCACTAAAATTTATCTTAAAAGTGGATATCATCAAAATATGATGAAAGAAGATTATGAGTGGAAAACTGCTTGCAAAACAAAATATGGTTTATATGAGTGGTTAGTTATGCCTTTTGGGTTAACTAATGCACCAAGTACTTTCATGAGATTAATGAACCATGTTCTGCGTGCTTTTATTGGAAAATTTGTGATTGTTTACTTTGATGACATTCTGATTTATAGCAAAAACTTGGATGAGCATGTTGAACATTTAAAACTTGTTTTAGGTGTTTTAAGAACAAAAAAATTGTTTGCTAATTTAAAAAAGTGTACCTTTTGCAAGGATAAGCTTGTATTTATGGGTTTTGTTGTTAGTGCTAAGGGAATTGGGGTTGATGAACAAAAGGTTAAGGCAATTAAGGAATGGCCGAAACCTACAAATGTGGGACAAGTGAGAAGTTTTCATGGGTTGGCTAGTTTCTGTAGGAGGTTTGTGAAAGACTTTAGTAGTCTAGCTGCACCTTTAATTGAAGTTAAAAGAATGCGGGTTTTAAGTGGGGTAACGAATAAGAAAAGGCATTTAACTTTATTAAGGATAAAATTAACTAATGTACATTTGCTTTCTTTGCCTGACTTTGCTAAAGCTTTTAAGATTGAGTGTGATACTTCAGGAATAGGTATTGGAGTTGTTATAATGCAAGAAGGAAGTCCCATTGCATTTTTTTAGTGAGAAAATAAGTGGAGCAGCCTTGAATTATTCTACTTATGACAAGGAGATGTATGCTTTGGTTAGGGCATTGGAAACTTGGCAACATTACCTTTGGCCAAAAGAATTTGTGATTCACATGGATCATGAGTCCTTGAAGCATTTAGAGTGGCAGCACAAGCTAAATAAGCGACATGCCAAGTAGGTGGAGTTCATAAAAATATTTCCATATGTGATCAAGTACAAAAAAGGTAAGGAAAACATAGTTGCTAATGCTTTGTCTGGAAGGTATGTTTTACTTTCTACTTTGGATACTAGATTGTTTGGTTTTGACTACATTAAAGAATTGTATGCGGAAGATGCTGATTTTAACAATATATTCAATGCATGTGAAAAGGTTGCTTTTGGCAAGTTTTATAGGCATGGTGGATTTTTGTTTAGAGAAACTAAATTATGCGTGCCTAAGAGTTCTCTGCGTGAATTGCTTATTAGAGAAGCTCATGGAGGAGGTTTGATGGGGCACTTTGGTATAGCCAAGACACTAGATGTTTTGCATGAACACTTCTTTTTGCCTCATATGAAACATGATGTAGAGAGAATTTGTGAGAAATGCATTATGTGTAGATAAGCTAAGTCTAGAGTTCAGCCTCATGGTCTGTACACTCATTTGCCTATACCTAGTGGACCTTGGATTGATATTTCTATAGATTTTGTTCTGGGTTTGCCTAGGTCAAAGAGGGGTAGAGATTCTATATATGTTGTTGTTGATAGGTTTTCTAAAATGGTACATTTCATTCCTTGTCATATAACTGATGATGCATCACATATTGCTGATTTGTTTTTCAAAGAAATTGTTAGAATACATGGCATGCCTAAAACCATTATTTCGGATAGAGATGCTAAGTTCTTAAGCTACTTTTGGAAAACTTTGTGGGGCAAGTTAGGAACTAAACTTTTATTTTCTACTACTTGTCATCCACAAACTGATGGTCAAACTGAAGTAGTTAATAGGTATTTATCTGCCTTGTTGTGTGCTATAATACAACAGAACTTGAAAACATAGGAGGATTGTTTGCTGCATGTAGAGTTTGCTTATAATAGGAGTGTACATTCTGCAACTCATTTTTTGCCTTTTGAAATTGTGTATGGTTTTAACCCATTGACTCCTTTGGATTTACTTCCTTTACCTATGAATGAGCATGTTAACTTGGATGGGAAGAAAAATGCCAAATTTGTTAAACATATCCGTGAAAAGACTAGGCAAAACATCGAAAGGAGAACTGAGTAGTATGCCAACCAAGCTAATAAAGGGCGCAAAAAAGTTGTGTTTGAACCCGATGATTGGGATTGGTTGCATATGAGGAAGGAACGGTTTCTAGTCCAATGGCGTTCTAAACTACTTCCAAGGGGAGATGATGCATTTCAAGTGATTGAAAGGATCAATGATGACACCTACAAGTTAGATCTTCCAAGTGAGTATAATATTAGTGCAAGCTTTAATGTTTCTAATTTGTCTCCTTTTGATATAGTTGACGATTTGAGGACAAATCCTTTTCAAGAGGGAGGGAATGATGAGAATAAGGGAGCTGCACCAAGGGATCTATTGCATGTTCCGGTTTGGCCAATAATAAGGGCAAGGGCTAAGAGATTCAAAGAAGCATTCAATGGCCTAATTCAAGACACTTGGGCTGATTTTGAATTATTAAAGTCCAAGATGATCCCACATAAAGACCAAGGCTTGATTAACGTCATCAAGGCAATTGATTGGGCCGAATAAGAGAAGACTTGGGCGTGTGGCACAAGCTAGGCATGTGGTGAGCGGCAAATGGTTGGAGGAGATTCAATTTTGGCTGATTTGTTGTTTTTTTTAGTTTCCATAGAATAAAGAGTTGATTTGTTTCCCAAATTAAATGGCTGATTTGTTTCAAGATTTAGCCTTCCAAATAGGAAACAAGTCAATAGTTGCTTGTTTTAGTTTTTCCCATTTGTAAGGCAATTATTGCCCATTTTAGTTTTCTAATTGTAAGGCCTTAATGGCCGAATATCTTGTTTCCTTTTTTTGAGATAGGCGTGTAGCCTTTATTGTCTTTTAGGGTTTTAGTTTATAAGGATCCGAATGGATGTAATATGGGGCAGACTTGATTTGAATGAAAATTGAGAGAATTGTCTCTTTTGTTCTTTGAGAACTAATTGGAACTTATCGGATTTCTCTATGGCGTTCCTCCTTGACTTATCAGTCGAGTATCCCATCCTTGATTGTGGTGTCCACCTTTATACCAAGGTTCACATCTCGATATAGTTGTTGGGTCACAGTTTCCATCCAAACCAGAGGTTAGAATGATCTTAGGCATCAATCTTGTTACAATCGACGAGGTTCGTATCACTTTTAGACCTGCCCAATTTTCACTCCATTGAATTTTCCATAATCTGAACTGTTTGTTTAAGTACCTTAGTTAATCTAAGAACCGAAAGAACAAAACAAGAGAGGTAAAAGGCAAGAGTGGTGAGATTAGCATCGAGAAAAGCCAAATAATTGTGTGAAACATAAGTGGTGTGAATCAATTCTTTGAGTGAAACACGTGAGGAAATGTTTGTGAGGTTGTTCTAATTTTTTTTTTCCAGGTTTTAAACATGTCCAACAATGATAAAGAAGTGAGTTCTTCCTCAAATGGTCAAGTGATTCAAGCAATGGAACAACAATTTGAATGTCTGTTCATAGTGATGGGAGATGTAAGAGATCATCTAAAAAGAAATGATGAAGCAGTTACCAAATTGCAAGGAGAACCACGGTGTGGAAGACAACCAACCTTTGTCAATGATGTATATGATGGTGGAGAAGACACGGATGATGGCCAAGCTACCATAATTAGTCAAGATTTTAGTCCTAGGAGACAAACTAGGAGAAGACGATTTGATGGTGTGGACCGAAACATAGGCAGCATCAAAATGAAAATTCCTGCTTTTTGAGGGAAGAACAATCCGAATGCCTATTTGGAATGGGAACGAAAAGTGGAGTTAATCTTTGAATGCCATAACCACTCCGAAGAGAAAAAGGTAAAACTAGCCGTTGTTGAATTTTGTGATTATGCTATTGTTTTGGTGGGATCAATTGTGCAAAGATAGGCGTAGAAATGGTGAAAGACCCGTAGATACTTGGTTGGAGATGAAACAAATCATGAGGAGGAGATTTGTCCCTTGCCATTACTATAGGGATTTGCATCAACGGTTGCAAACTTTGACACAGGGTTCCATGAGTGTAGAAGAATATCACAAGGAGATGGAGATAGCCATGATAAGGGCTAATGTGGAGGAGGACTGTGAGGTCACCATGGCTTGGTTTTTGAGTGGGTTAAACAAGAACATTGCTGATCTTGTGGAGTTGCAAAATTATGTAGAGATTGGGGACATGGTGGATGTGGGCATGAAGATTTAAAGGCAACACAAAAGAAAAGGCACCAGGTATGATTCAAAACCTTATTCGAGTTCTTCTTCTTCTTGGAAACCGAATTGGAGTAAAAAGGATGATAAACCCATGTTAAGCCTAAAATTGGTGAAACTAAAAGCAAAAATGAAATAGGCAGCAAGGGTAGAGGTGAGAATCAACCTAATCAAACTAGAGGCATTAGGTGTTTTAAGTGCCTTGGACATGGTCATGTGGCACGTGAATGTCCAAATAAAAAGGTAATGATCATGAGAGATGGGGCAGTTGAATTAGAAAGTGAGAGAGAGGATGAAGATGACAAGCCACATTTAGAAGATGCTAGTGATGTAGAGTATGCTAGTGGAGAAAATTTAGTTGTACAACGACACTTAGTTTGCAAAGTAAAAGTAATGAACATGGTGAGCAATGTGAAAATTTGTTTCATACTCATTATTTGATTGCTAACAAGTTATGTGATGTGATTGTTGATAGTGGAAGTTGTACAAATGTGGCAAGTTCCTTGCTAGTGGAGAAATTGAAATTACCTACTACTAAACATCCAAAACCATACAAGTTACAATGGTTGAATGATAATGTTGTTGTGAAGGTAAATCGGCAAGTGTTATTTCTTTTTCAATTGTTAGATATAAGGATGAGGTTTGGTGTGATGTGTTACCTATGTATGCTGGTCATATGTTGTTGGAGAGACCATGGCAATATGATCGAAGGGTAATGCATGATGGGTTTAAGAACCGATATTCTTTGATCATGAAGGGACAGAAATACCAACTTGGACCTTTGCCTCCAAAGACAATTTTTGAAGACCAAATGCGCATAAAACAACAATATGAAGAGCTTGAATCTTCATTAGTTGATACTTTGGGAAGGGTAGCAAGAAAGAGAGAAAAAAAAGGTGAGTTAAGTGGTAAAAATGGGAACAATGGGAAACCACAAGGGGGGAGAAAACAAGGAAGGCTTGAGTGAAAGAAAAATGAATGTTTATGTAAAAATGTGTGATGTGAAGAAAGCATTAACCATGAGGCAGCCCTTACTTGTACTTATGTACAAGGACGTTTTAATTGTTTTTAACAAAATTGACAAGAATTTGCCTAGTGTTATTGTTGATCTTTTGTAGGAAAATGAGGATCTCTTTCCTGAAGATGTTCCTAATGGTTTGCCACCAATTAGAGGAACTGAACATCAAATTGATTTCATTCAGGGTTGAAGCATACCAAATAGGCTAGCATATAGATACAACCCAGAAGAGACCAAGGAAATCCAAAAGCAAGTAAGTGAGCTTATGGAAAAGGGATATGTGCATGAAAGCATGAGTCCATGTGTGGTTCCTATTTTGTTGGTACCTAAAAGGATGGTTCTTAGAGAATGTGTGTTGACTGTTGAGCCATCAACAAAATAACGGTAAAGTATAGACATCCTATCCCTAGGTTAGATGATATGTTGGATGAATTGCATGGTTCTTGTGTGTTTTCGAAGATTGATTTGAAATATTGATATCATCAAATAAGAATGCGTGAGGTTGATGAATGGAAAACTGCTTTCAAAACTAAACATGGTCTATATGAATGGTTTGTAATGCTTTTTGGCCTAACTAACGCACCTAGTACTTTCACGAGATTGATGAACCATGTTTTGCGTGTTTTCATTGGAAAGTTTGTAGTGGTTTATTTTGATGATATACTTGTGTATAGTAAAAATTTAGATGAGCATGTGACACATTTAAAGGTTGTTTTTGATGTACTTAGAAAAGAAAAGTTATATGCTAATCTAAAGAAATGCATTTTTTGCACTAATGAACTTACTTTTCTTGGTTATGTTGTTAATGATAAAGGAATACATGTTGATCAAGAAAAAGTGAAAGCAATTAAGGAGTGACCGAAACCCACTTGTGTTAGTGATGTAAGAAGTTTTCATGGTCTTGCTAGCTTTTATAGAAGATTCATTAAGGATTTTTCTACCATTGCTACACCATTAACCGAATGCATCAAAAAAAATGTGGGATTTAGGTGGGGTAAAGAACAAGATGATGCTTTTAACTTGCTTAAAGACAAACTTAGTTCAACACATTTGCCTAACTTTGCTAAAACTTTTGAGATTGAGTGTGATGCAAATGGAATAGGTATTGGAGGAGTCTTAATGCAAAAGGGCAGACCCATTGCGTTCTTTAGTGAGAAGCTAAGTGGAGCAAGTCTTAACTACCCGACGTATGACAAGGAGTTTTATGCCTTGGTGAGAGTGTTAGAGACATGGTAGCACTATCTTTGGTACAAGGAATTCATTATACACGCCGATCATGAGTCCTTGAAATATCTCAAAGGACAAGGAAAGCTAAGCCGTAGGCATGCAAAATGGGTGGAGTTTATTGAATCCTTTCCATACATCATCAAGTACAAACAAGGTAAGGAAAATGTGGTTGCCGATGCTCTTTCTAGAAGGTATGCTCTAATTTCTAAACTTGATGCAAAATTGTTAGGTTTTGAGTACATTAAAGACTTATACAATTCTGACCTTGATTTTTGCTAATGTTTATGGGGTATGTAAGAAAGGGGGTTTTGACAAGTTCTATAGGTATGATGGTTTTCTTTTCAAAGAAAATAAGCTGTGTGTTCCTCAATGTTCAAAGAGAGAGGCACAGAGTGGGGGGTTAATTAGGCATTTTGGAGTTAAAAAGACTTTGGGTGTGTTAAGTGATCATTTCTTTTGACCACACATGAAAAGAGATGTTGAGAGATTATGTGAGAAATGCATTACTTGTAAATGAGCTAAATCTAAAGTAATGCCTCATGGGCTTTATACTCCTCTTCCTATACCTAGTGAGCCTTGGGTTGATATATCCATGGACTTTGTCTTGGGATTACCTAGGTCAAAAGGGGGGAGAGATTCTATTTTTGTTGTTGTTGACAGGTTCATTAAGATGACGCATTTCATTCCTTGCCACAAGACAGACGATACAACACATGTTGCGGGGCTGTTCTTCAAAGAAATTGTGAGGTTACATGGCATTCCAAGGACAATTGTGAGTGATAGAGATGTGAAGTTCCTTAGCCACTTTTGGAAAACACTTTGGAGCAAGTTGGGTACAAGGCTGTTGTATTCAACCACTTGTCATCCCTAAACGGATGGACAAACGGAGGTGGTAAATAGAACTTTATCAACACTTTTAAGGGACATAATTCAAAGGAATTTGAAGAATTGGGAGGAATGTTTGCCACATGTGGAGTTTGCTTATAACCGAAGCGTGCATGCTACAACAAACCATTCACTATTTGAAGTTGTGTACGGGTTCAATCCATTATCTCCTATGGATTTACTACCTTTACCCTCAGAAAAAGCTGATTTTGTCAAAGCCTTGCATGAAAGGGTGCGCACACAAATTGATATGAACCTCACCAAGAGTAGTGAGACCCGGAACCAATATATGGTAATGAAGGATCGTTTTCTAATTCAAGTTTACAAATAAAGAAAATAAAAAGGACCGCGACCCATTATCTATATGGAGATAAGAACCAACGGTATCAAGAAGGTTGTAGACGCCACACTCAATAACAAGAAGAAGGTGAGTGATAAGTCAAGTTTGAACGCCACAAGGTATAAACCTTGATAAGTTCATAGTTCAATGAAGAACCAAGAGAAAACGTTCTCTCAAATAATATTATTCCATTCAAAGTCTTTTTAATAATACATCAATGAGTCCCTTAAATACTAAACTATCTAAGGCCTAAAAGGGAACAAAATACTAAATACTAAACTGAAATTGAATCTTCTCTACCACACACAAGTATGCTGAAATTAGGACTCCTCCAACCATACGGAATTAAGCTGAAATTCAGACTCCTCAGCTCAAGTCTTCGCGCAACAATCTAGATGTCTAAATTCAGGCTTGTTGTGATCTGTTACGGAGGACGATGTCTTCATAACATCTGTAGGGCTCGTCTTGGGCTTTCCGAAAACATATTATAATAGACGATCTGACTCTATATGCCTTCTATAGAGGCCCACGAAGTTCTGCTTGGCGTCCAGCTCAAGTCTGCGAGTAATAAGATAGATGGCTGATTTTGGGCCTGTTGTGATCTGTTACGGATGACGGAGTCTTCATAACATCTGTAGGGATTGTCTTGGGCTTTCCAGAAACATATTATAATAGATAATCTGACCTCATATGCCCCCTGTAGAGGTCTACAAAGTTTAGCCCGGATTTGGTCTTCATGTGGGCCGAACTTGTACTTCAGCAACTCAGAATCAATTATCATTAAATGCTTCTTTGATCCTCTTGGCCCTTGCAATTGACCCAAATGGAACATGCAATTGAGCCTTTGGTGATGCTTCTTGATTCTCATCATTCCCCCTCTCTTCAAAAGGATTCGTCCTCGAATCTTCACCGTAATGTTGTTGATTGCCTGGGACACTTCACCAAAGTCCTGCAAAAGAGAAACAAGAACACTAGGCCAAGAAGTTGGCTGATTTGAAAACAATGCCTTTTTGATCTCACTTTTTTTTGCATAGAAGTTCACTTGTTGTCTTTTTTTTTTGTTTCTCATCAGCCGAGATTTTTTTTTTTTGCTGTTTCAATCTCTCTTTCTTTTGTCTCTCTTTCTTTTGAACTCTCACTCTCCTTTTTTTCATCTTTTCTTTCTTTTAATCTCACTTGATCTTCATAAACTTGTATTGGGGTTAAGGGTACAAGAGTGATTCGCTTTTTATTGAGTACAAAGGAGTATCTATTTGTGTAACCATCATGAGTTACACGCCTATCAAACTGCCATGGTTTCCCCAAAAGGATATGGCTCGCATGCATTGGTACCATATCACACAAGACTTCATCTTTGTACTTTCCAATGGAAAAAGACACCAACACCTGTTTAGTCACCTTGATTTCTTCACTATCATTCAACCATTGTAGCTTATAAGGTTTTGGGTGCTTTAAAGTGGCCAAATTTAGTTTTTCCACCAAACTAGTGCTAGCCAAATTAGTACAACTTCCCCCATCAATTATCATGCTACATACCTTATCATTAACATGGCATCGGGTGTGAAAGACATTGTCACGTTGTACCTCATCATCTTCCTTTACTTGATCACTAAGAGTTCTTCTTGCGACCAAAATCTCTCCATCTTTGTGATCTTTGGAAGGTTCGGCCTTGGCATTGAAACTAGGTTGGTCACCCCTCTCGTTCCAATTCAGTTCCCATAATGAAGAAGAACCCGAATGTTGCCCAACTCGTGTGGTACCCTTCCTCTTCGATTGTTGATCCAACCTCATCTCCAACTGATCAAACTTTTGATCAAAGAACTTTAAAAAAAGTTTGAGATCATACTTTTTTGGTGCATCATCAGACATTTTTTTTTTCTTTAACCTGCGAAAACAAATTGGTAAGCCTCACAAACACTCCCTCACGTGTTTACTCTCAATAATGAAGGCACTCACACTCGTGTTTCACTCAATTTCAGCTGTTAACCTCTGATGAGCTCGCACTCTCTTGCCTTTTTTCACACTTCGTTCACTCTTTTTTTTTTTTTTTTTTTTTTTTTTTTTGGTAACGGATCTGATCAACTTTTTTTTTTTTGTAATGGATCTGATCAATTTATTTTTTAATCGGAATCAGATCAAACTTTTTTTTTTTTTTTTTTTTGTGGTAACGGATCTGATCAACTTTTTTTTTTTTTTTTTTTTTGATCTAACGAAATAAAAAGAAATAGAAAAAAAAAGGATATATCAAACCTGATTTAGAAGCCTAAGCTCTGATACCAACTGATATAAACCTCACCAAGAGTAGTGAGACCCGGAACCAATATATGGTAATGAAGGATCGTTTTCTAATTCAAGTTTACAAATAAAGAAAATAAAAAGGACCGCGACCCATTATCTATATGGAGATAAGAACCAACGGTATCAAGAAGGTTGTAGACACCACACTCAATAACAAGAAGACGGTGAGTGATAAGTCAAGTTTGAATGCCACAAGGTATAAACCTTGATAAGTTCATAGTTCAATGAAGAACGAAGAGAAAACGTTCTCTCAAATAATATTATTCCATTCAAAGTCTTTTTAATAATACATCAATGAGTCCCTTAAATACTAAACTATCTAAGACCTAAAAGGGAACAAAATACTAAATACTAAACTGAAATTGAATCTTCTCTACCACACACAAGTATGCTGAAATTAGGACTCCTCCAACCATACGGAATTAAGCTGAAATTCAGACTCCTCAGCTCAAGTCTTCGCGCAACAATCTAGATGTCTAAATTCAGGCTTGTTGTGATCTGTTACGGAGGACGAAGTCTTCATAACATCTGTAGGGCTCGTCTTAGGCTTTCCGAAAACATATTATAATAGACGATCTGACTCCATATGCCTTCTGTAGAGGCCCACGAAGTTCTGCTTGGCGTCCAGCTCAAGTCTGCGAGTAATAAGATAGATGGCTGATTTTGGGCCTGTTGCGATCTGTTACGGATGACGGAGTCTTCATAACATCTGTAGGGATCGTCTTGGGCTTTCCAGAAACATATTATAATAGATAATCTGACCTCATATGCCCCCTGTAGAGGTCTACAAAGTTTAGCCCGGATTTGGTCTTCATATGGGCCGAACTTGTACTTCAGCAACTCAGAATCAATTATCATTAAATGCTTCTTTGATCCTCTTGGCCCTTGCAATTGACCCAACTGGAACATGTAATTGAGCCTTTGGTGATGCTTCTTGATTCTCATCACAAATTGAAAAGAAAACTCTACAATATGAGAAGCAACACAGCAAGGGCCGAAAGCAAGTAGTATTTGAACCTGGTGATTTGGTTTGGGTACACTTGAGGAAGGAAATATTTCCTAGCCAAAGGAAGTCTAAACTCATGCCAAGAAGGGATGGACCATTTCGAGTCCTGCAAAGAATCAATGACAATGCATACAAGCTGGAACTACCAAGTGAGTATGGCAATGTTAGTGCAACCTTCAATGTTTTTGATTTGTCTTTGTTTGATTTAGGTGATGAAGGTGCTGATTCGAGGACGAATCCTTTTGAGGAAAGGGAGAATGATGAGAACAAGCAAGTTGATCACCATTCGGCTAAGGTTGGAAAAAAATCCAAATCCTTTAACCACTCATAGAGGACCAATGACACAAGCTAAAGCTAAAAGGATGAAAGAAGCCTTAACTTGTTTAGTGGAAAGCATTTGGAAGGAGCAAGCTTGTCAAGATTTGGTCAAGGTTCTAAGGATACAAGAAGAGTCAAAAATGGTCAACATGTTTCAAGCAAGTCCATATCACAAAGACAAGAGTTCAGCCTTGTTAGAATGAAGTATTTTAGCCTATCTTGAAGAATGAAAGGCCATTCGGCCATGTATGGTTTTTTGGGCTTATTTTATGTTAGTTGAGTTTTAATTGTGTTGGGTTTTGTGGGCTTGGGTTTTTAACTTGAACATTTAGGTTATATTTTGTTAAGTGTGAGTTCATGTGTCCTTTGATTAGGAAAAAGTAGTTTCAAAGGTTGAATCATTTATGACAAACATTCATGGTCTAGCTGTCATGTTAATGGGTGGTTACGTAGTTAATGGGCGATTACACATTTAAGAGGCGGTTACATTTGTGTTTATTGTTGATATTTTTCTTTGTACTGATCTTGGCCTCTGTTCTATATAAACAAGGCTGATTTTCTTTATAATGACATATTTGAGTAATATAAACTTATTAAACACTTTGTGAGTGTTTTGTTTTTAAGTTCTTGCATGAACTTTGTAACTTATCAAGCTTATTCAGCCTGTGGCATTCAAAAACCTTAAAATCTTTGTTTTCTTTTAAACTTATCAAACTTCATAGTTTGTGGGGTTTTGGAGAATCAAAGTGCTGTTCTTATTATTATTTATCATCATTCCAATGATAAAGTTATTAGAATAGTTTCTCTTACTTCAATCTTGAACAATCGGGTTTGTTTCAATTAGTTGGAGGGTGTTAATTTGCATTCCATATGTATCATAGCTGTTTAGCTATTGGGGTGTATGGTTGCTAAGTTGATGATTTCCATCAGAGGGTATCTCAACAACAATAATCTAAGCCTTGATTTGTAACAAACCAATCCCACCTTGACCCTCCTCTTCTTGATCGGTTAGGCATTTTGGTGGGAAGTTGTTTAGGGTTTGTAGTGATGACCTAAACACATCTAAGAATACAAATGGTTAACAAGTATGAGATTGTTTCATTAAAGTAGCTTGAAAAACATTGCCCATACTCCAATTGCAACTCCATCATTTCCCTAGTATTTCTCTTAATTGTTTACACTCTATTATTCTTATCAAAGATTGTTGAGCATTCTATTTTCCCTATCACATTTTGTTACTTTTACTTTACATGTATGTTTTGATGGTTTCTCAAACCATACACTATCCAAACTTACTATGATTTACTTTATTGCATTATAGAATAGTTAATCAATCCAACGTATTACTGTAATTCCCTATGGAACGAATCTTTACTTACCATTTTACTAAGTTTTACATCCTAAGAGTATTCCTCAGTGGTTAAGCATGGTTTTCAAATGATCACATAAATACATTTTTGTTGTTGTGCACAAACGGCCACATCAATACTCTACTTCGTTTATTGTTCTACTTAGTCAAGACATATCATTTATTTCGGAAGGAATGTCACGCCCATTTGTTGTGGTGGTCTAAGATGACAGTTGGACCGAGAAAACCGTTGGAGGGTTTTTCACGGTTTACCATGACAACACCAAGACCGCGACAAAGAGAAGAAAGATGCCTTCTCATGCAATCAATCACACTAACCTAAATGCAACATGTGCAAGTGTGTTGAAATATACAAACATAGTTAAATAGTCTAAAGCATACCTAGAGGGGGTGAATAGGTTTTTACACCTTTTTTAATCCCTTGAAACAAATGCAAGTTTGTCATTCAAGGTAGCTTTCATTACAACACATAAACCATACATACAAGTATAGATAAGATAAGCATGTGATCATTAAAGCATTGTCTATACATCAACAAGAAGCAAGAGGAAGAAGAACATTATGACATGTCTGGAAAAAAGGATTTTACTCCCAAGTGTAGGAGTGATGAGAATAAGGGAGCTGAAGTGCCAAGGGACCCATTGCATGTTCCCGTTGGGCCAATAACAAGGGCAAGGGCTAAGAGATTCAAAGAGGCACTTAATGGCGTGATTCAAGACACTTGGGCTGATTCTGAAGTGTTGAAGACCAAGATGAGCCCACATGAAGATCAAGTGCTTATTAACGTCATTAAGGCCATTGATTGGGCCGAATAAGAGAATATTTGGGCATGTGGCAGAGGCTTAGGCGTGGAGCACAAGCTGGAGGACATTCAATTTCAGATTTCCTTTTTAGTTTCTATGTAATATTGGGTTGATTTGTTTTCCGAAATTAAGAGGCTGATTTCCTTCAACAATTAGCCTTCCAATTAGGAAATAAGTCAATAGTTGCTTGTTTTAGTTTGTTTTATTTTCTTTCCCGTTTTGTAAGGCCTTAATGGCCGAAATATTTGTTTCCTTGTGAGTTAGGCATGTAGCCTACCTTGTCTTCTAGGGTTTTAGTTTAAAAGGAACCAACTTATGTTTTTTTCTTTAGTTTCGAATTTTTAATAAAAGTTGAGAGAATTTTTCTCTTTTGTTCTTTGAGAACTGATTGGAACTTATCAGATTTTCTCTGTGGCGTTCCTCCCTGACTTATCAATCAAGTATTCCATCCTTGATTGTGGCATCTTCCTTATACCAAGGTTCACATCTCGCTATAGGTGTTGGGTCGCGGTCTCCATCCGAACCAGAGGTTAGAACGATCCTAGGCAACATCCTTGTTACAATCGACGAGGTTCGTATCAAGGAGTATCGAAGTAATAATATAACCCGGTAAGTACGGGGTCGTTCCTCAAGAAAGGAGTTTTAATGTTCACAATAACCAACAATAATCACAAGAGATATCAAGAAATAAAATGATTAAATTGGTGAATGATGGGCAAATATAATGACAAAATTACTCAAATAAAAATATGTATGCAAAGGTTAGAGGTTCCACTCTTGGTATTTAGAATAAAGGTTTGTATAACTCTTTTTATAACTCAATCGGAATCCACAAACAAAGGAGGTTCCAATCGGCAAAATACAACAATCTAAGCTCATTTGAACATATATGAAATTATATCTCTTTCCATTTAATTAAATTACAAAGATTACCCACTCTTCGATTCAATGGGTTTCAAGTACTCAATGTGCCAATCACTACCATGAATCAAGAATCCTTTACTAGAGGTGTACGTATAAATAAAATCGCACAGTATCTAGAAGGAATCAAACATCCAAGAAAAAATTGTCTACAATAAGTCAAGATTCCCATACACAAGAGAGAAATCAAGATTATAGCCAAGTTAATAAAGAAAAAGAAATATAAATAATATAAGTGAATAACAAATGAATATAAACATGTTACAATTTAAGAGTTTTAATAAACCTTTATTTCCATACCAAGAGCCTCAACTTTTCACCTTAGCATAATGAAACTAGTTACTCACGGATATAGAAATAAGCATGGAAATATAAAAGGAAAAACATGTAAAAGAAAACTAATTGGTAAGAAGAAAGTTTATAGTGAAAGAGAGAAATAATAACAATGCATCCAAGATAAACTTGCAATGAACCAAGATGATTCAAGAGACAAATTAAGATTTTCAAGATGTGTTTTCAGGCATCTACAAGGCCTCTTTTTATAGAGAGCTCGAAGGGCAAAAGGGTTATAAAAGGGGAACATGGTTAATTAATGTTTAGCCACCATACATTGACAATTTTGGATTGCCCATGCATGCACTGTCTTTAAACCCAGATTTCATGCTGCTTGCTTTTGAATTGGCCTCTGACATGAACAGAAGAAGTGTGTATTTTTGACTTAGCTTTCCAGAATGGTTTGGTTAGTAATTATCTGAAATCTCTAGCTCAAGTTATGCTCAAAACACTGAAGCATGTTCAATGTGTGCGGAAATTGTGCATATGTTCTCTTCCATCCTCTGTTTGGCATTCAGGAAAAAGAATGGGATCAATCTGATATTTTAGTGAAAAGTTATGCCCATTTCAAGTAACCTACATCAAAATCACAATATCAAAAATAAAAGACAAAAGTGTAAATGTGCTTAAGTTAGGAGAGTTAATGACACTACTAGTGTAAAATAATGATTTCAACTCTAATAACATGCACTTTTATGTGTTCATCATATTAAAACACAACAATAAAGAATACTTGTATTTCCAATAATGTTCAATATGTTACAAGTATCAATCAAAGAATACCTATAGACAAAAGTATAAATATACAAAAGAATTATATATACAATTATGATCCGAGTGATTTGCTTACATATCACATTTAACAAAATCTTGTTTCAAAATACGTCACAAGTGAATATTATGCAACAAGATTGATTGAACCAAAATTGGTACAATTTTGGCCCTTATGTCCTTCTCCTTTTGCTTGATTCTTAGGCAATATCCGGTGATTTAATAGTGTAAATTAAGTGTTTTCAGATATTTACAGAGTTCAGGGACATTTTAGTAATTTTCGTCAGTTGATGGCAAAAGAGTAATTATTGTAGGAAGATTGAATTTATTGTGATTATAGGAGAGAACAGGGGTACCTTCCATAAAATGCAAGGCAATAAAACAAGCCAGCGCCACGTCATCTAGTTAAACAGCACGTTTTGGCTGAAGGCTAACCTTGGGCCCCTAAGTACACCCCTGACCCGTTCTTAATGTACCCCAAAGGCAATCAGCAAGCCCAAGTTAAACAACCCAACTCCTTAACATTATTGAAACGATGCGTTTCAATAAATAAGAACAGACCAAGCTAGGCCCAAGGCGTGTGGCCCAAACGCATAAGCCCAAGCACTGCCTTCTGATCTGGTGCAACCCATGAGCACCCCTATTTACTTCTAAACGCACCCCTCCAAGACAAAAGATAGCAGCTGCTGCACGCACCTCACACGTTTGTTAAATGAACCCCATGTTTTCACCTGTTCAACTTCTTCCTCAGCAGCTGATCGCATTAATGACGCCCCTAAACCCTTGTGTGCGCCGCTGCCGTTCAACGCCGATTTTGGACCTACCGTCGGTCGGATTCCAATCCAAAACGACTGTAAGGTCAACGGCTGTCCAATCTTTCAACTCTCGGACCTCCAAATCACTGGAATCTTCAAGTCTCCTCCATGCCTATAGTCGCCATTTGTGTCACCACTTCCCAAACTACAATGAAACGGCGTAAATCAATGTCACGGTTTGCATTCCGATGTCGCCACGGCGACAGAGAGTTATTTTTGGCACCCGATAGAGTCGCCACATGCATCCCCAGGGTCACCATGAACAACAAATAGCGACCTCTTCTCTGTTAAAATCTGATTGGTGGGGAAAATTACAAAATGCCCCCTATGTTGGACTAATGGTAATTTGCCATGGTCAAGGGATGTTTTGGTAATTTCCCACCTGAGACCTAATTTGAAAATCCTATAAATTCATAACATTTTTCCTCTTTTGAACAACTCTTACCAAGAAATCTCCTTTCTCCACCATTCCTTATCCCACCATTTCTCTTCTAACTAAATTTTTTTAATAAAATTGGACTGATCTAAAGGGAATATGTATTACAAATGATCATATGCTGAAAAACCCCTAGACAATATCCATATATAAAAGAGATAAAAGAAAGTAAAAAGTGATAAAAAGCAACAAACCACAAAGAGCTAGGGAAAACAACCCCAAACAAAAAGAGGCATGCAGGCCACACAAAAAAGAAAAAGAAAACATCAAGAAAATTGAAAAGACTCGCGGCCTATACAGTTATTGCCAACTAAAGAAGAATAGAACGGCGCGGAAAAGAACAACCAAGAATTAGCCTGAAGCTCCAGAGCATGTTTAGAAAGCGTGTCTGCAACTTGATTCCCCTCACTAAAAATATGTGAAACCTGAAAATCCATATGCGAGATTTGGAAGATGCAGCGCTGCCACGCCTGACGAACCCTCCAAGTAACCAACTCAGAACGAGAAGAAAGAAGCTGAACCACATAAGTAGAATCACTCTCAAGCCAGATTCGATGCCACCCATACTTCCAAGAAATTTTAATGGCCAATGAGGCCGCTAAAAGCTCGGACTCAAAAGCGAAAACCTGACCAAGAGGAATAGCAAAGCAACCCTTCACAAAGGCTCTACAATTCTGAATGATACCACCATAACCACCAACCCCCGGAGAGCCCATAGCAGCGCCATCAGTATTCACTTTGATCCAACCGGGGGCCGGAGGAGACCAAACCACACTCTTTATTACTGGGGCTTTAGAAGGGCGACCCTGAAGAACAAATCGACGAAGAATCAAAAGGTCGTCCATACAATTATGCATACAACCAATATCTAGGCGATTAGCCTCTGAAACCACACACCAAACCAAAGAAAGGACGGATCTAAAGTCCACCGACTTCCCTTCAAAGATCCACTGATTACGAGCAGTCCACACCCCCCATATCACAACATGGATAGCCGCTTTCCATAAAATCCTGACCTTCTCATTAAAGGAAACCGACATGGCCTGCAAGAAGAAGGATTGCCAATTTTTGTTAGAGACACGTCGTTGGAAATCCGAGAAAACCGCCTCCCAAAGAGCAATCGCTAGGGGACAATGAAGAAAAAGATGATCTGCAGATTCACTCCTAAGCCCACAAATACTGTAACTATAAGCCAATTGGAACCCAGACCTGCCAAGGCGATCCTCAGTAGGAAGCTTGTTGAACATCAAACGCCAGGTCAAAGTTGAGCGAAAGGAGGGAATAAAATGGGACCAAACATCTCTCCACCAAACAACCTGAGGAATATCACAGAGAAACTGGGAATAAGCAGCCTTTCAAGAAACACGACCATCCGGAGAATTAGCCCAAACCAGAGAATCCACAATAGGAGAAATTACAATACGATCAATCCGAAAGCACAGATCCGGTAAGCATGCTCGGAAACAATCGTCCAGTACCCATCTACCCTGATGAATAAAATCTGAGACTCTCACCCGGAGCGGATTAGGTAAATAATCAGAAATCCCTAAAAGGTCCAAAATGGGAACCCCCAACCAATTATCCCGCCAAAAGTCCCTCTGAGAGTTCTCGCTAATCAGCCAGATACCTTCCTTAAGAAGGGAACTATAATTAGACTGAAGAGAATACCAAATCGAGGAGGTGACATACACTCCATGAGGCTTCTGCAAATGCTTGAGATAACTCTCCCGAAGAAAGAGAAAGCAAAACCATCAAAGGTCATAAACTTCCAAGTGAATTTCCGCAACAGAGAGTCATTCAGCAATCCAATATCTTTCAGACCAAGACCACCTGTGAGTAAGGCCTACAACAACGATCCCAAGCAACCCGAACCAACTTAGTCTCCTCACAGGAACCAGTCAACAAAAAGTTTCTCAACTTGCGGTTAATTAGTGACAGTAAAGAAGAAGGCCACTTGTAAATCATGAACGAGTGCACAAATGAACCAGTGATGACCGACCTGATCAGAGTAGCATGACCGGCCAGAGAGAGGAACTTGCCCTTCCATTTAGCAAATTTAGATAAGATCTTATCCGCAATAGGTCGTAACACTGCTTTTCGAGGCTTACCCTGAAACAAATGGACTCCCAAATAAGAAAACGGAAGATGCCCAATCTACATACCAACTAGAGACTGCAAACTACCAATCCGAGGGGGAGAGATAAAAGATCCGAAATAAATCGAAGACTTACCCCAATTAACCAACTGGCCTGAAATATTACCATAATCTCTAAAAGCACCCATAATATTCTTTAGATTCTTTTGAGTGCCACTGCAAAAGATCAAAACATCATCTGTATAGAGCAAATGAGTTGGAGCCAAAAAAACCCCTTGGGGAAGAAATCGGCAGAATCTGAGAAGAACCCACCAACCTCGTTAATAATCTACTAAGGAAGTCCTCTGCAATACCAAACAAAAGCGGAGAGAACGGATCTCCTTGACGAACCCCACTAGAGCAACCGAAATATCCCTCTAGGACCCCATTCAAAAGAACTGAAAGCCTAGATGAACAAAGAATACTGTCCATCCAATCCATAAAAACATAAGAGAACCCAAAAGCCTAAAGCACTCTGCAAAGGAAGGCACTTTTCTACCTAAACTTAACATCTAGATTTCCTTCCCCCAATCATTCTTTTTTTCCCATCTTCTGCACATATCTCCTTAGTCACTTCCCATTTGACTCTACCTATCTAGACACATCCTCATCATCCACTCTTTGCACAAGGAGCATCAAAGGCAAGGAAATTATAAAGCTTACAAAATTAGGCCCAAGGGTGATTTCCTAATCTTTTACTTACCTTCCCTTTGATTGTAATTATATCCCTCTTCTAGGGTTTTGATGTGAGAACATTTGGATTGGGTTTTGCTTAAGCATTAATATATTTTAATCTCTATTTGTGTTCTTTTCATTTTATAATTAGATTCTATGCATTATGTAATTGACATGTATACCCACTAGTTGATTATACTCTTGTTTAGGATAATATGTTATATAATCTTGATTGGATTGACAACCTTGATGGATTGAGAACATAGTGACTAGGATAGATTGTCGGAGGGTATATCAACCACGATAATCTAAATCGTTAATGATCCCGCCGTGACCCCATTTCCTTAATCGGTTAGGCATTGCGGTAGAAAGTTGTTTAGGGTTCATAGTAATGGTCTAAACACATTCTACAAATAATTTGGTTAGTGTTTATGAGATTTGCTCACTAACGTAGTTTGAGAAGCATTTCCCATAATCCACTTGTGATCCCATTAATTCCCTTGTTGTTCTCTTAATTGTTAATTCCATTTATCTTATCTAGATTTGTTAAAAAGTCTATTAGTTTTATTAGTTTATTAGGTTTATTTTACATGTATGTTTGATGGCTTGACAAACCATACAACCATCCATTGCTTATGATTTATTTTATCATATTTAGATTAGTTAATTTAATCAACTAATAACTCTAACTCCCTGTGGAACGAATCTGTTAACCACCAAAATTGGTGGAGGACCAAAGAATAATTTTCCACCTTGATATAAAAGAATCCAGACAGCATTGCTCTGAGACGGGCTACCAGCTACCCCGTGAGAGGCGGTGTCCCAACTAATCTGGAAGAAGGGGGACCCCGATTGATCCAAGTGTATACACCCTCCAACGGGGTCCGGTCCGGCTTCTCCCCAGCTTCTCAAGGACCCCGCCAGCATCTTAATTCAGAAATATGGCTGTGAGCCAGACTACTCACTAGAACTCACAGCGGGATCCAACCTCACTATAACCGGGCTTCCTATAGATCCCGCAGCACCCTGACACAGCTCCTTATAGACCCCGCAGCACCCCGACACAGAGTACCATTAAGCATCCCGATAAGGTATCAGCTAGATCCTCCCCTGTTTCAATAGCATGACGCGCTAGTGGTTCACACCCTCTTAAATAACTACCCCGCCAAGCAGGAAGATACCAAATAGCAAGACTCTTATGCCATGATTAAAAGCTCCACATTAAAACTCCGCCGTTCAAATAAAACAGAGGAGATATACTCCTTCTTGCCAGAGAGTCCTATTTTGAGCATGTCACCACATTTAGAGTCCTCCTAGAAAGGAAAAATTTACCTACGAGATTGACTCCTCCTAGGAAGGAAAGTCTGGATTCTAAGCTTAAGAGCTCCGAGATTATCTCCTAGAAAGGAAAAAAGGTCCGGCAGCGGCCAAACCCTAGACTGAAATCATAGGAGTGCATGACAAGTAACAGGACCTACATATACAAACAGTTTATTCATGGAAAGGGGATCGAAAAAGAAGAAGAAAAAAAACCCTACGTTCAAATTTTACTTATCAACAGACACAGATTCACCATCACCACCATCTCCATTACTCACCAAATCTCCATACCTTGTTGTTAACCCCTGAAAACATAATTCGTATATCTGTAATGCAAAGTGACGATCAACAAAAGCTCGTTCTTATTTGATTTCCTGTGTTCCATATCATACTTGCATTGACAGGGACATAGTCGGTATCAAACTACGTGATACCCCTCCGACCAGGATCAATCTCTATCATGGTCCTTTTAAAGTTGTTATTTGAAATTTCATCCCATTGACGATTTTTCTGATAACAGAATCCTACTTACCACTTTATTAATTTTTTATTTAAGTGGATTTTCTAGTGGTTAAAAAAAGTTTTCAAAATGAACACATAAAAAGTATTTTGTTGAGCACACAAACGACCTCATCAAAATTGGCGCTGCTGTCGGGGAGTTAAAGCGATTGTTGAATCAATTAACTTTTCTTTATTTAGTTTTTATTAATTTTTAGTCCCTTAGTTGTTTTTAGTCTTTTAGTTCTTTTTTACTTCTTTGGTAATTTTTGTTTTGTTTTGTTTTTTTTTTTTTCAGGATACTATGGATTTCTTCACAGATTATCAAGGGCCTAGCTACGGGACTCATGGGAATGGCTTCAATTCGAATTAGTGGATGAACCAAGATTCCTTCTCATCATACCAATCAAATGCCATTGATGATGAGAGGAAAAATTTCATGGAGGATCACTTACGGGAGATTGAGAACATCCGAGCTTCTCAACGAAAGACCATGGAGTTATTCCAATCTGCACAACAAGCCCGTAAGGAGAAGATGTCCAACCATGTGATTCCTAGCCAGCCGGATTAATCACTAGAATCGGGTTATCCCAAACAAGGGAGGACAAGGAACCGTGTACACGCTCTTCTATAAGTATATGAGAATGGTGCGGAAACTAAGGACGAACCACCAAGGAACCAAGAGCGAAGCACGAAATTGGAAGAAACGATGTCTTTGCTTCAAGAGAAGTTAATGGAAAGCTCCCAAGGAAAGGAAGAGTTGGTAAGAAAAATACAACTCATGGTAAAGGAGTTGGAAGGAAAATGAGGCCTTGGGGAGGTGAAGATTGAAGAGCTTGAAGTGCAAAATAAGAAGCTCACTCTTGAAGTAAACATGCTCAAAGAAGAAAATGATACCTTTCGGAGGAAGGTAGTGATGAGAATAAGGGAGCTGCACCAAGGGACCCATTGCATGTTCCGGTTGGGCCAATAACAAGGGCTAGGGCTAGGAGATTCAAAGAGGCACTCAATGGCCTGATTCAAGACACTTGGGCTGATTCTAAATTGTTGAAGCCCAAGATAAGCCCACATGAAGACCAAGGCTTAATTAATGTCATCAAGGCAATGGATTGGGCTAAATAAGAGAAGACTTGGGCGTGAAGCACAAGTTGGGCGTGTGGCACAAGTTTGGAGGAGTTTCAATTTTAGTTGATTTGTTTCCTTTTTAGTTTTCATTTTGTAAGGCCTTAATGGCCGAAATATTTTGTTTTCCTTTTTGAGTTAGGCGTGTAGCCTACCTTGTCTTCTAGGGTTTTAGTTTAAAAGGAATCAACTTATGTATTTTCGGCAGTTTTGAATTTTTAATGAAAAGTTGAGAGAATTTTCTCTTTTGTTCTTTGAGAACTGATTGGAAGTTATCAGATTTTCTCTGTGGCGTTCCTCCTTGACTTATCAATCAAGTATTTCATCCTTAATTGTAGCGTCTTCCTTATACCAAGGTTCACATCTCGATATAGGTGTTGGGTCCCGGTTTCCATCCGAACTAGAGGTTAGAACGATCCGAGGCATCAACCTTGTTACAATCGACGAGGTTCATATCATTTGGTATCAGAGCTTAGGTTTCTAAATCAGGTTTGATCTATCCTTTTTTTTTCTGTTTCTTTTTTTATTTCGTTTGATCAAAAAAAAAAAAAAAGAAGTTTGATCTGATTCCAATTAAAAAAAAAATTGAACAAATCCGTTACAAAAAAAAAAAAAAAAAAAAAGTTGATCAAATCCGTTACAAAAAAAAAAAGTGAACGAAGTGTGGAAAAAGGTAAGAGAGTGCAAGCTTATCAGAGGGTAACATCTGAAATTGAGTGAAACACGAGTGTGAGTGCCTTCATTATTGAGAGTAAACACGTGAGGGAGTGTTTGTGAGGCTTACCAATTTGTTTTTGCAGATTAAAAAAAAATGTCTGGCGGTGCACCAGAAAAGAATGATTTCAAACTTTTTTTAAGGTTCTTGGATCAAAAGTTTGATTAGTTGGAGATGAGGTTGGATCAACAATCGAAGAGGAAGGGTACCACACGAGTTGGGCAACATTCGGGTTCTTCTTCATTATGGAAACCGGATTGGAACGAGAGGGATGACCAGCCTAGTTTCAATGTAAAGGCCGAACCTTCCAAATATCACAAAGATGGAGAGCTTTCAGTCGCAAGAAGAGCTCTTAGTGCTCAAGCAAAGGAAGATGATGAGGTACAACATGACAATGTCTTTCACACCCGATGCCATGTTAATGACAAGGTATGTAGCATGATAATTGATGGGGGAAGTTGTACTAATTTGGCTAGCACTAGTTTGGTGGAAAAACTCAATTTGGCCACTTTAAAGCACCTAAAACCTTATAAGCTACAATGGTTGAATGATAGTGAAGAAATCAAGGTGACTAAAAAGGTGTTGGTGTGTTTTTCCATTGGGAAGTACAAAGATGAAGTCTTGTGTGATGTGGTACCAATGCATGCGAGCCATATCCTTTTGGGGCGACCATGGCAGTTTGATAGGCCTAGTGTTCTTGTTTCTCTTTTGCAGGACTTTGAATGGAATAATATTATTTGAGAGAACGTTTTCTCTTGATTCTTCATTGAACTATGAACTTATCAAGGGTTATACCTTGTGGCGTTCAAACTTGACTTATCACTCACCTTCTTTCTTGTTCTTGAGTGTGGCGTCTACAACCTTCTTGATACCGTTGGTTCTTATCTCCATATAGATAATGGGTCACGGTCCTTTTTATTTTCTTTATTTGTAAACTTGAATTAGAAAACGATCCTTCGTTGCCATATATTGGTTCCGGGTCTCACTACTCTTGGTGAGGTTCATATCAGGTAGGAGAAGTCTCCAACAAGAACAAGGAGTTGGAAATACAAGTTGGGAGAATTTAAGTTGAGAGGAATTCCGCATCAAGGGAATTTGAAGACCTTGCAAGGTTATTTGAAGAATTTGAATAAGAATGTGCAAGGAAGACAAGGAAGTTGCTTATGGAAGCGGAGCAGAAGGCAAAAGCTTTGGAAGAAACAAAGGAGGCACTTGGTAGGAAGGATGAAGCCCTTAAAATAGCAAAAATTAAGGAGTGTGACTACATTGTCTATGTAGACAAGGTGGAAAAAGAGGTCAAAGTGCTACAAATGAACCAACATCAAAGGCCACATAGTCACCTACCAAGAGGGAGTTTTCTTAACCATCCTCCTGCTTGCTATTTTTGCTTTCAAAAAGGGCACCTTAAAAGCTCGTTGTTTTAAATTCCATAAGCACAAAAAAATGACAGAGTCTAGGAATAGGAAGAGTCCACCTAGAGTTAAGCAAATTTGGGTAAGAAAACACTTGGTTGACCGAGTTAGACCCAAAGGAAAAGAAAGGGGGAAATCAACTCAACTTGTTTGGGTTGTGAAAAAGAATCAATTTCCAAACTTGGTAAAACCTCCTTTAGTTGATGACACCCCTAGTACAAGTACATAATAATTTTTATGCTTTATTTGATTAATTTATTTCTTTTGATATCCATAAGGCTTTTGACACCTTGGATTGGTCTTTCCTTTGCAGAGTGCTTCAGGCTTTTGGGTTCTCTTCTGTTTTTGTGGATTGGATGGACAATATTCTTTGTTTGTCTAGGCTTTCAGTTCTTTTGAACGGGGTCCCAGAGGGATATTTTGGTTGTTCTAGAGGGGTTCGTCAGGGAGATCCACTCTCTCCGCTTTTATTTGGTATTGCAGAGGACTTCCTTAGTAGATTATTAACGAGGTTGGTGGGTTCTTCTCAGATTCTGCCGATTTCTTCCCCAAGGGGTTTTTTGGCTCCAACTTATTTGCTCTATGCAGATGATGTTTTGATCTTTTGCAGAGGCACTCAAAAGAATCTAAAGCATATCATGGGTGCTTTTAGAGATTATGGTGATATTTCAGGCCAGTTGATTAACTGGGGTAAGTCTTCGATTTATTTCGGATCTTCTATCTCCCCCTCTCGGATTGGTAGTTTGCAGTCTCTGGTTGGTATGCAGATTGGGCATCTTCCATTTTCTTATTTGGGTGTCCCTTTGTTTCGGGGTAACATGCTCATTCACAGGTAAAGGAATTAAATCCAAAGGAGTTAACGGATTAAAATCATACACAATTTCAAAATGCGAGAAATGAGTTGCAGAATGCACTCCTATTATAAGCAAACTCTACATGCGGCAAACAATCCTCCCATATTTTCAAGTTCTTTTTTATTATAGCATGCAACAAGGCAGATAAAGTCATATTAACTACTTCAATTTGACCATCAGTTTGCGGATGACAAGTAGTAGAAAATAAAAGTTTTGTTCCTAACTTGCCCCATAGAATTTTCCAAAAGCAGCTTAAGAACTTAGCATCTCTATTTGAAATAATGGTTTTAGGCATGCCATGCAATCTAACAATTTCTTTGAAAAACAAATGAGCAATATGTGATGTATCATCAGTTTTATGACAAGGAATGAAATGTGCCATTTTAGAAAACCTATCAACAACCACAAATATAGAATCTCTACCCCTCTTTGACCTAGGCAAACCCATCACAAAATCCATAGAAATATCAATCCAAGGTCTACTAGGTATAGGCAAAGGAGTATACAAACCATGAGGCTGAACCCTAGACTTAACTTGTCTACATGTAATGCATTTCTCACAAATTCTCTCTACATCACGTTTCATATGAGGCCAAAAGAAGTGTTCATGCAAAACATCTAATGTCTTGGCTATACCAAAGTGCCCCATCAAACCTCCCCCATGAGCTCCTATAACAAGCAATTCACGCAAAGAACTCTTAGGCACGCATAATTTAGTTTCTCTAAACAAAAATCTATCATGCCTATAAAACTTGCCAAATGCAACCTTTTCACATGCATTGAATAAATTGCCAAAACCAGCATCTTCCACATACAATTCTTTAATGTAGTCAAAACCAAACAATCTAGCATCCAAAGTAGAAACTAAAACGTACCTTCTAGACAAAGCATCAGCGACCACGTTTTCCTTACCTTTTTTGTACTTGATCACATATGGAAATGTTTCTATGAACTCCACCCACTTGGTATGCCGCTTATTTAGCTTGTGCTGCCCTTTTAAATGCTTCAAGGACTCATGATCCGTGTGAATCACAAATTCTTTCGGCAAAAGGTAGTGTTGCCAAGTGTCCAAAGCCCTAACTAAAGCATACATCTCCTTGTCATAGGTAGGATAATTCAAGGCTGCTCCACATATTCTCACGAAAAAATGCAATGAGACGTCCTTCTTGCATTAGAACAGCTCCAATACCTATTCCTGAAGCATCACACTCAATCTCAAAAGTTTTAGCAAAGTCAGGCAAAGCAAGCAAAGGTACATTAGTTAATTTTTTCTTAATCAAGTTAAATGTCTTTTCTTGTTCATCTCCCCACTTAAAACCCACAATCTTTTTGATAACTTCAGTTAAAGGTGCAGCTAGACTACTAAAGTCTTTCACAAACCTCCTATGGAAACTAGCCAACCCATGAAAACTTCTCACTTGTCCGACATTTGTCGGTTTCGGCCACTCCTTAATTGCCTTAACCTTTTCCTCATCAACCCCAATTCCCTTAGCACTAACAACAAAACCCAGAAATACAAGCTTATCCGTGCAAAAGGTACACTTTTTTAAATTAGTAAACAATTTTTCTGTTCGTAAAACACCTAAAACGAGTTTTAAATGTTCAACATGCTCATCCAAATTTTTGCTATAAATCAGAATGTCATCAAAGTAAACAACCACAAATTTTCCAATAAAAGCACGCATAAAAGTACTTGGGGCATTAGTTAACCCAAAAGGCATAACTAGCCACTCATATAAACCATATTTTGTTTTGAAAGCAATTTTCCACTCATCACATTATTTCATCCTAATTTGATGATATCCACTTTTAAGATCAATTTTAGTGAAAACAATAGAATCATGCAATTTATCAAGCATATCATCTAATCTAGGAATAGGATGTCGATACTTTACAGTGATATTGTTGATGGCACGACAATCAACACACATCCTCCATGTTCAGTCCTTCTTAGGCACAAGAAATATGGGAACCGCACAAGGACTCTTACTCTCACGAACATACCCCTTTTCCATGAGCTCTTCAACCTGCCTTTGAAGTTCCTTTGTCTCCTCGGGATTACTTCTATATGCGGGTCTATTTGGAATTGGTGCTCCGAGTACAAAATCATTTTGGTGCTCAATGACCCTTATTGGTGGTAAACCAATAGGCATCTCCTCGGGAAACACTTCATCAAAGTCCTGCAAAAGTGAAACAACAACACTAGGCAAAAAAGAGTCAATTTCGTTAGCACTAAAACAAGCCTCTTTGTACAAAAGTACAATCATTGGCTGATTTGAAAATAAAGTCCTTTTGATCTCACTCCCTCTTGCATAAAAGCTCACTTGTTTTCTCTCTTTTTTTCTCATCAGCCTCTCTTTCTTTTTCAATTTCCTTTTCTTTTTTTGCTGTTTCAGACTCCCTCTCTTTTGTCTCTCTTTCTTTTGAATCTCACTCTCCTTTTTAACTTCTCTCTCTTTTTTTTAACCTCACTTGATCTTCATGTACTTGGTTTGGGGTTAAAGGTACAAGAGTGATTGGCCTTTTATTGAGTACAAATGAGTATCTATTGGTATATCCATCGTGAGTCACATGTCTATCAAACTGCCATGGTCTTTCCAAAAGGATATGACTCGCATTCATTGGTACCACGTCACAAATAATTTCATCTTTGTATTTTCCAATTGAAAATGACACCAACACCTGTTTATTCATCCTAACTTCCCCTCTATCATTCAACCATTGTAGCTTATAAGGTTTTGGGTGCTTCAAAGTTGTCAAATTCAAATTTTCTACCTAAATAGTGCTAGCCACATTAGTACAACTCCCCCCATCAATAATCATACTACATACCTTATCATTAACATGGTAGCGGGTGTGAAAAATATTATCACGTTGTACCTCATCATCATCCTTGGCTTGAGCACTAAGAGCTCTTCTTGCCACAAAAAGCTCTGATGAGAATAAGGGAGCTGCACCAAGTGACCCATTGCATGTTCCGGTTGGGCCAATAACAAGGGCTAGGGCTAAGAAATTCAAAGAGGCACTCAATGGCCTGATTCAAGACACTTGGGCTAATTCTAAATTGTTAAAGCCCAAGATAAGCCCACATGAAGACCAAGGCTTAATTAATATCATCAAGGCAATGGATTGGGCCGAATAAGAGAAGACTTGGGCGTGAAGCACAAGTTTGGAGGAGATTCAATTTCAGTTGTTTTGTTTCCTTTTTTAGTTTCGTTTTGTAAGGCTAAGGCCGAAATATTTATTTCCTTTTTGAATTAGGCATGTAACCTAATATTTGTTTCCTTTTTGAATTAGGCGTGTAGCCTACCTTGTCTTCTAGGGTTTTAGTTTAAAAGGAACCAACTTATGTTTTTTTGGCAGTTTTGAATTTTTAATAAAAGTTGAGAGAATTTTCTCTTTTGTTCTTTGAGAACTGATTGGAACTTATCAGATTTTCTCTGTGGCGTTCCTCCCTGACTTATCAATCAAGTATTCCATCCTTGATTATGGCGTATTCCTTATACCAAGGTTCACATCTCGCTATAGGTGTTGGGTCGCGGTCTCCATCCTAACCAGAGGTTAGAACGATCCTAGGCATCATCCTTGTTACAATCGACGAGGTTCGTATCAAGCTCTCCACCCATCGGATATTCAAAGTCATTTGCATCCTCCAAAGGTGGCATAGACTCATCATCGGATTCATCCTCGGATTCGATATCACCATTATCCCTCAAAACCATTACTCTCTTATTTGGGCATTGTGATGCAATATGACCTGCTCCCAAAAACTTAAAGCATTTAATGTCACGGTCTTTAGAAGGTTGAGTATCTGATTTACCTTGATTTAATGAGCCTCCGGCCTTATGATCTTTAGGAGGTTCGGCTTTGGCCTTAAAACTAGGCTGGTCCTCCTTCTTGCTCCAATTCGGTTTCCATGATGATGAAGAACCTGAATTTTGCTCAACCCGTGTGGAACACTTCCTCTTCAATTGTTGTTCCACTTTGATGGCTGTGTGAACCAAGTCAGTCAATTCTGATACGAACCTCGTCGATTGTAACAAGGTTGATGTCTAGGATCGTTCTAACCTCTGGTTCAGATGAAAACCGCGACCCAACACCTATAGCGAGATGTGAACCTTGGTATATGGAAGACGCCACAATCAAGGATGGAATACTTGATTGATAAGTCAAGGAGGAACACCACAGAGAAAATCTGATAAGTTCCAATCAGTTCTCAAAGAACAAAAGAGAATATTCTTTCAATTTTCATTAAAATTCCAAATCTGCCAAAAATTACATAAGATGGTTCCTTTTAAACTAAAACCCTAAATGACAAGAAAGGCAACACGCCAATCTCAAAAAGGAAACAAGAAATTCGGCCATTAAGGCCTTACAAAACGAAAAACTAAAAGGGTAATAATTGCCTCACAAACGGGAAAGAAAATAAACACTAAAACAAGAAACTATTGACTTGCTCCCTATTTGGAAGGCTAAATTAGGAAGCAAATCAGCCCCTTAATTTGGGAAACAAATCAACTCATTATTCTTTGAAAACTAAATAAAAAGGAAACAAATCAGCTTAAATTGAATCTCCTCCAAACTTGTGCCACACACCCAAACTTGTGCCTGATGCCCAAGTCTTTTCTTATTCGGCACAATCCATGGCCTTGATGACGTTAATTAAGCCTTGGTCTTTGAGTGGGCTTATCTTGGACTTCAACAATTTAGAATCAGCCCAAGTGTCTTAAATCAGGCCATTGAGTGCCTCATTGAATCTCTTAGCCCTAGCCCTTGTTATTGGCCAAACCGGAATATGCAATGGGTCCCTTGTTGTTGCTCCCTTATTCTCATCATTCCCTCCCTCTTGAAAAGGATTTGTCCTCAAATCGTCACCTATATCAAAAGGAGACAAATCAAAAACATTGAAGCTTGCACTAACATTATACTCACCTGGAAGATCTAACTTGTAGGTATTGTCATTGATCCTTTCAAGCACTTGAAATGAACCATCTCCCTAATGAAGTAATTTAGAACGCCGCTGGACTGGAAACCGTTACTTCCGCATATGCAACCACACCCAATCACCTAGCTCAAACAGAACTTTCTTACCCCCTTTATTAGCTTGGTTGGCATATTGTTCAAATCTCCTCTCGATGTTTTGCCGAGTCTTTTCATGGATTTGCTTAACAAAATCTGCATTTTTCCCATTCAAGTTAACATGCTCATCCACAGGTAAAGGAATTAAATCTAAAGGAGTTAACGGATTAAAACCATACACAATTTCAAAAGGTGAAAAATGAGTTGCAGAATGCACACTCCTATTATAAGCAAACTCTACTTGGGCAAACAATCCTCCCATGTTTTCAAGTTCTACTGTATTATAGCACGCAACAAGGCAGATAAAGTCCTATTAACTACTTTAGTTTGACCATCAGTTTGTGGATGACAAATAGTAGAAAATAAAAGTTTTGTTCCAAACTTGCCCCACAGAGTTTTCCAAAAGTAGCTTAAGAACTTAGCATCTCTATTCGAAAAAATGGTTTTAGGCATGCCATGCAATCTAACAATTTCTTTGAAAAACAAATCAGCAATACGTGATGCATCATCAGTTTTATGACATGGAATGAAATGTGCCATTTTAGAAAACCTATCAACAACCACATATATAGAATCTCTACCCCTCTTTGACCTAGGCAAACCCATCACAAAATCCATAGAAATATCAATCCAAGGTCCACTAGGTATAGGTAAAGGAGTATACAAACCATGAGGCTGAACCCTAGACTTAGCTTGTCTACATGTAATGCATTTCTCACAAATTCTCTCTACATCATGTTTCATATGAGGCCAAAAGAAGTGTTCATGCAAAACATCTAGTGTCTTGGCTATACCAAAGTGCCCCATTAAACCTCCCTCATGAGCTTCTCTAACAAGCAATTCACGCAAAGAACTCTTAGGCATGCATAATTTAGTTTCTCTAAACAAAAACCCATCATTCCTAGAAAACTTGCCAAATGCAACCTTTTCACATGCATTGAATACATTGCCAAAATCAGCATCTTCCACATACAATTCTTTAATGTAGTCAAAACCAAACAATCTAGCATCCAAAGTGGAAAGTAAAACGTACCCTCTAGACAATGCATCAGCGACGACGTTTTCCTTACCTTTCTTGTACTTGATCACATATGGAAACGTTTCTATGAACTCCACCCACTTGGCATGCTGCTTATTTAGCTTGTGTTGCCCCTATAAATGCTTTAAGGAATCATGATCCGTGTGAATCACAAATTCCTTTGGCCAAAGGTAGTGTTGCCAATTCTCCAATGCCCTAACCATCGCATACATCTCCTTGTCATAGGTAGGATAATTCAAGGCTGCTCCATTTATCTTCTCACTAAAAAATACAATGGGACGTCCTTCTTGCATTAGAACAGCTACAATACCTATTCCTGAAGCATCACACTCAATCTCAAAAGCTTTAGCAAAGTCAGGCAAAGCAAGCAAAGGTGTATTAGTTAGTTTTTCCTTAATCAAGTTAAATGTCTTTTCTTGTTCATTACCCCACTTAAAACCCACATTCTTTTTGACAACTTCAGTTAAAGGTGCAGCTAGACTACTAAAGTCTTTCACAAACCTCCTATAGAAACTAGCCAACCCATGAAAACTTCTCACTTGTCCCACATTTGTCGGTTTCGGCCACTCCCTAATTGCCTTAACCTTTTCCTCATCAACCCCAATTCCCTTAGCACTAACAACAAAACCCAGAAATACAAGCTTATCCGTGCAAAAGGTACACTTTTTTAAATTAGCAAACAATTTTTCTGTTCTTAAAACACCTAAAACAAGTTTTAAATGTTCAACATGCTCATCCAAAGTTTTGCTATAAATCAGAATGTCATCAAAGTAAACAACCACAAATTTTCCAATGAAAGCACGCAATACATGGTTCATTAATCTCATGAAAGTACTTGGTGCATTAGTTAACCCAAAAGGCATAACTAACCACTCATATAAACCATATTTTGTTTTGAAAGCAGTTTTCCACTCATCACCTTCTTTCATCCTAATTTGATGATATCCACTTTTAAAATCAATTTTAGTGAAAACAATAGAACCATGCAATTCATCAAGCATATCATCTAATCTAGGAATAGGATGTCGATACTTTACAGTGATATTGTTGATGGCACGACAATCAACACACATCCTCCATGTTCCGTCCTTCTTAGGCATAAGCAATACGGGAACCGCACAAGGACTCATACTCTCACGAACATACCCCTTTTCCATGAGCTCCTCAACCTGTCTTTGAAGTTCCTTTGTCTCCTCGGGATTACTTCTATATGCGGGTCTATTTGGAATTGGTGCTCCGGGTACAAAATCAATTTGGTGCTCAATCGCCCTTATTGGCGGTAAACCAATAAGTAACTTGTGCAAGGACCTTGACGTATGGTCGTGGCGAGCCTCGGCATAACGTTGAGGTAAAGCAAAATCAACAATAAAGGCCAGTTACATGAGATACTCGGCCAAAACTAGTTACCAGTTAAATGAGATACGCGGTTCAAATTGTTGAAAGGCCAGTTACATGAGATACTCGGCTAAAACTAGTTACCAGTTAAATGAGATACGCGGTTCAAATTGTTGAAAGGCCAGTTACATGAGATACTCGGCCGAAATTAGTTACCGGTTAAATAGGATACTCGGTCTACCCAACTAAAGTACCAGAAAACAAGGCACCCGGTCAAGGTAAAGAAAGGGATTCCCGAACGACTAAAATCCCTAAGGGCCCACAAGTTCGAAGAATGCAAAGTATAAGCAGGCGAAACGAATTTAGATTGTCCCATGCAGGCATTCACGTGTTCGTAGAAAAATCTCTTGAAAAAAAAAATTCCGTATGTATATATGTGAAAAGAATACAAATATACAAGTATAGTTGTACAAATACAGTTACAAATAGTTACACTGTTAGTCTGCTACAAAAGAAACTTTAAGTTAAATACTCAAGAGGGTGGCACTGGGGGTCGGGAGCTGCTTCCGCCAACATCTGGATCAGGCTCCATCACGTACTCGCTCAGCAGGCTTTCATCCGAGGGCCAAACAATGACGTCCTCCTCCTCATCGACCATCCAGTCGGTATAATCAATCCCGGGGACGGGTCCCAAATCAGGTGTCTCATTGTCAATCCCCGCCTTCTCACAGGCATAAAAAGTGGAGAAGGAGTCAGCAGAAGGAACCTCAAGGTGCATGGGATGTGGCGCTTTACCTTTGCTTCTACAATATGCTCGCCACTCTCTCATCTGGACCCGAAGAGATTCCAGAGAGGTTTCCATATGCTTTTTGATTGAGAGGCTCCAGTTGGCCCTAGCCCGATCAGTCGCCCTATTCTTCTACTTGAAAAATTCCCCAGCCGAGACCATTCCCCGCTGGAATTCACGTAGAAGCAAAGCATCATAGGCTGGAGATCTCTTGAACCGATCAACACTTTGTATCTCCAGCTCCAGCCTAGCTTCCTTCGATAGGGATCTGACTGTCAAGGCCTGACGCTCCAAGTCTTCAATTCGGCGCTCATAAACAGACTTGGCGTCTTCAGCGGTCTGCTCAGCCTGGAGCAAAGCACCCTGAGTGGATGATAGCTGATCCCGTAGAATTTTAGCCTCCTCAGCGGCGAAAGATGCTCGCTGCTCAGCCTCCAATTGCCGAGCCAGGCATTGATCCAAAAGCACCTGACTCGACTTCGCCCCCTCTTGACCAGCCCGCTCAGCCCGAGAGCAACGGTCCTCACTCTCCTTAAGTTGGGCTTCCAGCTGCCTTATTCTTTCCGTCTGGGCTTCGCCGGCCCGACAAGCGCCAGACATTTCAGCCACCATCTGCAGCAAGTTAATAAAAAATAAAAGGAATTACTTATGTACGGAAAGAGGAAATACGGGATTTTAGACATAACCAAGGCATTACTTACGTAAGAGGCGCTGTTGAAAAAGTTGCAGAGCCGGTCAGACACAGTCCCCGTCCTGAGGTGACAATATTATCCTTAACCTGATCCAGTGGAGGGGCCACGCCTGCATCTTCTCGAACCGTACCCTCCCCTTCGTCATCCGAGGACGAATCAATATAAGCAACCACTCGGGGGATCTTGGGCGTTGGGCGGCCAGGAGAAAACGAAGCCTTCCTTTTCCCAGACTGTCTCCCGCGAGAACTCAAATCAACCGCCCAATCTTCAAAAATCTTGCCAGGCTGCCCCACCTCAACGTCGCTACCTCCGAGGGTAGGAGTGGAATCGGCAGGAGCTGGAATCTCCGGAGCAGCTGCAGTCGGCTCGGCAGAAGTCGGGATCTCTGGAACCGCCGCGCCCGAATGTCCCCCGGCTGCTTTAACACCTTGAGAGGTGTCACTTGGTGTATGTGCAGCAGAACGGGGAGAGTTGAACTCACCGGGGAAGCATGCCGGCTCATACTCGGAGGGGTAGCCCACTTTTTCTTTCCCCTTGGAAGTAGAAGGACCCCTTTGGTTGCCCTGATCAGCGTCGGTCCTACTTACTCCAAAGAGTCCCGGGTCGCCCACGGCCTCAGTCGAGCGGGCGGTCATGTCATGACCATGGGCTTCCTCGGGCACATATTCAGGCACCCTCTCCTCGTCTTCATCGAGAAGATCCTCGGGAGCGCTCCCATCAGAGTTGTCTTCGGGAGGGGCTATTCCAGAATCTCGCTAACGAAGGGCCTCCTTCCGGCTAGCTTCCACGATGCCCTTCATCCGGCGGGCCTGAGCGTCGCAGACTATGTCTACATCAAACACTTAAAAACAAATGAGCCCGAGTCAGTAGACTTAACTTCGGAGCAAGATACAGGAATAAAATAAAAAATAAAAAATAATAATAATAAACTTACAGCGTCTGCGGCATGCGGAAATCTGGGGAAAAAGGCGAGCCTTAATCATTTTCCCCTCGTTGTACAGATCGGGTTTACCCCTTTTCTCCAAGGGACGGACAGTAGCTCGAGCCAAGGTCTTGAGCTCCTCATCGGTGAAGGCTGAAGTCATGTGGTTCCATTGGGGCGAGCAAAAGTAACGAGGAACCCTGCAGGTCATTCGAGTACCATCCAAATCAAAACTGATTGATTGGCCCCATCGTTTGCCCACAAAGAACCAGCTATTCTTCCAAAATTTGTTTGAGGTGGGAAAGCCCCAAACAAATCCCTTCATCTTCTCGTCAGTGGTCGGCTCGATCTCACCTTTGACCACTACGTCCTTAGGGACCCAGAGCTCGGGCTGGTTCGATTGAAGGAAGTAAATCCCCGTCTTCCCCACGGGCCTCAACGAATAGAAATGTCGGATTTCGCGAGGTGTGGGAGGTGGCCGCTTCATTCTATGCCACATGTGCCACATGCACATCAAAATCCGATAACTATTGGGAGTCAGCTGCGCCGGAGCAATTCGGGCCTCAGCCAAGAACCAAGTGATAAAAGGCTGCAAGGGGAGAGTAACACCGCAAGTGAGCATCGCCCCGTAGATCGCCACGTGGCCAGGTGGGGGGTTCCATGCGGCTCGACCATCGGTAGGCATCAGCGAGATCACATTGCTGTCCAGATCGAACCGCCGCATATACTTCTTTATCTCCTCAAGGCCGACCACATTTAGCTCGATATCATAAGCACATATACGCTCGGGAGAAAAAGGAATGCGAGTGGCCCTGTGCTCATCCTCAATATCACCCTCAACAACCCTCTGGGCCTCGACTCGGCTCTCCAGCGAGTGAGAGTCCTTGTAAACTTTGCGAGTACTTATCTTCTTTCCTGGTCGTCTCCAAGCCCGAGTGTCAGCAGAAGAAGAAGAAGAATCCGACCAAGCTTTAGGTTGATAGTCGGGAGGCGATGAGTCCGAAGAAACAGAATGAACTTCAGGAGGAGGTGGAACCCCGGAAGGAATAGAACTTTCATGGTAAACTGCAGAAACGTCAGCGTCAGTGAAATGCGGCTGATCAAAGAGAGGTGGTTTCAATAAATTGTGGACAACCGACGCAGTGTGAGCATCATTTTGCTCAATAGCAATCATACCAACAGTAAAAAGGTGGTACCTAGTTGCAGAATCCATGAGAACTAACCTCGATATAGCAAGAAATGGAGACGATGAGAACTGCAGAGAAAGTCTTCGAGAGAAGGCCTGGGGGTTGAAGCAGAAGAACTCAATAAAGCAGGAGATGCGGTTGAAGCAGATGAAGATGCGGTTGCAGCAGCTGAACTCAATAAACAGGAGATGCGAGCAAATTCTTCAGAGAGTACACAAAGATTGCAGGAAACGAAATAAGAAAAAAAAGAAAAGCGTCACCACAGCCAGTTATATAGGCAGCACATTGATTTCAAAATTTAAAAATAAAAACCCAAAACCCTAGGAGAAATACAGGGAAGCGGGAAAATAGAGGGGCATGGGTGATGACTTAGTCTGCACGCAAGCGAACAGAAAGTTTATGTCTCATAAATGCATCGTACCGCCATCGTACTACAGCCAAACAAAAAAGGACAAGTGGCAATCGAAGAGCGCCTTGAGCCGCCAGTGAGCAGAAGCATCACCATCAAGAGATTTCTGAAATGATTGATAAATCGAATGCGTGCGGTCGTAATTAAGACACGTCATTTAAGAGCTTTGAATCAAACAAGGATACATTAATACAGAAAACGACAAGCGAGGACTAGTTGTAAGTAAGTATGGAGGTTAAATATTTGACCCGAGAGGAACTGACTCAGCATGATCGGCACAAATATTTAAGGGGGTATTGTTATAGGCAAAAATAGTCGTGGCAGACACGTCATCACTATATAAAGCCACATAAGCAGGGGTCAAGACAAGTCAACTAACGGAGCAAGAAATCCCCCACGAGAACTTGCTCGGGAAAAGAGTAAGTTGCCCGACCACCAGCAAAGATAAGCTGCTCGGGCAACAAATCTTACTCGGGCAAATACTCGGGCATAGTCGGGAATCAGTGAAAACAGATAGTCATCAGCATCTACGTTCAAAACACAGGGCATAATCAGCGGCTAGCAACTCTATGATAAGCAACAGTGTGGCTGCAGAGTTCAAATAAAGGAAACAGGTAGATTCTCCGCAAATAAAGGAGGAAGAATCAGAGTCAGACTTAGATTCAACCAAATCAGGAAATACACAAAAGAAAGAGAATCCGAATCCGTTTAGGATTAGAACACACAATTAGGGCACCACATACCAAACCCTAATTAACAACATGTATAAATACCCCCTTATACACGCAAATAGGGGGTACGAGAAAAACAGCTTGAGAGAGATTATAGTACAATATTTTTGTAATCATTCTTCATAGTGAATTTGGCTTCGTTGCTTAGGCAACAATCCGTGGATGTTTCTCCGATCATTGGAGTTTTACCACGTAATTGCTTGTTTATTTATAATTGTTTCTTTTTCATTTTAATCGTTCTCGTTCATAAATTATTGCAATTCAAAAGTAAATCATTGACTCGGTGACCACCAAAAATCACCGTCAACAGGAAACAACAACACTAGGCAAAGAAGAGTCAATTTCGTTAGCACTAAAACAAGCCTCTTTGTACAAAAGTACAATCATTGGCTGATTTGAAAACAACGCCCTTTTGATCTCACTCTCTTTTGCATAAAAGCTCACTTGTTTTCTCTCCTTTTTTTTTTCTCATCAGCCTTTTTTTCTTTTTCAATTTTCTTTTCTTTTTTTGCTGTTTCGGACTCCCTCTCTTTTGTCTCTCTTTCTTTTGAGCTCTCACTCTCCTTTTTAACATCTCTCTCTTTTTTTAACCTCACTTGATCTTTATATACTTGGCTTGGGGTTAAAGGTATAAGAGTGATTGGCCTTTTATTGAGTACAAATGAGTATCTATTTGTATATCCATCATGAGTCACATGCCTATCAAACTGCCATGGTCTTCCCAAAAGAATATGACTCGCATCCATTGGTACCACATCACAAATAACTTCATCTTTATATTTTCCAATTGAAAATGACACCAACACATGTTTATTCACCCTTACTTCCCCACTATCATTCAACCATTGTAGTTTATAAGGTTTTGGGTGCTTCAAAGTTGTCAAATTCAATTTTTCCACCAAAATAGTGCTAGCCACATTAGTACAACTCCCCCCATCAATAATCATACTACATACCTTGTCATTAACATGGCAGCGGGTGTGAAAGATGTTATCACGTTGTACCTCATCATCTTCCTTGGCTTGAGCACTAAGAGCTCTTCTTGCCACCAAAAGCTCTCCACCCACCGGATATTCGAAGTCACTTGCATCCTCCAAAGGTGGCATAGACTCATCATCAGATTCATCCTCGGATTCGATATCACCATCATCCCTCAAAACCATTACTCTCTTGTTTGGGCATTGTGATGCAATATGACCTGCTCCCAAACACTTAAAGCATTTAATGTCACGGTTTCTAGAAGGTTGAGGATCTGATTTACCTTGATTTAATGAGCCTCCGGCCTTATGATCTTTAGGAGGTTCGGCTTTGGCCTTGAAACTAGGCTGGTCCTCTTTCTTGCTCCAATTCGGTTTCCATGATGATGAAGAACCCAAATTTTGCCCAACCCGTGTGGAACCCTTCCTCTTCAATTGTTGTTCCACTTTGATGGCCATGTGTACCATGTCAGTCAATTCAACATAATGTTGCAACTCCACAACATTTGCAATGTCTCGGTGTAGCCCATTTAGAAACCTAGCCATTGTCGCCTCTCGGTCCTCCTCCACATCAGCTCGTATCATGGCTATCTCCATCTCCTTGTAGTAGTCTTCTACACACTTAGACCCTTGAGTAAGAGTTTGCAATTTTTGAAACAAACCCCTGTAGTAGTGACTTGGAATGAATCTCCTCCTCATAACAGTTTTCATCTCCTCCCATGTCTCAATAGGTCTTTCTCCATTTCGTCTCCTACTCACAATAAATTGATCCCACCAAACAATAGCATAATCGGTGAATTCTATGGCTGCCAATTTCACTTTCTTCAATTCGGAGTAATCATGGCAATCAAACACCAACTCTATTCTTTTCTCCCACTCCAAATAAGCTTCAGGATCAGTTTTACCTTGGAAGGTTGGAATCATCACCTTTATATTACCCAAATTATTATCAACCCTCTCTCCATACCTATCTTCTCTATTCCCATACCTATCTCCTCTACCTCCCATTCCACGCCTAAATCTTCCCGCACCCACATTGGACATGCGATCATCCCCCTCCATGTCATTTTCATCCCCATAATAATCATGAACTTCTTCCCTAACCGGAACTCTCTCTCTCCTACGTGCTTGGGGAACGGGTCGTGGCTGTTTCGCACGTGCGTTTTCCACTTTATCTAAGCGCTCATGTAAATGCTCCAATTCTCCCCTCATCATCTGTCTCATCTCCCCTACTAATGCCTCCTTCCAATTCTTTAGATCCGCTGGAATGGAAGAATCTTCAGTAGTGCCTTTTTCTTTGTTGTCGGACATGTTTTTCCTGCAAGAAAAAGATTAGAAAATAAAAAGGACCTCACGGCACTCCCTCACGTGTTTCGCTCAAATAATCAATTCACTCAACACTCGTGTGTTTCACTCAATATACTCGGCTTTTACCCTCAGTATATACTCACCGCTCTTGCCTTTTTCCACTCGTAATTTCCTCAAAAGTTCTTATCAAACTAACCAAACAATAATCAGGATTTCTTAGCCACGTTCACAAGAAACTCAGATTTGCTAGGTTCACACAAACGAATTACAATGAAACTGAAATATCAGGGATGAGTTTCTACTACCAAGAATTTTTTTTTTTTTTTTTTAATACTACCACTGCACGAAACCAAAAGAGGAAAGACAAAAGTTGATATATATTCAACTACACGATCGTTCAAAAAAAAAATTTGTACTTTTGAAATTTTTTACTGACCTTGATCAACAAGCAAGATCTTTTGAAATTTTTTTTTTTTTTTTTTAGTACTGGACTTGATCAAACGGAATTCAAAGAAGAAGAAGAATAAAGATAGATAAAACCTGATGTTAGAGGCCGAAGCTCTGATACCAACTGATACGAACCTCATCGATTGTAACAAGGATGATGCCTAGGATCGTTCTAACCTCTGGTTCGGATGGAGACCGCGACCCAACACCTATAGCGAGATGTGAACCTTGGTATAAGGAAGACGCCACAATCAAGGATGGAATACTTGATTGATAAGTCAGGGAGGAACGCCACAGAGAAAATCTGATAAGTTCCAATCAGTTCTCAAAGAACAAAAGAGAAAATTCTCTCAACTTTTATTAAAAATTCAAAACTCCTGAAAATAACATAAGTTGGTTCCTTTTAAACTAAAACCCTAGAAGACAAGGTAGGCTACACGCCTAATTCAAAAAGGAAACAAATATTAGGCTACACGCCTTACAAAACGAAACTAAAAAGGAAACAAAACAACTGAAATTGAATCTCCTCCAAACTTGTGCTTCACGCCCAAGTCTTCTCTTATTCGGCCCAATCCATTGCCTTGATGATATTAATTAAGCCTTGGTCTTCATGTGGGCTTATCTTGGGCTTTAACAATTTAGAATTAGCCCAAGTGTCTTGAATCAGGCCATTGAATGCCTCTTTGAATTTCTTAGCCCTAGCCCTTGTTATTGGCTCAACCGGAACATGCAATGGGTCCCTTGGTGCAGCTCCCTTATTCTCATCACCAAGGGGGCTCCCTAAACCTACTCCTTAGCTAAAATAGCTAGTGGGGATGGTTTTTGAGCACTCCGGCTAAGGGGCTCTCTAAATGACTCTCTATTTTAGAGAATCACTAAGAGACTCTCCAAATATAGGGAGCTATTTCAAGCTCCATATCTTTCTCTTATTTATTTATTTATTTTTATTATTATTTTAATATTTTAAAGTTGATTGTTCTCTTTCTTACAATTTAAAACAAAATAAATTTATTTATATTTTAAATAAAAAAATTAAAATATTAATGACTAACTATAATATAGTGGATTGTTGGAGTGACCTCATGAAAAGTTACTTGCTAAAATAGCTAGAAATTAACTAAAATTTAGAGAGCATAGTTGGAGATACTCTTTACAAAGACATTTTCTTACACAGACATTTTCTTACACAATTAAGCTCTGTTATCGCCGCAAAAAGGAAAGACGCAAGGTCATTGATTTTTTTTTTCCTAATCTGTTTGTACATCCTTTGATATGTTAATACTCTTGTGTATATACATTCATGATAGGTTGGTTAGTCAGCAGTAAGAAGAAACCCTAATATGCAATCCATTTGGTGCTTCAACTCTTGGGAATTTCATTAGTTTGTCTCCCCCAACTTCTTCCCACCTGCATTTTGCAAATCAATTCATGTCAGCTATCAAGTCTCCAATTCAACAGAGCACAAAAATATGTGAAGTTGTGTGTGTGTTCATACCTGTATCTAGTTACGAAGTAGTGAAGAAAAGTAGAAATTTCTGCTATTCCCAATTCCTTCCCAGGACACTGCCTGCTTCCTCCTCCAAATATGAATAAGTAGTTTTGAGACTCCAAGCTCTTATCCTGTATTTCATTACATTGGTTTATAATTTCATCACATATGATCTTTCTCTGGTCATGACTAGACCTGAGAATTTTCGTATGGTCTCAATCAAGACCAGATTGCACAAAAAAATTTAGGTCTGGTCCTGACCGGAGAATTATTTGTATATAAAATTGATTATGTGTACAAATAATCGATTCTCTACGCAGACCTGAGAATGATTAATACAACTTTTTATGAGGGAAGAAGAGAGATATTAATAGACACTAACCAGCCATCTCCATGGATTGAAAGCTAATGGTTCTGGATATAAATATGGGTCATAATTGATCTCTCTTGTATAAACATAAATTCTCCATCCTTGAGGAATCACAAATCCTGGAGAGAAAAAAAAAAAAAAAAAACAGAGGAAAGCAGAGGGAGATCAGCCATTTATGTGTAATCCATCAACTTATCTATAAACCAATAAAACATCAAATGGTGTGGGAGGTTCCAATCATTTCTAAACAAAAGATTAGCTAATAATTTAATTTAATTTAATGTTTAAATTTCATTCATGGGATAGATTTACAAAGATAAAAACATTCTTTTCTTCAAAAAGCTTGATATCTTTTCAAAAATCATTTAATCAAGACATGGGTCATCAATGGAATGGTCCAGCTAGATTGGTAGGTATGGCATGTAAATCATGATAGAGTGAGGTCCACTGAGGATGATGATATCATATGCTATACAATTTTTATTTATTTATTTATTTATTTATTTCAGATAACATCTCTAAAATAACACCTCATATGCTGCACACAGCTTCTTGAGTCCAAAAAAGATTATTATAGCAGCTGGAAACCTAAAACAAAGTCTATTAATTAATTTATTATACTCACCATTAAGTTCCATTTCTTTAGTAGTTTTCCTCAAAACCCCATTAACAATTGTAGCTAATCTTGAGGTCTCAAAAATCACCTGCATTAAAAAATGAACACATTAAATTAAATTTTGTTTTCTATTACTTACCAAAAAGAAAAAGATAAATAAATACTAGCTTTCTTACCGCACGAGTAAATCTCATTGATTTAAGGTCCTTCCATTCAATTGGATCCTCTGGATTTTTTCTCTCTCTGATTTCCAAATGTTCCTTCTACAAAAATTTAAACACAATAATCAGATAAAACACACACACACACACAAACAAAAACAAAAACAGGACATTTGGAATCTTTTAAACTTACTCTTAATTCTTGAAGCACTTTTGGATGATCGTGTAGGTACTTGACAGCCATCATGGAAGTAGTAGATACAGTCTCATACCCAGAATACAAAATGGTGATTATTTGATCTATAATCTCTTCACAACTAAGTTTGTACTTGTTTTCTTGACTGTTCATCAAGCAAGCAAGCATGTCTTGGTGGGTAATTTCTTTAGAAGCCCTTCTCCCTTGTATCAGTTTTCTCAACATGCTTACAATGTTTTTCCTTGCCTGCAAACCTTGACGATAATTCGTGCCAGGAAAATCTATAGGCAATGATAGAGTTCCCAAAACCAACTTGAAGAACTCAGGCATGAATTCCTCAGATATCGAGCTGGATTCCAGAGTGGCAATTTGATTAAGTGAAGAGAGAAGTGCCATCTATAACAAAAAAAAAAAAAAAAAGGATCATAAAAAAAAGAAAAAAAAGAAAAAAAGAAAGAGCAAAAATGAGAAGAAAAGTTGATTAAACTGACCTCTTTGGTTTTGTGTTGAATGTTGATGATCTTGTTATTCCAAAAGTTGAGGTGGGTTCTCATGAAACCATCAATTTTTGGTAAAAGTTGGTCTCTGATCATAGTGGGACTGATGAGAGAAAGCAAAGCACCTCTCATGTACTTGTGAGTGGACCCATGAACTGCTGCAATGTTGCATTTGCCTAAGATATCAATCATGGACTGAGGGTAGCCTGGAACCAGACCTTTTGCTTCATTCATCAATATGTATCTGTTCAGGTCTGGATCCATGGACACCATTGTTGGACATCCAAGTATGTGAGATTTGAATAAATTGCCATACCTGTTTGTTGTAAAAACATATTAACCAATTAACAGTAAAATACAGATTTTGTAGTTAAATTTACAAGAAAACCCTTTAAAGCAATGAAGAATGACCTTGCTCTCTGTGTTTTCATGAAGTTTGGACCTTGCTTTAGAAACTCAGTAGTCTCACCAAAGACAGGCCAACCCATTGTACCTGGAGGAAGACCTTTCTTTCTGTATCTCACTTCATTCCATTTCAACAGAGCAGTGCAAGTAAGAAGCATCAACAAGACACCAAAAACAACCATCAAAATAGCCATTGATTGCTTGATTGCTTGATGCCAAACCCACTCCACACAAAAAGCTGTAGATGGTATGGGCTTGTCCTAGTTCTAAGTTAGCCACTAAGTGTGTCACAATATATAGGCATTTTAGAGGTACAGAGAGATAGAAAAAGTGGCACATAGTCCAAACCATGCGCCCTACTAGTAAAGGACCCTACTCTACCCTATCACCTCTAGCAACTAGTAATAAAAGCTTACTCAGAATCAGAAATTTAAATGGGACAAAAATTTCTTTGCTTACTATATTACTAGTATAAATTTTTAACTCAGCCAACAACCGTTTTGACTAAAATAGTGTGATTTGAGATGTTAAAATCCTTTTCCTCCACCATTAATTAATCATCTATTAAAAAAACAACTACCCAACTCAGTCTTCAAGGTTTCAGTCATGAATGCTTGTTTGATAGTTACAGAGGGGAGATACTCTTTTGAATTCAAGAATTGTTTATGATTTGGGTATTATTTGTTTGACAAATTAAGTGGGAAAAAGAGACCTAAACAAAAATGAGTTAAAAAAAAAAAGGGATCTGTGAAGATGCACATGCACACCACCCCATTGGACCTAACAAAAAAGCACTAGGAGCCCCGGTCCATCACATGTCTCTCAACAACATCTGCTCATGGAATTACGAAAACCACACTACAAGACACCCTCTTGCTTACCATGTGAATAAGTGAAGAGAGAGAGACTTCTGTGCTTCAAAACTGCAAGTTTAAAACTTCAGACTGCCTCTTTGCAGCAGTTTTGAAGCTGTGGACTGTGATTCCTAGATAACCTGTTCTATTGACTTCTTGGACAATTTATATGCTAGAGTGACTAGAGTAGACTTTCATTTCAAACATATCATGGATTTTCAAAAACTGCCAACTTTTCTATTCTACATAGATATATAGAAATTACAAATAGTTGGCAATTGAATCATTGATATATCCCTCACATTCTCACCGAGAGCAGGGTCCACGGGGGCCATGGCCTCCCAAGAGTCTTAAAATTTTTATTAAAAACGTTTAAGGATTTATGAAATTATTAGCTTTATTTTTAAAAGTTTGTCATTTTGACCTGCAAAAGTTTTGTTTTTGTGTTTATGTCTCCACCATTAATCACAAGGTTATGGGTTCGGGTCTCACCCTCTCCCCAAATCCTGAATTATTGTAATCTTTCAAAACCAAATTATTGTAATATTTCAAAAAAAAAAAAAGATTATTATTCTGAATGAATAACATCCCAATTGTTGGAATTAATCATAAGGTGGAGGGAGAGACTTGCTTTTTCCCTTGTTAATTTGTAAAGAACTACAATGATTAATAGTTGGATTTACGCAGGAGAATGAGATAAATACTTAGTTTTCCACTAATCACATCAATTGACTTAACAAGATCGAAAGATTTGGAGCTATCTATTGGTATGCTTTCTCAGATTAGCTTTTTGCTTCATTGATTAGAATAACAAATTTGCTATGACACCAAGAACTCCGCCGTCCATCACCATAGACTTGCTTTATATCCCGAGATTTGCGGGAAATTTATTGGATTGATCACGTTTTATGCTCTGGTATTTTCAACAAATTCATGGTGAACAGGTGAGGATTTATCGGTTTAGCCTAATATTTTAAATATTTTGTTCGAGATAAAAGATTCTTCCCATAAACAGTTAAAGAATAGGATAAAAATCTGATTAAGTTGATTGAATTGATAGTATTTGACCATGAATTGCTTCTATCCTAATATATAATATATATAGAGTGAGTCCCTCACAGGGAATTTCTTATTTTAATTTTGGTAAGGACCACTATGAAATCATATTGATTTCTATGAATTTTGATTTGAATTTTTGTATGAATGATAAGTTTATTGAAATTTACCTATAAATAAAATTCGAAATTTTTTCAACCATTAGTACTATTTATCCCAATTTTTTAAATATGAAGGCATCGGAAAAATTAAAATATATGAAAATTCAATACAAATAGTTATACTGCTTGAAAAATTATCAAATTTTATTATAGGTAAATTTCGATGAACTTATCATCCACAAACAAATTTGGAATCAAAATTCATTCAAATCGATGTGATTTCATGATAGTCTTTACTGAAATTAAAATAAGGAATCATTTATGAGAGACTCAGGCCCCATTTGATTTTTTATCTGAAAACTGAACAATGTTAGATGTTACTGTTTGTTTTTTTCATTTAAAACTGAATATAAGTAATAAGTTGTTTGTTTTTTTAAGTTATAAATATCTGAAAATAAATACTTTCACATCTATGCCCTTCTAACTATTATTTGTTATATATTTACATTTTAATATATTAAGGACAACTCTAACATGTAAATTAATAATTCTAAAATAAATTTATTTAGTTATTAATAAATTATATTTGAAATTTTATTATTCTGGATAATGAATTACAGCATGATTAATTTCTCATGTGATGGTTACTGTTGTTGATTTGTAATGGTTACTGAAACAAATATGGCGTGTCTAAATATATCTAGGGGGTGTGAATAGATTTTAATCAAGTTAATTACCAATTTTTCTTGATTAGTCAATTTTCGATAAAAACCCCAAACTAGTCAAAAATACAATCAACTTAATTTAAGTGCGGAAAACAATAAATTGCAAATTAATTGATTTACGTGAGAAACCATCAACAAGGAAAAACTCACAGGCTACTGTGCTAGCCACACACAGTCCTCAAATCCACTACTTGTAATGATGTTTACAACCTAGGTTGACCACTATCAAATATTACACGGTCACTAACCCACCACTACTACCCAACGGGCCTTTAATAGCAATTCTAGACCTACTTGCTTACGCACCAAGCAACCTTAGCCACAAAACTTAATTCTCAATGAAGAGATCAACAACCTAGGTGAATATCATGATATTCAATATGCAAGTAATGTTAGGTTACACTAAATGGTTATCTAGGATGAAAGATGACAATAATCACAATCCTAGATATTAATATTGCTATATGATATGGCATACAACATAGTTATAAAAGATAAAACAAAATCCTAGGCAATAGTTATCACAATACAATTCTCAATAAATCAACACAACAATCTCAATCTTATAAATAGAATATGTTCTAAAAACATACAAGTAATAAATGAGATTTATTGTTAAGTAAGACACTAAATATGGATGAAATTAGTGAACAATTTACCAAGTTAAGTGTGTTGAAGAAGACCCATGCATAGATGCATCCTAAATGATGCTAGATGATGTTTGATGCACACAGATATGTGTTTGAGCAATCAAAGGTGAGTTCTTTAGTGATTTTCTCTCTTGAAAAATATGCTAAGTCAAAAATATGATTTGGACTCACTAAAAATGACCTAATGACAAAGAGGTATATATAGGGTGTCAAAATGAAGCTATAGTGTTTTGAAAAGTTGACACAAATTTTGCCTTGGGCACTGTTCATTCGCTGTATGAACAGCGGGTGTAGAGCGGTTCGCTTGGGAAATGAAGAATATGTTCTTCATGAACCGTTGTTCACAAAGGCGACAATGGGGCGACCAAAGGGCGATTGCTCTCAGGTTTGGAGAGCCGCTGTTCACCTGTTATACGTACAACGGTTGAACAACGATGGAAAAAATCCATCAGGTCACCTATTGTACGTACACCGACTGTACATCGGGTAAGAGCAAATTTGCTCAATGGCCCTTATAGGCGCTGTACGTAGGACGACCGAACAGCGGGTGTACAACGCCCATACTAAAATGATGTATCCTAAAGCCTAACAAGTCATGGTATTTAACAAACAAGATACAATCAATTAAACATGCATGAAGAGGATTCAATAACATGAATGCACATACACAAAACACATAACATATAAGAAGTATAGATATGCATGAGTTGTGTGTGTGTGCAACTAGATCTCTTCAAAGCAATTAAGCACAAGAGTTTTACTTTTGGAGTGCTTATCATCTTGAGGTCATGGGAAGGCCTTTGTTCACCAACAATTAGAAGCCTAAGCTACCCTTACAACACAAACCCCAAATGTGGGTTGTCACCAAAATAAGCCAATCAAACTTTATGAACTTACAATCTCCCTCTTTGGCTATTTCATGACAAAACCACCACTCATATTGATCCTCACAACAAAATGTAAACTAAAGGTCAACAATGATTTTCTACATTACAAAGAGATAATTAAAAGCTAAAACTTGAAGTCTTCAATCTCTTGTAGAACAATCAACCCTTCAAAACAAAAAGATTACACTTTCCAAAACAAGTGTATGTGAGGTGATCAAGTGAAATCAAAACAAGCATTTGTATTTAAAGAAATCAAGCAACATCATGCAATGAATGTGCAATGTAATGGTCCCCCTTAACGGGTTCCTCCCCCTCAATTAGTAATCTCCCCAATATGTAAATTAGCTACTCTCAATTAGCAATCTCCCTTACCACATATTATTCCCCCTTTTTGTCATGAGATAGGCAAAGGAGTATCCCCAACCGGGTCACTTGTAATAAAGAGAGATAATAGCATACAAGACATTTGCATAGTTATATACAAAAACATTATGCAAGTCAATTAATTGGAGAGAAACAAGAAGATTTATTTTGTGAAAAATGTGTGATTAAGATTCTTTGCATGCAAGACATGTTGCATTCAAGTCCAAAAATCAATGGTATTTGGCAAAGTAAATGACAAAGGTTTCCTAAAGAAATCAAACCAATTTCACCATTTGTCATGAGTAAAACAAAGATATAGAGTTATCAATCATTCAATTTAATGAGCAACTATATCTAACTTTATAAGCAAAACAAGGCATGAGCGACTTTTTGCACCCTATCTGATTTTTCCGGGTAAGATACCCATATGATAGTAGCCATGTTCGACAAATGAAGAAAGAGAATCCTTAGAACGGATACGAGATCCTTTATTCATTTGAGTCTCATAATTTGCTTTTCACACAATTTTGCATTTTGAAATTTGCAATCAACAATCATGCTTTTCATTTTTAGGCATGTCATTTGAGTTCATGCTTTTCATTTTAAGCATGTCATTTAAAGAATCATAATGTCATGGAGATAATTATAGGTCATTCAAAGAGTACTTCCTAAGTAAATCTCATAGTCCAAAAATGCATGTTTGAACATAAATATGACATGGATTGCAATCAAAGCAATGGTTCACACTTATCAAAGCATATGTGCAACCAAGATACTCAAGCAATTAATAAAGAAGCATAATGTATATCAAATTTTTGCATTTGACAAGTATGCAAGATTGCTCTCTTTGCTTGAGTTCCCTTTATGGGGTCAATTTCCATACCATATCAATCCACTAGACATATTCCAATAGATCTACTAAGTGCATGAAACCTAGTTGCATCTAAGGGTTTAGCAAATAAATCTGCTAGTTGATCATTTGTACCTACATGTTCAAGTACAATGCATTTGTTTTCAACTGATTCTCTTATGAAATGATGTCGGATGTCGGATGTCAATATGCTTTGTCCAAGAGTGTTGCACCGGATTCTTAAAAATGTTAATGGCATTCATATTATCACAAAAGAGAGTTAGAGTACCTTGATTAAATCTGTAGTTGACAAGCATTTGCTTCATCCATGGGAGTTGTGTGCATCCACTCCCCGCGGTAATGTATTTGGCTTTGGCCGTGGTCAAGGAAATAGCGTTTTGCTTCTTGCAAAACAAAGACACCAAGTTGTTCCCCAGAAAGAAGCAACCGCCCGATGTGCACTTCCTATCATTGCAATTTCCTGTCAAATCCATATTACTAAAGCTAACTAAACTAGCATTAGCGTCAAAAGAGTACCAAATCCCATAGTTGGATGTCCCATTCACATAGCAAATGATTCTCTTAACAGAAGAGAGATGAGACTCCTTAGGATCAGCTTGGTACCTAGCACACATATCGACACTAAAAGATATACCGGGTCTACCTGCGGTCAGCTACCAATCATACCCCGATATAGAGTTTGTTCCTCACTTTTTCTACTAGCATCCTTGCTTAGCTCCAAAGTGGTACTCATGGATGTATCACAATGTTTGGCATTTTCAAGACCAAAATTCTTCACTAGGTTTTTAGCATATTTTGTTTGGGTTATAAAAATCCCATCATTCAATTGCTTAATATGCAAACTTAGGAAGTAACTTAGCTCACCAATAAGACTCATCTCAAATTCATGAGACATAACATCAATAAATTGTTGGACTTTGGTGTTGTTGGTGGAGCCAAACACAATATCATCAACATATATTTAAGCTATGAAAAGCTCATCATTGTTTTTCTTGATGAATAAAGTCTTGTCAACACTACCTCTTGTGTAGTCATTGTCAATAAGAAATGGAGCGAGGTACTCATACCAAGCCCTCAGTGCTTGTTTAAACCCATATAAAGCCTTCTTAAGGCGATAGATATGGTTGGGGTGGTGTGCATCCACAAACCCCTTGGGTTGCTCAACAAACACTTTCTCTTGTAAGAAGCCATTATGGAAGGCACTGTTCACATCTATTTGGTGCAATTTGAACTTGTGCACACAAGATTTGGACAAGAGAAGCCTAATGGACTCCAAACGGGCAACGGGAGAAAAAGTCTCCTCAAAGTCGATACCCTCAATTTGAGAGTACCCTTGTGCATCAAACCTTACATTGTAACACACAATGTTGCTATCCTCATCAGATTTGTTCCTATACACCCATTTGTTGTCTATGACATTTGTGCTTTTAGGCTTAAGAACTAGAGTCCAAATCTCATTCCTTTCGAATTGGTTTAGCTCTTCTTGCATGACAAGAACCCAATATTCATCTTTTAAGGCCTCATCAACATTTTTGGGTTCAATTTCAGAGGTGTAGCATGTATAACTAATAAGATTAGCCTTTTGACACCTAGTCCAAACACCCTCATTGACTTCTCCAATGATGTCATTTTTCTCATGGAGTATTCTAACCCATGGAGTGGGTTCATTAAAGTCTAAGAGAGGAACTCTATCAAGAGGTTGTGTGTCCTCTTTATTAAGGTTAGGCCTCCCATCAATAGGAGTCTCCACAACCTTCTCCAAGGGAGAATCATCAACTGCAACAACCTCTTCATCATGGTTACTAGTCTTAAGCCTATTATCATCAATGACAAAATTTAATGATTCCATGACACTTCTAGTTTTCTACGTTTCGAGTTTTCAAGTTGAAAACTCTATAGACTCCATTATTCAAGGCGTAGCCAATAAAGATACCGTCATCACTCTTAGCATCATACTTGCCAAGTTGATCACGGTCATTTAAAATGTAGCATTTGCTTTCAAAGGAGTGGAAATAGCTAACATTTGGCTTTCTACCTCTCCACAACTCATAGGAGGTTTGCCTAGTCCTAGGCCTTAGGAAGACTCTGTTTCCTATATAGCAAGCTGTGTTGATGGCTTCGACCCATAAGTTCCTAGGGACATTGTTGCTAAACAACATCATACATGCCATCTCTTGAAGGACCCTATTTTTTCTCAACAACTCCATTTTGTTGAGGTGTCCTAGGAGCTGAAAACTAATGGGAGATCCCTAAGCTATTGCAATAGCTTTCAAATTAAGCTTTCTCAAACTCTCTCCCATGGTCACTTCTAATCCGTTTAATACTTTTAATGTTAGAGACTTTTTCAATTTGAATTTTAGTGTAAAACATTTTAAACTTGTCAAAAGTTTCAGATTTTTCTCTAAGGAAATATGTCCATGTGTACTTAGAGAAATCATCTACAAAAACAAATATGTATCTCTTTCCACCTAAACTCTCGGTTTGCATGAGACCCATAAGATCCATGTGGAGAAGCTCGAGGGGCTCATTGGTGGAGAGATACTTGCCCTTCTTGTGCATGCTCTTAGTTTGTTTCCCTTGTTGGCAAGGTCCACAAACACCATTGACTTTTTTCCCAAGCTTGGGAAGGCTACGCACAACATCAAACTTACCTAAGATTTGTAAATCCCGATAGTTCATGTGGCTAAGTCTTTCATGCCACAACTTAATTTGCTCATTCTTGGACACATTGCATGAAACAATTCTAGCCTCAAGACAATAGCAATTATCGTTAGATCTCATCCCTTTCAACAAGGTTTGTTTATCAGGCAATAGAATAGAGCAATCATTCTTACTAAACAAGAAGGTAAGTCCATCATCACTAAGATGAGAAATGCTTTTTAGATTGGCTTTCAAGCCATCCACATATAGAGCTTTGGACAAGAAAGGTAATCCGGGAATAAAGATGGTTCTTTTCTCTACAACTCTCTTTTTTGATCCATCACCAAAGGTGACGAATCCTCATTCCTCCATGACAAGAGTCTCAAAGAAACTCTTATTTTCTGTCATGTGCCTAGAGTACTCACTATTTAAATACCAAAAATTAGAAGAATTTGCCTTCAAGGTAATTTGAGCAACATGACAAAAGTATTCATCTCTTTTAATCCACCTAGGTGAAACATTTTATTTTCTAGTGGTCATTGGTACATGGGCTCTAGATGTCCTAGGATAATGCAAATTTGTTCTACTCTTCCCAGGAACATGCATCTTGGCTCCATTTTTTTTCTTTTCAATCATGCTTTTAACTCTACGCATTTTAATGTAATGAAAGCAATTTGGTCTAATATGACCATAAATACCACAATAATGACATGTTGGGATGTAGTTAGGAATCATACCATGTCCTTATGTAAGCATATGTCATTGTGGTTGAATCGGTTCATTGCTTCTTCGTTGTTGAACCAAACTAGCTTGCTTCCTAGGTTGAGCTTGCATGATTGGTCTCTTTCCTTGATGAGTCATTTGTTAAGGAAAGTTGGCTTGAGGAGCTCTTGTGGGTTAAGCTTGAGGTTGTCTTCTTGGCACTATCTTCACTTTTGCACTATGTAAGCATTGTCTTAGATCAATCTTCTTCCTAGGAGTTTGCACCGATGAAGCTTCTTTTTTGCCCAAGCTCTTGACAAACATAGTCTTGTTAGGAGTGGAGGTCTCCTTGCCATCTTCAAACCCAAGACATCTCTTATCACAAGGACTCTTTCCAACTCTTAACATGTGGTCAAGCTTTTCGGTGCTAGAAGTCATCATTGTCATTGACCCTTTAGCTTCTTCAAGCTCCCTCTTCAAACCTTCTTCATTCCTCTTAGATAATGAAACAAATATGGGGTGCATCTAATACAACTTAGAGGGGGGTGAATGAGTTGTTAATTCGATTGTTACCAAATTTTTCAGATTAGACAATATTCAATTATAAACCCAATTCAACAAACAAATAAAATCAAGTATAAAGTGCGAAAATTAAAGAACAATTGATTTTTACGTGCTAACCTTCAACAAAGAAAAACCATGAGCTATTATGCTAGCCACACACGGTCACCGAAATCCAGTATATGAATAAAGGTTACACCATCAAGTGATACACGGATTCTCACCCTAGACAACCTCAAGCTATGGACGCTACCACTCACCACTATTTGTTCAATCCCTAGTGATATCCCCCGATCACTACTCTTAGCGTGAGCACCTCCTACTCTACCTGCAGGCCTTTTACAATGGCACTTGACCAATTACTCATGCACTAAGCAACCAAGTCACAAGACTTAATTCTCAATAAGAGATCAACAGCCTATGTGAATATGCAATGATATTTAAAATGAAATTAATGCTAGGTAACACTAAATGCTTATCTAGGATTAAATGATGTCAATAAAATAAATCCTAGATATCATATTGCTATATGTCATGGCATACAATTTACCTATATAAGATAAAACAATCCTAGGTAATAGATATCAAAATACAACTCACAATCAATCAACACAATAATATCAATCTTGTAGATAGAATATAATCTAAATGAATACAAGTTAAAAATGGGATTTCTTGCTAAGTAAGAACACAAAAATGAATAGGTGGTGTTCAACTTACCAAGTCATGTTTGTTGAAGAAGACTCATGCATAGATACATCCTAAATGATCCTAGATGATATTTGATGCATATGGAAGTGAGTTTAGAGAATTAAAAAAGAAATCTTTATGTTTTTTCTCTCAAGTCTCTCTCAATATCTCTTTAGGGTTCTTGATGTCAAAGACCCTTTTTTTTTTTTCCAGAATAAGAGATAATAGTATAATTTATAGAGACCAAAAACGAGCTGGGTGAATTTTTTTTTTTTTTTACCCCAGTTACACACCAAATCGGTAGTTTAAATTGGCGGTCGGGGCCGCCAATTTTAACCGCCAAACTAAAACCGAGAGCACTAGTTTAAAATGATGACTTCATTTGGCAGTTTCAAAACCGGCAATTTGGACTCGAGATATAAAATCAATAAAGTCTCAAAAAGCGGTTTTAATCGACAATTTGGCCGTTGATCGCAAATCGCTGTTCCACCAAAAATGGTGAAACCAAAGGAGAAGTCAAGAGTTTCTCCAACGGCCATTATCGCGCTAAACCAGGCACACCAACATGCATGCGCGAGCATTTTCGAACATACTTCGAGAAACGAATTACACCACACTTAAGACTAACAAGATATGAGGTGCAAGTGTGGGATGTGAAGAATGCACACATGAATATAAGCACAAAAGCAAGATGAATAAAATATGCATGAAGATGTGTGTGTGTGTACAACTAATCTCTTCAAGAGGCAATTCAAGTGATTTACCTTTCGTTCTTGCTCTTAAAGTCACCGGGGATGCTTGGAAGCTATCCATTACAAAATCATCCCCAAATATAGTTTGTCAACGAAATAAGCCAATTTTTTTTTTAATAAAATTGGACTGATCTAAGGGGAAAAAGCATCACAAGCGATCATATGCTGAAAAACCCCTAGACAGTATCCGTATATAAAAGAGATAAAAGAAAGTAAAAAGTGACAAAAAGCAACAAAGCACAAAGAGCCAGGGAAAACAACCCCAAACAAAAAGAGGCACGTAGGCCACACCAAAAAGAAAAAGAAAACATCAAGAAAAACGAAAAGACTCGCAGCCCATGCAGTCATTGCCAACTAAAGAAGAACAGAATGACGGGGCAGAGAACCACCAAGAATCTGTCTGAAGCTCCAAAGCATGCTTAGAAAGCGTATCTGCAACTTGATTACCCTCCCTAAAAATATGTGAAACCTGAAAATCCATATGTGAGATTTGGAAGATGCAGCGCTGCCACGCCTGACGAACCCTCCAAGGAACCAACTCAGAACGAGAAGAGAGAAGCTGAACCACATAAGAAGAATCGCTCTCAAGCCAGATTCGATGCCACCCATACTTCCAAGCAAAATTAATGGCCAATGAGGCCGCCAGAAGCTCAGCCTCAAAAGCGAAAACCTGACCAAGAGGAATAGCAAAGCAACCCTTCACAAATGCTCTACAGTTCCGAAAGATACCACCACAACCACCAACCCCCGGAGAGCCCATAGCAGCGCCATCAGTATTCACTTTGATCCAGCCGGGGGCCGGAGGCGACCAAACCACACTCTTGATAACTGGGGCTTTAGAAGGGCAACCCTGAAGACCAAATCGACGAAGAATCAAAAGGTCATCCATACAGTTACGCATACAACCAATCCCTAGGCGATTAGCCTCTGAAACCGCACACCAGACCAAAGAAAGGACGGATCTAAAGTCCACCGACTTCCCTTCAAAGATCCACTGATTACGAGCAGTCCACACCCCCCATACCACTGCATGGATAGCCGCTTTCCACAAAATCCTGACCTGCTCACTAAAGGAAACTGACATGGCTTGCAAGAAGAAGGATTGCCAAGTGTCGGTAGAGACACGTCGCTGGAAAGTCGAGAAAACCGCCTCCCAAAGAGCAACCGCCAGGGGACAATGAAGAAAAAGATGATCTGCAGATTCACTACTAACCCCACAAATACTGCAACGAGAAGCCAACTGGAACCCATACCTGCAAAGGCGATCCTCAGTAGGAAGCCTGTTCAACATCAAACGCCAAGTCAAAGCAGAGCGAGACGGGGGAATAAAACGGGACCAAACATCTCTCCACCAAACAACCTGAGGAATATCACGGAAAAACTGGGAATAAGCAGCCTTGCAAGAAACATGACCATCCCGAGAATTAGCCCAAACCAGAGAATCCACAACAGGAGAAATTGCAATACGATCAATCCGAAAACACAGATCCGGGAAACGCGCTCGAAAACAATCGGCTAGCACCCATCTACCCTGATGAATAAAATCCGAAACCCTCGCCCGGAGCGGATTAGCTAAATAATCAGGAATCCCTAAAAGGTCCAAAATGGGAACCCCCAACCAATTATCCCGCCAAAAGTCCCTCTGAGAGTTCTCGCCAATTAGCCAGATACCTTCCTTAAGAAGGGAACTATAATTAGACCGAAGAGAAGACCAAATCGAGGAGGTGACATACCCTCCATGAGGCTTCTGTAAATGCCTGAGATACCTCTCCCGAAGAAAAGAGAAAGCAAAACCATCAGAGGTCATAAACTTCCAGGTGAATTTCCGCAATAGTGAGTCATTCAGCAACCCAATATCTTTCAGACCAAGACCACCCTGTGAGTAAGGCCTACAACAACGATCCCATGCAACCCGAACCAACTTAGTCTCCTCACAGGAACCGGTCCACAAAAAGTTTCTCAACTTGCGGTTAATTAGTGACAGAAGAGAAGAAGGCCACTTGTAAATCATGAAAGAGTGCACAAATGAACCAGTGATGACTGACCTGATCAGAGTAGCACGACCGGCCAGAGAGAGAGACTTGCCCTTCCATTTAGCGAATTTAGACAAGATCTTATCCGCAATAGGGCGTAGCACTGCTTTTCGAGGCTTACCTCGAAATAAAGGGACTCCCAAATAAGAAAATGGAAGATGCCCAATCTGCATACCAACCAGAGACTGCAAACTACCAATCCTAGAGGGGGAGATAGAAGATCCGAAATAAATCGAAGACTTACCCCAGTTAACCAACTGGCCTGAAATATCACCATAATTGCCAAAAGCACCCATGATATGCTGTAGATTCTTTTGAGTGCCTCTGCAAAAGATCAAAACATCATCTGCATAGAGCAAATGAGTTGGAGCCAAAAAACCCCTTGGGGAGGAAATCGGCAGAATCTGAGAAGAACCCACCAACCTCGTTAATAATCTACTAAGGAAGTCCTCTGCAATACCAAACAAAAGCGGAGAGAGCGGATCTCCCTGACGAACCCCTCTAGAGCAACCGAAATATCCCTCTGGGACCCCATTCAAAAGAACTGAAAGCCTAGACGAACGAAGAATACTGTTCATCCAATCCACAAAAATAGAAGAGAACCCAAAAGCCTGAAGCACTCTGCAAAGGAAAGACCAATCCAGGGTGTCAAAAGCCTTACGAATATCAATCTTCATGGCCAAGTTACCCCCATAGCACTTCTTATGCAACACATTCACACAGTCAGAAGCCAAAGCAATACAATCCTCGATATGCCGGTCTCGAATGAAACCGAACTGCTGAGGAGAAATAATCCTGGAGGCAACAAGAGCTAAACGATCAGCCAAAATCTTCGAAGAAATTTTAAATAGAAAGTTACTAAGAACAATCGGACGAAACTGATCAACCGAAATAGATTCCCTCAGCTTCGGAAGAAGAATAATGAAACTGGAATTAAGACCCGGGAAAATAACTCCGGTGATGAAAAAATCCTGAACAGCAAGGACCACGTCACTACCAACAACATCCCAACATCTTTGATAAAATCTACCAGAAAACCCATCAGGCCCAGGGGCAGAAGCAGCATCCATAGCAAAGACTGCATCGTGAATTTCATCTGCAGATGGAACGCTAGTCAAGAAAACGTTCTCTACGGCAGTTACCAAGGAAGGAATCACATCATCTACAATAGATAAATCTCTTCCAACTTGAGAAACATCCGAGGAAAAAAGGTCAGAATAATAACTAATGATATGATCCCTGATGGTAGGCCGATCCTCCGAGATAACCCCATTAATCGAAAGGGCTGATATAACATTACGATACTGCCTACGTTTGATAGAGGCATGAAAGAATGATGTGTTCCGATCCCCATCACGAAGCCACCTAACTCTAGACCGATCCCGAAAAAAACACTCCTGTCTCTGTAACAACACATCAAGCTCAGAATGAACACTCGCCTCAGCCATAAAAAGATCATCTGAAAAACCCCGGTTAGACAAATCTAGCTGAATAGAATGAAGCTCCGCACACTTCCCAGCAATGGTAGAGTTAAGATCACCAAAAACCTCCCAATTCCAAGACTTGAGAGCCTTCTTCAAGCTTCTCAGCTTATAGATAACAACCTGAGGAGGCCTACCCACAACATGAGAGCTCCAAATCCTACGAACAATAGCAATAAAATCAGGATGCTCTAACCACATGCTCTGAAACCGAAACGGTCTATGACTAGAGACCTCAAAATCTGACAACCGAACCAACAACGGGCAGTGATCTGAACAGATACGGGGAAGAGCCACACACGAAATTTCCCGCCAATAGGAAATGCAACCAACAGAAACCAAAACTCTATCTAATCGTCTCTCAACTCTAGTGCGGTTACTGCGACCTCTAACCCAAGTGAATCGGGCACCCTGAGAACGAATACCAACCAAATCACAATCCTCAATCATCGACCTGAAATCCTCACAAGAACCACGGGCAGGAGAATGAGAACCCAAAGCCTCATGAGCACCCAGAACCGCATTAAAATCCCCAACAACCAACCAGGAAGAAGAAACCAAACTAACCATATCACGAAGAGACTGCCAAAGAGACCTACGAACCACTGTAGAAGTGCTCGCATAAACAAAAGTGTACCAATGCACCCGAGAACCGATCGAAAGTGAAACAGTAAGATGTTGCTCATGACAATGAACTATCTGAACCTCAGGAAAAGAAACACAAGCGAAAACCCAAATAGTCGGAATCAACCCACCCCTATCATTCATGCCCACCAGACGAAGATCGAGAGAAGACCAGAAACCTGAAGAGATAGAGGAAAAATCAACCATAGGCTCTGCAATACAAACCAAAGCAGGTCTATGTAAACGACATAACTCTTTAAGTACCCGCCTCGTGGGCTCACCCCGGATCCCACGACAGTTCCAAAAGAGAACATTAATCATCGGAAACCGTCGGAGGAGCCCGATATCCGGACTTTAAAGAAGCCAGCCTACGCTAAACCCTCAAAGCTCTCTGAGCAATCTCATCATCGGCGAACTCACCCTCCTCCATTTGGGAAGCCCATGAGGAATTTGCAATGAGGTGAAGCTCGGCCTGAGATTCTGACAACGGACCCGAGGTCCGAATAAGCCCCCTAGGAACCACAACCGAAGAACAAGAAACACCAGATCCATCACTACTCTGATCCACATTGACATTCGAAATTGAAGACACAACCGCCTCCTCAGAAGATTGATTGCCTGAAACCTCATGAACCCTAACTTGCCGACGAGCTGTCTGACCCGGACGAGAAGATGACCTGGATAAAATGGTAGAGACCATAGGACGAACCTGATTGACCAACGAAGAACCCTGAACAACAGTCTTAGCATCATGCATTACCCCTACAGTCGAACTGACAGAACTAATAGAAGGATTAACAACCGAAGAACTAGAAACCAAAACTGAATCAGTGCCCTCATAATCAAATCCTGAACCCTTGCAAATCTGCAATGCCTGGGAAATCATTGGAGGAACTGAACTCGAAACCACTTCAGAAATAGCTGACACGGTAGACGAAGATGGATCCGAAGAAAGAACCAAACTAGCGGACGGAATGGATCCTGAAATCAAATTAGACCCTACTGAAGTATGGACAACCACCGAATCTTGACCACCTATATCCTGATGAATAGCTGTAAAAACATTGGATAACGGGACCTCCTCCTGAGGTGCAATAACAGGGCGATAAACTGATTTAGAAGAACGGGTCCGAACAGGCTGAAAACCATCAGCTCTAAAAACTCTAGAATCCTCCGCTATATCCTGGGTTGATTTTGCAGAACTAGTTAGAGGAACCTTAGAAGACTTGTTCCAACGACAAGAACTAGGCAAATGACCTATAGAAGAGCAAGTAGAGCAAAAAACTGGGAGATTCTCATACTCAATAGCTATAAAAGAACTATGAAATTCATCCCTCTCTAGCAACACTGAAGTAGGTAGCACAGATGACACATCCACATCAACTAGAACTCTAGCATAATGACCAAAATCCCCATCACTAGTAGCCTTGTCCAACCGCAATGGCACCCCAATCCCTCTAGCCAAGTTAGAAATAATTTTTGGATGCCAGTATTCCCACGATAAATCAAAGAGCCTAACCCAAACCTGAGCATTGGTGGACTTCTGTAGCGATGGGTTAAAATCCGGGACCCAAGGCTGTAAGCGAAGAATACCTGGCTTCAGATGAACTGAACCTAACCCCCAAACATGAGTCTTCTCAGCAGGAGACTTCAAAAGAATCTGATAATATCCTCTCCCTAGAGAGATAAGTCGCCAATCGGAGTTTAGCATCCAATGCTTGCTAAGTCTTACCTTAAGATCCACAAGCTTCCAAGGCCGCTCACCACTGGAAAGCACCACACGACCAATAAGAGCATTCTTACACAACTCAAGACGAGCCTGATAAGCAATCGGATCCACCCGAACAGAAACATACCCCCCCTTCTTAGAGGGAACTGATGGCACCGGTAAAGTCTCAACAGGAGAAGATTTGAAAAGACCCGCAAAAGACTTACCACACTGGACCATAGGCGCTGGACTCTGAATGAGACCTGTAACAGAATCCGAAACGATCATCGAAACATCCCCCTCAGGCTGAGAAGGAATCAACTCTCCAACCAATGAACACACCCCACCAGATGCAAGAGGAACAACCCGATAAGAGGAATTCACTCCACTCACCGTACTCCGACCAACCAGACTATTCGAGGTGGAAGACACTGCCACCGGAGATGAAAGAGACAAAGCGGCCTCCATGCACATAGGATCCATCAAATACTGAAGAAAATCACTGTAGCAAAATCACTGTAGCGGATCCTGTAGCAAAATCACTGTAGCGAAACACTGTAGCGGAATCCTATAGCAAAATCACTGTAGCGAAACACTGTAGCGGAATCCTGTAGCGAAACACTGTAGCGGACTGGAATAATGATTGAAACTGTAGTGGAAACACTGTAGCGGTGCCAATACTGTAGCGGAAACACTGTAGCGGCAATGGAACACTGTACGGGACACTGTAGCAGTAACGGAACACTGTAGCATTGGCGGAACTGTAGCGGCACTGTAGCAGCGACGGAATTACTGTAGCAGCGGCGGAATCACTGTAGCAACGACCACTATTCACTTTTTTTTTTTTTTTCTCCCTAGGGTTCTTTCATCTCTAAACTTATAAAAAAAAAAAAAAATAAGCCAATTAAAATATGAGGACCTTACAGATAAAGCTAACTCCTATCTTAGCTTATCTTCAATCCTATTGGATCTCACCACTTGTTCACTTAAGTGGTCAACTTGTGTTGAAACCTCTAGATTTTCTTCCTTCAATTTCCCAATTTCTCTTTTGTTCTTAATCCTTGTGCTTTCAAACTTGACTATATAGTCATGAACATCTATTTTCTCCACATTTCCATTTGTGGAGTTAGATGAGGAGTCATCATCATTTGAGTCATTTTCCTCTTGAATCTCTTCATTTTCTTCACTAACCTTTTTGCTCTTGTGGGAGGAAGCAAAGGCTATGAAGTTAGCTACTTCATCTTCATCATTTGAAGATTCATCTCTCTCATTAGAGTCATCACTTCCACTCCAAGTGGCGGCCATCAATTTTCCCTTCTTCTTGTTCTTCAAATTTTCACAATCGGGAACAATGTGTCCTATGCCACCACACTCAAAGCATTGGATCCCTTTTCTTTCACTCTTCTCTTGCCTAGGCTCAAACTTCTTGAAATGAGCTTTTTTCTTTAAGTCTTGACCTTTGGATCCAAAACCCTTCTTCTCGAATTTGACGAATTTCTTGAACCTTCTTAACAATAAGGTCATGTCTTCATTCGAGTTATAATTATCCTCCTTCTCAACTTTGGAGGCCTTCAAAGCAATTCCCTTTTGCTTCTTGGGAGGTGTGAAGGTAGGACGCCTCCTAGACTCATAAGCCAGAAGTCTCCCAATCACTTCACTCGTCTTCATATCCTTGTAGCTAATATTCTCCTCTAAAGCCGTTACCTTGGACTCAAATCTTTCGGGAAGAGATCTCATATTTTTTGCTTGATTCTCCTATCTGAATACGGGTCACCAAGTTGATGACTTTAGTTGACTATGTCCATCAACTTGATCTCAAAGTCGTTGAAGCACTTATTCTCCTCCATCCTTAGCATCTCGAATTGAGTTTGGAGAACTTGAATCTTAGAGTCCTTAACCACTTCATGTGCCGTATCTAGGATGTCCTACACCTCCTTGGAAATCCTAGTGTTTTGAATCAATTTGTATTGATTCTCATACATGGCACATAGGATAGCATGCATCGCCTTTCTATTCCATTTGGATGCCTCAAATTCTTTATCATTCCATTGTGCCTTTGGCTTGAGCATATCCTTTCCTCCACCCGTAGGAGTCATCATTGGTGGAGCGTAGCCATATTCAACCGCCATCCAAGCTCTATCATGGATTTGGCAAATGTACCACTCCATCTTGCCTTTCCAAAAGGCATAATTTATCCAGGCGAGTAATGGAGGCCTTGTGCTTGAAGCACCCTCGTTTCCACCACCATTTCCACTCATAGTGTTTATGAATGAATGAAATGAATGCAAATATATAAATAATCAAAAATCACACAAAATGCAAAACTCCTAAATATGTCTAGGAATCCGCTCTGATACTAATTGAAACAAATAAGTCATGTCTAAATATATGTAGAGGGGGAGTGAATAGATTTGAGTTAATTACCACTTTTTCTTGATTAGTCAATATTCAATAAAAACCCCCAAACTAGTCAAAAATACAATCAACTTATGTGGAAAACAATAAATTGCAAGTTAATTGATTTACATGAGAAACTCTCAACAGGGAAAAACTTAAGAGCTACTATGCTAGCCACACACGGTCCTTAAAATCCACTACTTGTAATGATGTTTACAACCTAAGTTGACCACCGTCAAACCTTACATGGTCACTAACACACCACTACTACCCAACAGGCCTTTAATAGCAATTTTAGACCTACTTGCTTGCACACTAAGCAACCTCAGCCACAAGACTTAATTCTTAATGAAGAGATCAACAACCTAAGTAAATATCATAATATTCAATATGCAAGTAATGCTAGGTTACACGAAATGCTTATCTAGGATGAAAGATAACAATAATCACAATCCTAGATATCAATATTTCTATAGGACATGGCATACAACATTGGTATCAAAGATAAAACAATCCTAGGCAATAACTATCACAATAAAACTCTCAATCAATCAACACAATAATCTCATTCTTGTAGATGGAATATTTTCTAAAAGCATATAATTAATAAATGAGATTTCTAGTTAAGTAAGAAACTAAATATGAATGAAATTAGTGAACAACTTACCAAGTTAAGTGTGTTCATTAAGACCCGTGCATAGATGCATCTAGATGATCCTAGATGATGCTAGTGATGTTTGATGCACATGGATATGTGTTTGAGTAATCAAAGGTGAGTTCTTTAGTAATTTTATCTCTTGAAAAATATGCTAAGTCAAAAATATGATTTGAACTTACTAAAAACAACCTAATGACAAAGTGGCATATATATAGGGTGTTAAAATGAAACTAAAGCATTTTGAAAAGTTGACACAAAATTTTCCTTGGCCACTGTTCACCTGCTGTACAAATAGCAGGTGTATAGCGGTTCGCATAGGAAATGAAGAACATGTTCTTCATGAATCGCTGTTCACAAATGCGACAATGGAGCAACCAAAGGGTGATTTCTCTCGGCTTTGGAGAGCCGTTGTTCACCCACTATACGTACAACAATTGAACAGCGATGGAAAAAATCCATCAGGTCACCCGTTGTACGTACAGTGACTGTACAACAGGTAAGAGAAAATTTGTTCAATGCCCCTTATAGGCACTGTACGTAGGGTGACCCAACAGCAGGTGTATATCACCCATACTAAAATGATGCATCTTAAAGCCTAACATGTTCAAACAAGATGCAATGAATTAAACATGCATGAAGAGGATTCAATAACAAGAATGCACATACATAAAACACATAACATACAAGAAGTATAGATATGCATGAGTTATGTGTGTGTGTGCAACTAGATCTCTTCAAAGCAATTAAGCATAAGAGTTTTACTTTTTGAGTGCTTATCATCTTGAGGTTTTGAGAGGGCCTTTGTTAAGCTTGATCACCAACAATTAAGCTGCCCTTACAACACAAACACCAAATATGGTTTGTCACTGAAATAAGCCAATAAAACTTGAGGAACTTACCATTACTATTGTTGATTTACATCCCCCAACAATACATAATTGATAAATGCCCACTGGTACACTCAATAATGTTAAAAGTTGTATATATATAATTTTTTTTTTTTTTTTGGCTTATTACAATTAACATCTCAAAACAAAACCCAAAAAAAAAAAAAATTATAACAAAATCATCATTAAAGTAGCTAGGTTTTCTGATGCTAAAGTTATTTACGGTGAGAAGAAAAAAAGAAGTATATAATTGAAACAAATATGGTGTGTTCTAATATTATCGGGGGGGGGGGGGGGGTGGAGATAGATGAATAGATTTTAATCATATATTACCAAAATTTTGATTAGTCAATATTCAAAATTTAAACCCCAACTATGATACGAACCTCGTCGATTGTAACAAGGTTGATGCCTAGGATCATTCTAACTTCTGATTCGAATGGAAACCGCGACCCAACACCTATATCGAGATGTGAACCTTGGTATAAGGAAGACGCCACAATCAATGATGGAATACTTGATTGATAAGTCAAGGAGGAACGCCACAAAAAAAATCTGATAAGTTCCAATCAGTTCTCAAGAATAAAAGAGAAAATTCTCTCAATTTTCATTAAAATTCAAGTCTACCGAAAATTACATAAGTTGGTTCCTTTTAAACTAAAACCCTAAAAGACAAGAAATGCTACACACCAAACTCAAAAAAAGGAAACAAGAAATTCAGCCATTAAGGCCTTACAAAACGAAAACTAAAAGGGCAATAATTGCCTTACAAACGGGAAAGAAAATAAACACTAAAACAATAAACTATTTACTTGCTCCCTATTTGGAAGGCTAAATTAGAAAGCAAATCAGCCCCTTAATTTGGGAAACAAATCAACTCATTATTCTTTGAAAACTAAATAAAAAGGAAACAAATTAGCTGAAATTGAATCTACTCCAAACTTGTGCCACACGCCCAACTTGTGCTTCACACCCAAGTCTTCTCTTATTCGGCCCAATCCATTGCCTTGATGATGTTAATTAAGCCTTGGTCTTCATGTGGGCTTATCTTGGACTTCGACAATTTAGAATCAGCCCAAGTGTCTTGAATCAGGCCATTGAGTGCCTCTTTGAATCTCTTAGCCCTTGCCCTTATTATTGGCCCAACCGGAACATGCAATGGGTCCCTTGGTACAGTTCCCTTATTCTCATCAAACTAGTTACAAAATAAAATCAAGTGTAATAATATGGAATTTAAAAGACACTTGATTTTTACTTGGAAACCTTCAACAAGTAAAAAACCACGGGCTGTTATATGCGCCACATACGAACCTCTAATCCACTAATTGAAATGGTGTCCACAACCTATGTTGACCTTGTCAAACACTACGGTTGCTAGCCCACCACTTCTACCCACAAGCCTTTAAAAGTGAACCTAGTCCAATTTGCTTGTGGACTTAAGCCTCCTTAGTCATAAGACTTACTTCTCAATGAAGTAAATTAAACAACCTATGTGAATGAAATGATATTCAAAAAGCAAGTAATGTTAGGTTACACTAAATGCTTATCTAGGATTATATGATGACAATTAAATCAATCCTAGATATCAATTGCTATATGTCATGACATAAAGCATAGCTAACATAGATTAAGCAATCCTACATATAGCTATCAAAATACAACTATCAAAAAATCAATAATATAATCTCAATCTTGTAACTAGAATATGTTCTAATGGCATACAAGTGATAAATGAGATTGTTTGTTAAGAAAGACACAAAATATGTAAGATATTAGTGAAAAACTTACCAAGCAAAGTGTGTTCAAAAACCCATGCATAGATGGTACCTAGATGATCATGGATGATGCTAGATGATGTTTGAAGCACATGGATAAGTGTTTGAGTAATCAAAGGTGAGTTCTTTGTGAATTGTTCTCTTGGAAAAATATGCTAAGTCAAAAATCTGATTTTGAACTCTCTGATTCGACCTAAAGACAAAGAGGCATATATATAGGGGGTCAAAATGAAACTATGGTGTTTTGATAAGTTGACACAAATTTGCCTTGGGCGCTGTATGAGTTGCTGTACGTAGAGTGACTTGTATAGCACCTACCTGGGAAAATGAAGAACATTCTTCATGGTCACTCTACGAACAGCACTTCTGTAGAGCTACCCAACATCGCCAAAACTCTATTCTTCTCGGAAACAGAGTATCGTTGTACATAGCGATGAACGTACAACACTTTGTACAGCGATCGAAATAAATTGATCAGGCCTGTACAGCGTCTAACCCAAGCACCATCAGGTCTCAAATGAGCGGTGTATGAACAATGCTTTGTACAGTGCCTTCACACAATGTATGCAACCTAAGCCTAAATATGTCAAGGCAAGTAACACACAAGATGCAATCATTTAAACATGCATGAAGAGATATCAATGAACATGAATGCACACAAATAAAACACACAACATACAAGGAAGTAGAGATATGCATGAGTTATGTGTGTGTGCAACTAAGTCTCTTCATTGCAAGTAAGCACAAGAATTTTACATTTGGTGTGCTTTTTCTCTTGAGGAATTGAGAGGGCCTTTGTTGTACATGAGTGCCAACAGTCAAATGCCTAAGCTACCCTTACATCAAACCCCAATTGTGGTTTGTCACCAAAATAAGCCAATCAAACTTGAGGAACTTACAATATTAATATGATTAGGGTTTTAATAGAAGACAAAATTGGAAATAGATTAAATTAGTAAGGATAGTTTTGGAAGTAAAACTTTGTATTAAATTCCATTGGATTTTTGTTAAGTGAAAAGTGAAAATTTTCACTTTTCAAAACAAGTGGTTTTAGGGATCCATTAAGTGATTTTAACAGTTAAAAAATCAAATCAAATAACTGAATGGAACACATTAAGAGCTATTCAGTGTTAAGTGGAAAAATCAAACAGTGCCTCTCTCTATCTCTCTCAATATATATTATAAGATAAATAAATAATACTCATATTGTAGAAAATATCATTAAAGAGCTGTAATTCAATTTTATTTATTAAAAATAATAATATAAATATATATAATACTGTCTATGGGTTTTTCAGCATATGATCGCTTGTGATGCTTTTTCCCCTTAGATCAGTCCAATTTTATATATAAAAAAAATATAAATATATATAAGAGCAATTACCACTTAGGTCCTGGACTTTCTTAAAAATTCCAAGTTATTTACGACTTTTACAAAAGTGACCAAATTGGTCCTTACATTTTTCTCAAGTGTCAAATTAGTCTCTCTAACTAAGTTCCATCAGTCAACTTTAACTATGTAGGGGTAAAATTGTATTTTACTCCTAAAAAATATAATAATAACACATGTACAATTTTTTTTTTCTTAACACATGTATATTTCTGTTTATTTTATTTGTGTGTTGTGATTTTTAAATAATTTTGTCAACGGTGCTTCTATAATATTAACAAAAAAAATAATAATTATATAAAAATGGTAAAAGACTGAACTGGGAATGAATGGTAACTTTGTTTATAAAATAAGGGTATAATTGACATTGTCTTATTAAAATATTTTTAGATTTTTTTATAAAATTTTAACTAAAAAAGGTATAAATAGTGTATCATTAGTAATATTTTTGGATTTTGTTGTAATTATAATAGTGAATTTAATGCGCAAAACACAAAATAACTTTGCTCTACTTTAACAAAAATTCTTAAAATTAACTATTATATTTAAAACCATTAAATCGTTAGAGGGACCAATTTGGCCGATCCTAAAAAAGAGGGACTAATTTGGCACTTGGAAAAAATGTGAGGACTAATTTGGTCTCTTTTGTAAAAGTCGCAAACAACTTGGAATTTGAAAACAAAAGTCTAGGACTTGATAGGTAATTGCCCTATATAAAATAAAGAAGAGTAGTAGGATTTAATGGTTGATGGTAATTAATGAGATTTTTTAGTTCCTCAAAGTTTGATTGGCTTGTTTAAGTGAAAAACCACATGTGGGGTTTGATATAAGGGTAACCTGGGCATTTGATTGTTGGTGCTCATGCAGAACAAAGACCCTCTCAAGCCCTCAAGAGAAGAAGCACAACAAAGGTAAAATACTTGTGTTTACTTGTTTTGAAGAGATCTAGTTTCACACACACACAACTCATTCATATCTGTACTCCTTGTTTGTTGTGTGTTTCTTTATTGTGCACTCATGTGTTTATCTCTTCATGCATTTGTTCATTGCCATGCCTTTAAGTAGCTTAAGATTGCATTTTTATCTCTTAAGCCTTGCATGGTTCAGGAGACTGCTGTCAGTATCGATGTCGGAATTCGCAGCGGTAGCCACAACGGTGAGTTGCTCTATTTCACAGCTCTCCTGACCGCTGTGGTTTTCCGTAATGGTAGGCACAACATTTTGTGCCCAATGCATACCGCTGCCGTAAATGCTGTGGAAGCCACAACGGTAGGCGCATCGGTTTATATACCTGATGCATATTTTAGTGTACCGCTGTGGATATCGCTGCGGCTTTGGTAGTGGTACCCGTAGTGGTTTGCCCTGTTTTTTACAAAATGGTGTAGCATCATCTTAGACCCATATATATATTGTTATGTCTTTAGGTTGTCCAGTTAACTCAAAAAATCATATTTTTAATTGAGAGCATTTTCGAAGAGAGCTTTTTCATCAAGAACTCATCTTTGATCGCTCAAACCAAATTTCATATGCATAAATAATCATCTAAGCATCATCCATGATATCTAAGATGTGCTAGTGCATAGGTCTTCATCAACACACATGCTATGGTAAGTTGAATACTAATTTCATCTAATCTTAGTGTTTTTACATTGCTGTTTATCTCATTGATAACTTGTACGTTCTTAGATTAATTTCTATTTACAAGATTGAGATTATGTGTTGAATGTTTGAGTGTTGTATTTTGATAGCTATTATTAGGATTGTCCTATCTTATATAGCTATGCTTTATGTCATGTCATATAGCAATGATTGATATCTAGGATTGTGATTATTGTCATATTTCATCCTAGATAAGCATTTAGTGTAAGCTAGCATTACTTGCTCTTTGAATATCATATTATTCACATTAGGTTGTTTAATATCTTCATTGAGAAGTAAGTCTTCTGTCTACTGGTGAGTACTGCAAGCAAATTGGACTAAATTCACTTTTATAGGCCAGCGGGTGTAGTGGTGGGTTATAGACCGTGAGAGGTTAAGGTCAAACTAGGTTGTAAACACCATTGCGATTAGTGGATTTGAGGTTCGTGTGTGACGCACATAACAACACGTGGTTTTTCCTTGTTGTAGGTTTCCACATAAAAATCAAATGTTATTTAAATTCTGCACTTTACACTTGATTTATTGCTTTGACTAGATTGAGATATTTTCGTAATATTGACTAATCGCGAAAATTGGTAATAATAGTTTAAAATTTATTCACCCCCCCTAGATAGTTTTATACACACCGTGCATTATATTTGTTTCAATTAGTATCAGAGTAGGTTCCTAGATATACTTAGGTGATCCTTACTCATTTTGGTGTGTTTTGTATTTTGTGTGATTTTTGATTTATTCATACATTTTGCATTCATCTCATTTGCATTCATCCAAATACTATGAGTGATTTTGGGATGAGCAAAGAGGGAGAGTCGAGTGGGAGGCCTCCGTTGCTCACCAACAATAATTACTCCTCGTGGAAGGGCAAGATGGAAGTGTACTTATGCCTAATCTATGATAGGGCATGGATGGCGGTTAAAGATGGCTACGCTCCACCTATGACGACTCTTATAGGAGGAGGAGAGGATATCCTCAAGCCAAAGACACAATAGAATGCTCAAGAGTTCGAGTCTTCCTAATGGAATAGGAAGGCGATGCATGCCATTTTATATGCTATGGATGAGAACCAATACAAGTTGGTTCAAAGCACTAGGATCGCAAAAGAGGTGTGGGACATCCCAGAAACGGCTCATGAAGGAACTGAAGTGATCAAGGACTCAAAATTACAAGTTCTCCAAGCTTGTTTTAAGACCATTATGATGGAAGAGCATGAGCACTTCAATGACTTCCAAGTGAGGTAGATGAACATTGTGAACCAAAGTCATCAACTTGGTCACCCTTACTCGGATAGAAGGATCAAGCAAAAGATTATAAGATCACTTCCCGAGAGGTTTGAGTCCAAAGATACGGCTTCAGAAGAAAATAGCAAGTACAAGGATATGAAGCCGAGTGAAGTCATTGGAAAACTTCTAGCCTATGAGTCAAGAAAGGTTACCACCTCACCTCCTAATAAAAAGAATAATATTGCTTTGAAGACTTCGAAGCATGACAAGAAGGAGGATGACTCGGATGAAAACATGGCGCTAATTGTTAAAAGATTCAAGAAGTTTTTGAATCCACAAAAGAATGGTTATGGCTCAAAGGGGGATGGCTTCAAGAAGAAAACCAAGTTCAAGAATGATGAGCCGAACCAAGAGGTGTCTTCAAGAGAAAGGATTCAATACTATGAATGTGGAGGACTTGGGCACATCTCCTCGGAGTGTGGAAACTTGAAGGATAGAAGGAAATGAAAGGCGATGGCCACCTCATGGAGTGAGGATGAGAGTAAAGAAAATCCTTCAAGTGATGAAGAGCTTGTCATTAACTACACGACATTTGGAGCCACTCGTGTAGAAGTTGAAGAAGATGGCAAAGTTGCTTTGACTTGTGATTCCAAAGAAGAACTAGATGAAAAAGTAGCTATATAAGTTGTTAGTGTAGCTACCCATTGGGATATGGCTCATATAACATCAAGTGACCAAGGTGAAGGTTTTGATAAGGAAGATGACTCTGTTAGTAAGATGGAAGATACAGGAAATGACTCAAATGTTGAGAGTATGGATCTTAATGACTACATAGTCAAGTTTGAAAGCTCTAGGTCAAAGAATGAGAAGGAGATTCAAATATTAAAGGTGGAAAACCTTGAGCTTTCAACACAAGTTGACCACTTGAGCGGAGAAGTGGTGAGATCCATGAAGGATGAAGATAAGCTAAAAGATGAGTTAGCTTTATCTAAGAAAAGAGAAAAAGGATTGAAAAGAGAACTTGAAGAAGTTAAAGCTTCTATGGCTAAGATGACTTCTGAAACAAATATTATAGCGTGCGTCTAATACAACCTAGAGGAGGGTGAATGGATTGCTAATCCGATTATTACCAAGTTTTTCGGATTAGTCAATATTAAAAAATAACCCAATTCAAACATACAATAAAATTAAGTTTAAAGTGCGGAAATTAAATAATACTTGATTTTTACGTGAAAACCTTCAACAAGGAAAAACCACGAGCTATTATGCTAGCCACACACAGTCACCGAAATCCACTATATGAACAAAAGGTTACACCCTCAAGCAATACACGGACTCTCACCCTAGATAACCTCAGGCTATAGACACTACCACTTATCACTCTTGGTTTAATCACTAGTGATATCCCCCAATCACTACCCTTGGCGTGAGCATCTCCTACTCTACCCGCAAGCCTTTTATAGTGGCACTTGACCAATTGCTTGAACACTACACACCGGTAGTCACAAGACTTAATTCTCACGAAAAGATCAACAACCTTTGTGAATATGCAATGATATTCAATATGTAAATAATGCTAGGCTACACTAAATGCTTATCTAGGAATTTAAGATGTCAATGTGATCATTCCTAGATATCAATATTGCTATATGTCATGGCATACAACTTAGCTATGTAAAGGATAACCAATCCTAGATACAATAGCTATCACAAACAATCTCAATCAAACAATAAGATAAATTAGCTAGATGATATATGAACTTAGAATCGTAGCTATCACAAAACAACAAATCAATCAATCAACACAAATATCTCAACTTGTAAGTAAATCTTAATCTAGATGCCAACAAGTCAAAAATGAGATTTCTTGCTAAATTAGAACAAAAAAATGGATGAGATGGTGTTCAACTTACCAAGTCATGTGAGTTGAAGAAGACCCATGCATAAATACATCCTAAATGATCATAGATGATGTTTAGATGATGTTTGATGTACATGGAAATGAGTTGGGAGAGTTAAAGAAGCAATGGTTAACTAAATGGGCTGTAGAGCTGAGTGAGTTTGACATCAAGTATTTCCCCAAAACAGCACGTAAAGGTCAAGTAGCAGTAGATTTTGTGGCAGAATTCACAGAACCAGACACTGAAGTATGTAGAATGATGGGGAAGGACCAAGGAAAAAGTTACCACTGGAAGTTGCATGTGGATAGATCATCTAACACTCATGGCAGCGGGGCTAGGATAGTAATATTAACCCCAAAAGGAGATGCTATAGAGTGTGCCATGAGATTCGACTTTAAAACAAATAACAACCAAGCTAAGTATGAAGCTCTTCTTGCTGGCTTGAGAGTATGTGTAGCAATAGGAGCGGACGAAATAGAAATTTTCAATGACTCACAAGTGGTGGTCAATCAAGTGCTGGACGAGTACCAAGCAAGAGATGAGTGCATGATTGCCTACTTAGAAATAGGAAAGAGGCTACTCAGAAAGTTCAAAGAATACAAGATTACCCAAATCCCTCAGGAAGAGAACGAAAGAGTAGACGCCTTATCCAAGCTAGCTTTGGCAACAAACTGCATCAGATCAAAGATAATACCAGTTGCCCATCTAACTAGGCCTAGCACAACAAAACCAGAAGAACTTATAGTAGCAAAGATCCGACCACAATCAAATAACTAGACAACCCAACTCAGGAGGTACCTGGAGGAAAACATCCTACCTGAAGACATCTCAGAAGCAAAGCATATCAGGTACATGTCGACCCGATACACAATCATAAACAGCGAGTTGTACAAAAAAGGGTTCTCAAAGGCACTACAAAGGTGCATTGAGGGAGAAGAAGTCGAGCAAATTCTGAAGGATATCCACAGCGGCATATGCGGAAACCACACAGGAGGAAAAAGCCTAGCACAAAAAGTACTTAGGCAAGGATTTTATTGGCCGACTCTATTCGCCGAAGCCCAACGGTTCGTAGAAAGTTACGAGACCTATCAGCGAATCGCCAACAACATACAGCAACCACTAGAATTACTCAGGTGTCTAACATCCCCCTGGCTATTTGCTATGTGGGGCCTTGATCTTATAGGACCGATGCCCATAGGAGTAAAAGGAGGAGCAAAGCATGCTATTGCGGCAGTAGATTACTTCACCAAATGGGCAGAAGCAGAAGCAGAAGCACTTGTATATATCACCAAAGCAAACACCACCAGATTCGTCAAAAAGAACATACTGTACAGGTTTGGGGTCCCAAGTACCATCAAAACCGACAATGGGAAACAATTTGACAACAGGAAATTTAAAGACATGTTCAAAGAATACAAGATCGCAAACTACTATGCCTCTAATGGTTAGACTGAAGCAGTAAAAAAAAAAAAATCAAGCACACTCTAAAAGCAAAATTGGATGCAAAGAAAGGAAACTGGGCAGACAAACTTCATGAAGTACTCTGGGCGTACCGAACAACTACAAGAATTTCCACCGAGGAAACCCCCTTTTCTTTAGCATTCGAGACAGAGGCTATCATCCCAACAGAGATATCTTTCATCTCCCCTTTTCGTCAGGCGTGGTAGCGCTGCATCTTCCAAATCTCGCATATGGATTTTCAGGTTTCACATATTTTTAGGGAGGGGAATCAAGTTGCAGATGCACTTTCTAAGCATGCTTTGGAGCTTTAGGCTGATTCTTGGTGGTTTTCTGCACCGTCGTTTTGTTCTTCTTTAGTTGGCAATGACTGCATGGGTCGCAAGTCTTTTCGTTTTTCTTGATGTTTTCTTTTTCTTTTTGGTGTGGCCTGCGTGCCTCTTTTTGTTTGGGGTTGTTTTCCCTGGCTCTTTGTGCTTTGTTGCTTTTGTCACTTTTTACTTTCTTTTATCTCTTTTATATATGGATACTGTCTAGGGGTTTTTCAGCATATGATCGTTTGTGATGCTTTTTCCCCTTAGATCAGCCCAATTTTATTAAAAAAAAAATATCTTTCATCTCCCCAAGAGTCCGGCTATATCACCTAGAGCACAATGTCAATATGCTATTGCAAAATCTAGATGAACTGGAAGAGGCCAGAGACAGGTCCCAAATAAGAAACGCAACATACCAGCAAGAGCAGCAAGATACTACAATTCTCATGTCCGAATACGTAGATTCCTAATTGGGGATCTAGTACTAAGGAGGGTATCCCTAAACACAAAAGATAGAGGAGCAAGATCTCTCGAGGACAAATAGGAAGGGCCTACCTGATCGCCCGACCTAGTGGTGGACTAGTACCCTGACCATACAATGCTCAATACTTGAAGATGTTTTACCCTTGAAATACTCCTCGATTTCCCAGCATTCAATTATTCTAATTTATATTCTTTTTTGAATTTTTCCCAATTCAGAATTTCAGATATTTTAATTGATAATAAAAATAGCAATCTGCTAAAGTTTTTGTTTAGTACAATTTTGCAGAATCAATAAATATCCTACCAGGGAACCCCTCCCCCGGAGGGGTACTAGCATATAAACAAACAAGAAGGAAACGAAAGAAAACTTTTAAAAGGAAAAAGCTCTCTAAAGTAGAGGGTGAGACTTAATCTCACAAGGAGCTCGGGCTCCACAAAACCGCAAAGAGCGAGTGGATAATGTCCGATGGGTGGAGAAGATAAAGTAGCATACCCGCCTAGTTGGGACGATGCAAACGCATCACCCATTGAAATGGCAAACCCGAGCACCAAAGTACCCAAAAATGGGATGCCTGGCAAACTGCTCGGAGTGCCGTCGAAATAGATCTGGTGAGAAGCGCAGCTATGTTGGCCAGTATACACTACCCCAACGATTCGGTAAAACCCTACAATAGATAAAACTTGGAGACGTCCTAGGTGCCTTGCACAGGGAACTAAGTGTATGGTCGTGGTCAGCCTCGATGTAACACGTTGTTTAAAAAGAAATTGCCAGTTAAAGAAGATACTCGGCACAATAAATAATCGCTAGTTAAATAAGATACACGGCACAATAAATAATCACATAGTTAAATAAGATACTAGGCACAATAAACAATCGCCAGTTAAATAAGATAATCAGCACAATAAACAGTCGCCAGTTAAATAAGATACTCGACACAATAAACAGTCTCCAGTTAAATAAGATACTTGGCACAATAAACAAGCGTCAGTTTATAAGATACTTGGCCAAGAAGACAAATTCCAGTTCGTAAAAACGCATGCCGTTATGAAAAGCTACCAGTCAAAACTGGGCAAAAAGGAAAAAAAACAACCCACCTGTTGATTCTCGAATCTATACTTATTGTTCTTGTTTATATTACTCTTCCTTTTCAGGTATCATATTCAGCGTAATCAAGGTGCAAGAAAATAGAGACAGAAGATAAGAGACAAACTATAAAGAATATATCAATTGATAGAAAAGAATGTACATCCAAAAAAAAAAAAAAAAAAAGCAAAGTGTACAACAAAAATATAGCATTCAAGTAGGCGCTGGGGATTGAAAGCTGCTGCCAGGCTGAGAACCGCTGCTAGGACGAGAACTACCACCTACAAGACTCAGCTCCAGCACCATATCATATTCATTAAGAAGACTTTCGTCGGAAGGCTAGACGATCTCATCCTCGGCATCGTCCATCCAGGCGCTATAATCCCTACCGGGCACAGGCCCGACATCTGGTTCTTTACCATCTATCCCAGCCTTTTGATAGGCATGGAATGTAGAGAAGGCGCTTTCAATAGGCATCTCCAAATGCATGGGATGTGGCACCTTACTTTTGCTACGACAGTATGCACGCCACACCTTCATTTGAGCATGGAGGGAATCCAGAGACATATCCACATGATTCTTGATCAAATAATTCCAGTTAGCCGTTGCCTGGTCGGTCGCCCTATTCTTGACATTGAAGAACTCCCTGGCCGAAACCATCCCTCGGTGGAAAACCCCCGAGGAGCAAGGCATCATAAGCGGGAGATCTCATGAAACGATTAGCCCCTTTGATCTCCAACTCCAGCCGAGCCTCCTTAGATAATGATTTAACAGTTAAGGCCTGGTTCTTCAGATCCTCAATTTGGTGCTCGTAGGATAGCCTAGCCTCCTCCGCCTTCTGCTCAGCCTGAAGCATCGCCTCCTGAGTGGAAGATAACAGGCCCTAGAGATTTTTTACTTCGTCAGCAGCTAAGGACGCCCTCTGCTCAGCATCCATCTGACTTGCCAAGCACCAGTCCATGAACTCCTGATGCGACTTAATCTTTTCCTTGCAAGCCACCTCTATCCGAGCGCGGCCATCCTCACTTTCCTTCAGTTGGGTCTCCAGGCACCTTATTCTATCTACCTGGACCTGGCTGGGCAAGCAAGCTTTCGACATCTCAGCAACCATCTACACAACAAAAAACAATGAAATGAAATACTGACAGAAACCATGTCAAGAAAGGAAGAATGCAAGCTACTGACATCTCAGCAACCATCTACACAACGAAAAACAACGAAATGAAATACTGACGGAAACCATGGCAAGAAAGGAAGAACGAGTAACTCACATAATGATGAGAATCAAGAAGCATCACCAAAGGATCAATTGCATGTTCCAGTTGGGCCAATTACAAGGGTCAAGAGGATCAAAGAAGCATTTAATAATAATTGATTCTGAGTTGCTGAAGTACAAGTTTGGCCCACATGAAGACCAAATCCGGGCTGAACTTTGTAGACCTCTATAGAGGGCATATGAGATCAGATCATCTATTATAATATGTTTCTAGAAAGCCCAAGACGAGCCCTACAGATGTTATGAAGACTCCGTGCCCAAGACGAGCCCTATAGATGTTATGAAGACTCCGTCATCCATAACAGATCACAACAGGCCCAAATTCGACCATCTATCTTATTACGCGAAGACTTATGCTGGACAAGAGCTGGACGCCAGGTAGAACTTCGTGGGCCTCTACAGAGGGCATATAGAGTCGGATCATCTATTATAATATGTTTTTCAAAAGCCAAAGATAAGCTCTACAGATGTTATGAAGACTCTGTCATCCGTAACAGATTACAACAAGCCCAAATTTGGACATCTATCTTGTTGCGCATATGAGGTCAGCTGAGGAGTCCGAATTTCAGTTTTTCCTTTTTAGTTTTCAAAGAATAATGGTTGATTTGTTTCCCAAATTATGGGGCTAATTTACTTCCAAATGTTAGCCTTCCAAATAGGGAGCAAGTCAATTAGTTGCTTGTTTTAGTTTTATTTTCTTTCCATTTGAAAGGCAAATATTGCCCAATTTAGTTTTCTGATTATAAGGCATTAATTGCCGAATATTTGTTCCCTTTTAGGTCTTAGATATTTTAGTATTTAAGGGACTCATTGATGTAAGACTTTGAATGGAATAATATTATTTGAGAGAACGTTTTCTCTTGGTTCTTCATTGAACTATGAACTTATCAAGGGTTATACCTTGTGGCGTTCAAACTTGACTTATCACTCACCTTCTTTCTTGTTCTTGAGTGTGGCGTCTACAATCTTCTTGATACCGTTGGTTCTTATCTCCATATAGATAATGGGTCGTGGTCCTTTTTTTATTTTCTTTATTTGTAAACTTGAATTAGAAAACGATCCTTCGTCACCATATATTGGTTCCGGGTCTCACTACTCTTAGTGAGGTTCATATCACATAAGAGTCATCGTCAAAAAAGTTCTAAAGTCGCTCTGATGGGGTGCTGACCCTGAGGCAGCTCCAATTGTCCTCGCCGAAAAATGCCCGGCCCGAGGACATAGCCTTCAGCATTGCTTGAGGAGAGGGACCTCCTGATTGACCAGGCATCCCCGAAACACCAACATCCATTCTAGGCATAAGGGGCGGGTCTGAAAAATTCACATTACTTGTAGGACTCCCCCCCCCTCTGGGAGAATCGGGTAAAACTTCAGGCGATTTCTCCGCTTCGACTTCTACTTGGGCCTTAGGAGAAGCCTGTACCCTAGTCTTGGTGGTCCTAGTGCCAATTCCCTCATCGCCCAAAGAAGAATCAAAATAGACAACCACCCGCGGGACTTTTGGGGTGGGCCGACCAGGAGAAAAAAAAAAGCTCTTCTCTTCCTAGATTGCCTCCCGTGAGTATCGAGGTCGGCATGGGGATCCTCAACCTCAGCTTCACCCCCAACAATCGGGGAGGGGCTAAAAACAAAAACAGCAACAACAGAAGGCCCCGTAGGGACATCGGTTTTAGAAGACTCCCCAATCTTCTGTTTGTCCCTACCGGTGTCAGAACTTAGCTTAGGCACCTCAGCAACTGCCTTGCCAGCAACAGGGATTAGCCCACTTCTCCCTTTAGCTGCCTCGTCTGCAGCATGGATCGACTCGCTTTCCCCAACAGCTGCCTTGTCTGCAGCGCAGCCACAACATTCACTCGGGGAACGCTCTCACTCACCAGCATTAAAAACAAAATCGCTCAACTTATGCGGGTCCATACTCTCACTTGTCCCAGTCTTAGTGGCGTGGGGAACCTCCTCGGGAGTATACTCAAGAGCATCTCCAATGTTTTCCTCTACATGTCTTTCAGCAGAGCCCTCCCCCTCTGGCTCATTTGGAGCATCCATCCAGAATTGCTAGTTGGTGGCCTCCTTGCGGCTAGTTTCCAAAATGGCCTTCCATTTGTGGGCCTGAGCCTCGCAAACGACATATGAATAATTCACTGCAAAAATAACTCAGCATCAATATCAGGAATCAACCAAAAACAGAATACAAGATGAAAGAATAAAAGTGAAGAGTCATCAAAAATTACATCGCTTGCGAGTCGCGGACAGACGGGGGAAGAGACTAGCATTTATCATCTTATCCTCATGTAGAAAATAAGGCTCTCCCCTCTTCTTCAATGCCCAAACGGCTGTCCGGGTCAGATTCTTCAACTCCCCATCCAAGAGAATCGGAGCAGTATTATTCCATGATTCAGGAGAGCAGAAGTACCGAGGGACTTTATGTGTTATCTGAACGCCCTCAACATCAAACTCAATCGACTGGCCCCAATCGCCCCCAACAAAGAACCAGTTATTCTTCTAATACTTGTTGGAGGAGGGAAACCCCGAAACAAAGCCTTTAGCCTTATCATTCTTGGCCAGGTTGACTTTCCCAGCAATCTCAATGCCTTTCGGGATCCAATGATCGGGCTTACTCAAAAGAAGAAAATATGTCCCCGACCTACCCGATTGTCTAAGGGTGTAAAAATGCCTGATCTCGTGAGGAGTGTGAGGTGGCAACTTCTTTGGTACCACATGTGCCACAGGCACATCAGAATGCGATAACTGTTCGGAGCAAGTTGGGCTGGGGATATTTGAGGCTCAACCAGGAATCAAGTGATTAAGGGTTTGAGAGGTAGAGTGAAGCCACAGCTAAGCATGGCCCCGTAAATCGCCACCATCCCAAGTGGGGGGTTTCATGCAACCCTATCTCCAGCCGGTTCGAGCTGAACATAGTCCTTATCCAAATCAAACCTCCCCATGTATTGACGAGTTTCCTTTTTTCCGACCACGTTCGGCTCGATGTCATAGGCACAGACCCGCTCAGGCGAGAACAAAATACGGGCTGCCCGGTGCTTTAAGGCCCAATTGTACTGAGATTAACAGTACTCTTATGGATCGTGCGTGGACCGTAATTTTCGGATCTTGTCATCGGGGGACGAAATGTCACTACAAGTAGAAGAACAAGGGTCAGATTGACAAACCTCAAGTTGAGGGACCCCAAAAGACTCAATATTAAGGGGAGCTTCACGAACGTGCCTTGAAACATTGACATCTAAAAAATGAGGCTGGTCTAGGGGTGGATTACCTAACAGATTTTGAAGGCACTCAACCAAACGGGTATCATAGCGCTCAATAGCAACCATCAAAGCAACGAAATGACGATGTCTAACTGAAGGATCCATGGGAGAAAAACTAACCTTGAAGAAGCTCGCGAAAGATGGATGAACTGCAGAGGACCATGAACAAGAATTAGGAATCGGAGGAGGAAGAGGTTTTGAATCTGTGAGAAAAAGATAAAAAACCACCTGGAAACCGATGGGGTGTAAAATAAACCAAAGAGAAGTGAAGTTCGCAGTGATAATCAGGAAAGATGCAGAAACTGAAGAAGAAAAGAAAATCAAAGTTTCAAGAGGAGATGAGACAGGAGGAGTTTAAATAAGATGGGTGGTCTAACTTCAAAAACAAAACCTTAAGGCAGAGAAAGCAAAAAAGCGGGAAGAAGAGGAAACGTGTGAAGTGACGAGTGGATCAGAGCAGGAGTCGTATCCCATAAATGCAACCTGACATACCAAACCCTAGAAGGATAGGTGGCAACACAAGAAAAACCTAAGCCGTCAAAAACCCTAAACGTCGCCATCAAGAGATTTCTGATTAGAAGACAAATCGAGCGTATGAGGAACCAATTAAGACATGTCATTAATGTCTCGAATTAATAAGGGATACTAATCATGGAACTTACGGAGCATTTATGAGGAGCATTTGTGAGTAAAACGACAAGAAGTTTGTCCGACCAGAAGAAAGACCGAATAGGATTCAAATACTTTTACCGAGTAAACAAACTCGTCCTCAAAACAAGTAAGCTCACCTGACTCAAATATTTAAAGGGGTATTGTAATAGGTAAAACTCACTGTAAATAAACACGTCAGCAGGCAGCATGGACAGGACTGGCCATGTAAGCCAAGAGTTTGACCTAGAGGAAATAATGACATCCCACAGAATAATCGCCAGAATATAGAATAAGAAGCAGCAAACAAACACAAAAAAACCGAGTATGCCGAGTATGAAGAATGCCCGACCAGTTATACTCTGCACGAAGGAAGAGACTGTCCATTGAAGTTCCTCCATCACCTGCGTACAATATAATTGATAGAGATCAACCACAAATCAGCTAATAGGAAGTAGAATCCTATAAGGAAACAAAACGATCTCCCTGACAGCTCATCAGAATCCTAAACAGATTCAGAATCAATAACAATAAAGACAAGATCAACATCAACAAGGAAAGAATCCTAAAACCAACTCTACAAACCCTAAACTTGTATGTCACGATACTAAATCCTAGCAGGACCCCAGAAACCCTAATAGTATCATGTATAAATACCCCTACAAAAAATAAGTGAAGGGGACATCAACAAAAAGAGACGAGAGAAAGCAGAGTGTGTATTATTAAAAGCATTATAGTGGATTCGACTGAGTTGCTTAGGCGACAACCCGTGGATGTTTCTCCGATCACCGGAGTTTTACCACGTTACATCTCTTTTTACTTTCTTTAGTGTTTTGCCATACATTTAATTCATATTTGCAAACCAAAGATCATTGACTGGTCAATTGACAAAAACCATCATCAAGAAAGGTCATAAAGGAAAATTGTTTTTATCTTGGAGTTTAAGGTAAAGGCCAAATGTTTTCCAGGAATTAGGAAGTTTTGCAATAATTGTAGCCACAACAAATTTCTCATGTATAGGAATAACGGCTTGATTAAGTTCTAATGAAGTTCATGGGTTGGGTCAGTAACAAATTTTCCCTCAATCATTTTAAAATCCGAGCACTTACCCTCATGGTATTTCTCAAGTCCAACATCTTATGTGATGTACTTCTTCTCAAAAGCATACTACAAGTCATGAGTAGAAGGAATTTGATAATAGATATCAAATAAATTATCCTCCAAGCGACTACATATTTTATTGTGTCAAAGAGAGTCTTGCTCCTTTTGTACTTTAAGAGCATGAGTAAGACCAAGTTCCTCTTCAGAATCAGGAATAGGGGGAGCATTAATAATAGAAAATAACCCTAATGTAGTTAACCAAAATTTCATTCACACTTGCCACCTTTTGAAATTTTGGCCACTTAACCTTTCTGGGGCACTTATGGGATTCTGCACTTTTCATATTCAAATCCATTGTATTGTAACAAATAAACAATTTAAACAAATGATTACACCAAGTAGATAGGGATGGCAGAATTCCTCGTGGGGATGGGGCCCCACGGGGACCCGCACTTTTGGGGTGGGGATGGGTTTCAATTTGGTGGGGATGGGGCGGGGATGGGGATAGATAGTATAACCCGCATTGGGTATGGGGTGGGGATGGGTTTTATACTCCCCGTCCCGCCCCGCCCCGCCCCGCTTAAAATAATACTTAGTTAAACTCGTAGTTTCAAAGAAAATAAATAAATATATATATATATTGACCCTAACTTTACATCTCTTCACCGTTATTTAACATAAAATGACAAAACAAAATACTATTAAAAAAACTCAAATGGAGTTGATTGTATGAAGAGAGAACTAGAGAAATAAATGCATATGATTAGCGTTATGATTTTCAAACATTTTGATTTCATACTTTATGTTTATGTTTGAAAATGATTAAATTATTTGTGAGAATTATGTTTATAAGATGTTTTTTTAATAGTTTCTTGGAATTATTTGCTACTTTATATATTATATCATATTCAATAGTTATATATTTGAAATTTTGGCCACTTCACAAGAGGTTGTTTGGTGGAGAGATATTTGGTCCCGTTTTATTCCCCCCTCTCGCTCTGTTTTGACTTGGCGTTTGATGTTGAACAGGCTTCCTACTGAGGATCGCCTTTGCAGGTCTGGGTTCCAGTTGGCTTCTCGTTGCAGTATTTGTGGGGTTAGTAGTGAATCTGCAGATCATCTTTTTCTTCATTGTCCCCTGGCGGTTGCTCTTTGGGAGGCGGTTTTCTCGACTTTCCAGCGACGTGTCTCTACCGACACTTGGCAATCCTTCTTCTTGCAAGCCATGTCAGTTTCCTTTAGTGAGCAGGTCAGGATTTTGTGGAAAGCGGCTATCCATGCAGTGGTATGGGGGGTGTGGACTGCTCGTAATCAGTGGATCTTTGAAGGGAAGTCGGTGGACTTTAGATCCGTCCTTTCTTTGGTCTGGTGTGCGGTTTCAGAGGCTAATCGCCTAGGGATTGGTTGTATGCGTAACTGTATGGATGACCTTTTGATTCTTCGTCGATTTGGTCTTCAGGGTCGCCCTTCTAAAGCCCCAGTTATCAAGAGTGTGGTTTGGTCGCCTCCGGCCCCCGGCTGGATCAAAGTGAATACTGATGGCGCTGCTATGGGCTCTCCGGGGGTTGGTGGTTGTGGTGGTATCTTTCGGAACTGTAGAGCATTTGTGAAGGGTTGCTTTGCTATTCCTCTTGGTCAGGTTTTCGCTTTTGAGGCTGAGCTTCTGGCGGCCTCATTGGCCATTAATTTTGCTTGGAAGTATGGGTGGCATCGAATCTGGCTTGAGAGCGATTCTTCTTATGTGGTTCAGCTTCTCTCTTCTCGTTCTGAGTTGGTTCCTTGGAGGGTTCGTCAGGCGTGGCAGCGCTGCATCTTCCAAATCTCACATATGGATTTTCAGGTTTCACATATTTTTAGGGAGGGTAATCAAGTTGCAGATACGCTTTCTAAGCATGCTTTGGAGCTTCAGACAGATTCTTGGTGGTTCTCTGCCCCGCCATTCTGTTCTTCTTTAGTTGGCAATGACTGCATGAGCCGTGAGTCTTTTCGTGTTTCTTGATGTTTTCTTTTTCTTTTTGGTGTGGCCTACGTGCCTCTTTTTGTTTGGGGTTGTTTTCCCTGGCTCTTTGTGCTTTGTTGCTTTTTGTCACTTTTTACTTTCTTTTATCTCTTTTATATACGGATACTGTCTAGGGGTTTTTCAGCATATGATCGCTTGTGATGCTTTTTCCCCTTAGATCAGTCCAATTTTATTAAAAAAATATATTTATTATTTAATAAAAAAAAATATATAAATGGGGTAAATGGGTGGGGATAGGGAAAGCACTCCCCGTTGTACCCCGCCCTGCCCCAACCTGCTCCATCTTTGGTGGGGTTTTATGAGGAGATGGGTTTTTTAAAAATAAATGGGGTGGGGTGCGGGGAAGGCCACCCCTCCCCGAACCTGCCCCATTGCCATCCCTACAAGTAGAATTAACAATCAGTACGTGCAGTAATATTTTAGAATGAACTTGCACAAACAGATTATACCAGAAGTGTTACAATATCTTCAAGAAACAATAATTACTAAAATTCAAAGGCTCTTAAATTTTCAAAATTAATACCAAATCACAATTTCAATCAAACAAAAAAAAATAAAAAAATCTGACTATGTAATTTGTTTTTTAAATCACCGTCACAGTTTTCAGAAAACAAAATAAAATGTGACTATGCAATTAAAAATAATAATAATAATAATAATAATAATAATAATAATAATAATGAAATCTAGTATAGTTTTGTAGAAAAAAAAATTCCAATTCTAAACAAATTTGAGAAATCCGTTTATACTATAAAAAAAATTAACGGAATTTCCTTTTTGATTGTTAGAAATATAGTATATATTAACAGTATAAACTTAGAAAATTCAGATCTACCAAATACAATCAATTTCGATTTTTCAAGAACAGTATACATATAAAAATAAATAGGGATTAGAGAAAATATACTTGGTCGAAGCACGTTAAATAACGCTTTTCGTGAAGGAAATTCACCACCTCTGCATAGAATTTCTGGCAATTCCCTTCCCAGCTAAGACGACCACTAGGAGTTTCTTCTATTGTAGGAATATCGGCCCTCAAACCACTTTGTTCACTCTTTCAATTGATTGATATATCACAAAAGAAATTTAGAGAGATTTGAGAGTTTTGTTTTTCTGAGAGGAAGAAAGAAAAGAACGTTCAATTTTTTTGTCAAAACAATAATATTTTTCTAACAAACAATTTTTTTTTTTTTTTGTTATAGGGAAAACTGTTCAAAACAATTGTTAAACAAAAGAGAAATACTACTCTTCAAAACAACTGTTAAACACCCGTTATAAAATTTGAAATAATTAATAAGTTAATTAAATATAAATATATGTAAACCTTTTATTATATAATAAATAAATATTTATAATATGGGATTACAATAACTTAAAAAATAATCACTTATTCTCCAAAAAAACCACTTATTGTTTATCTTGAGAAATAATCACCTTAAAAGAAATATGTGTGCATATTTGTTTGAGATTGATGTAACTTAATAAATAACCACTTAAAGTTTAACTAGAGAAATAATGTGTTAAGAGTGTGTGAGGCTAAATCAACTTCAATTAATGACTTAGGTGTCGTTTGTTTTTTCCACTTAATACTTAATGGGTATGAAATAAACCTATTAAAAATATCCCAAAACAACCTAAAATAAAAAGTAAAAAATCATGACTTTTCATTTAATTCTAAATCACTATATTGCATATAAAATATTTCTTTCCATGATTATCCTTCCAAAGATAATTATTTCCAATATTACCATGATTTTATATAACACAAATTTCTTTCCTTTAACATATTATTAATGATAAATAACTATAAACATAATAATAATAACAATAATAATAAACATTAACCATACTGTCACTTTCAACTCCATTGTTGAATCTTCAATTTTTATTTTTATTTTTTGTTATGTAAAAATAAAAATCATTTCAATATCATTATTTATCATATCATAACATTGAATAATATCTTATCAATATTTACATAAAAATGGCTTAGTATTTGTTAAATTACTTTTATCTATTTATTTGTATCATATCAAATTAAAATACATAACAATTAATAATATTAAAGGCATAAATGTCTAATAATTTGTTTTCAAAGAATTTTATCTTCTTTTTTTTTTTTTTTTTTAAATTGGACTGATCTAAGGGGAAAAAGCATCACAAGCGATCATATGTTGAAAAACCCCTAGACAGTATCCGTATATAAAAGAGATAAAAGAAAGTAAAAAGTGACAAAAAGCAACAAAGCACAAAGAGCCAGGGAAAACAACCCCAAACAAAAAGAGGCACGTAGGCCACAACAAAAAGAAAAAGAAAACATCAAGAAAAACGAAAAGACTCACGGCCGCAGTCATTGCCAACTAAAGAAGAGCAGAATGGCGGGGCAGAGAACCACCAAGAATCTATCTGAAGCTCCAAAGCATGCTTAGAAAACGTATCTGCAACTTGATTACCCTCCTTAAAAATATGTGAAACCTGAAAATCCATATGTGAGATTTGGAAGATGTAGCACTGCCACGCCTGATGAACCCTCCAAGGAACCAACTCAGAACGAGAAGAAAGAAGCCGAACCACATAAGAAGAATCGCTCTCAAGCCAGATTCGATGCCACCCATACTTCCAAGCAAAATTAATGGCCAATGAGGCCGCCATAAGCTCAGCCTCAAAAGCGAAAACCTGACCAAGAGGAATAGCAAAGCAACCTTTCACAAATGCTCTACAGTTCCGAAAGATACCACCACAACCACCAACCCCTGGAGAGCCCATAACATTATATTCAGATGTGTGAGAAAAATAAATAATAAATGTCATTCAATTTCAGTATTCAGTCTCTATTTAGTCTTCAAAAAAATTCAGGACTATTCAGTATTCATATAAAAAAACAAACGACCCACAGTCCTAAATTTAAGTCAGATTTTTAAGTCGATATAGTCTAATTTAAGAGAAAAGGATCTCACATCCATGACTACAGCAGACTGTCGAAGGAAGCTAGGCCTCCTTCGATGACAATAGGAAGGATTGTCATTTGTTGTTGTCTTCAGAGGAGGCACAACTTCCTCCAACGTAACGAGGCGAGTTTTCTTGCCTCCATCATCGCCGGAAGAAGGATTTAGAACCTCCTCCTACGTTGGAGGACAACCTTCATTTGTTTGTGTATTTTTTTTTTTTAGTTTTAAAATAATACTACTAAACATGAAAACATAATTTTTGTTTCATTAAAATGGTGAATGTATTATGGATATTCCAAAAGTAAGAGCATCTTCAATACAGCAGTGACTTGCATTTAAATAATTTAAATAATTAATAACATGTCATCACTATCAACATACTTGCTTCTTATGTGTCATAAAGATATACTTGACAGACAACCAATTCAAAATTTAGTTTCCAATGCTTCATGTTTAAGACATTTTTAATGGCACATCACCTCTTAGAAGAGCTGGTAATGCACCTCCCTTCCACATACGTGGTGAGGGATTCAAATCCCACCATGTGCATTTTACAAGCATGTGTAGGAAGTTTTCTTCCCGTATTGTGGGAATAGTTTTCTCCCATTATAAGAGTAGATATCTTGGCTGCACATGTATTGTTTGATCTAGGCAGGTCCCGGTAGTCTTATTATAAATGCCTCACTTTTTGATTGACTTATTTCATTAACAAAATCACAATGGGTTTCAAATATGTAAGGGTAGCTTAAGATTGAAGAATTCTCCTCAAATGCTCCTCATTGTGGACTTCAAGTGCTTTAAGGAAGGTAGCTTACTTGTCTTAACTCTTAATTGAAGAGATTTAGTTGCACACACACACACACACTCCTCTTACATGCATGTGTGATCATTACTCGTGCAACACCCGCACATTGCGCTGGTCGACCAACGCTGGATCAGGGCAGCATCCAGTTCAACTCAGGAAAAGGTTTTCCACTGGTCGTCATGCGCACACATAACCAGTGCAACCCAGGCAGAGGTTTGCCACTGGTCATGCGCTACTCGACCAGTGCACATGACGAGAATCTGAAACATTTTTTTTTTTCCAAAACAACTCCACTTTGTTTAGATCTTATATATGTGTGTGTGTGTGTGTGTGTGTGTGTGTGTCTTGATGTTCTTAGTTCGTTTTTTAGAGCAAAAATTACAACTTTTGAAAGCTAAAGAGTGTCTTCGAAGAAAAGTCATCAAGACTTGATTTTTATCGTCCAAAACACAAAAACCCATCATCCTTTCATGTTTCATATATCATCTAGCATCTTCTAGGTATGTTCTTCATGGGTTTTCTTTAATCTTACATGACTTGTAGTTAGAACATCCTCTTCATCTTTTCACATGTTCTTGCTTTATAAGATAGCTCATTTATGACTTGACTAGTATCAAGATTGGTTTTTTCTATTGTGTTTTGTGCTTTGTTTGTGATAGCTATTGCATCTAGGGTTTTTATTTGCTCTTATGGCTAAGTTGTATGCATGTCATGTAGTAACATAATATCTAGGAATCTTTGACATGTTCATCCATGGCTAGATAAGCTTAAATGTTTGACCTTGCATTTATGCACTTTGAATATTGTTCATATTCACTTTATATTGTATATCTCTTCTCTTTGAGAGTTAAGTCTTGTATTTACCTTGGGTAGTTTACAAGTAAGAGCCTAGAATCACTATTAAAGGCATGCGGGTAGCAAAGACAGATTAGTAATTATATAGGTGTGATGCGGTTAACCTAGATTGTAATCTTATTTGCAAATAGTGGATTTGAGGGTTCAATTGGCAATTATGCCCGTGAGTTTTTTACCCTTTTAGGGTTTTCCCACGTAAAACAAATCATTGTTTCATTTAGATTATTTTTGCACCTATTTTACATGATGATTTGTATTAGAGATTATGGTTGTTTGCTGTTAATATTGACTAACCGAAATAGTTGGCGATTAATTTGGTTAAACCTATTCACCCTCATCTAGGTTTATTTTGACACTTTAGTATATATATTTTCATTGTTATAATAGTTCTTGTAATACTTTAAAAAAAAAGAAAAAAGAAAAAAAAAACATATTTATTTTTTTATTTTACTAAACAATTTCTTAACCATTGAAACCGCTGCCACTTTCAACTACAAAATACAAAACATCTGATTCTCCCAATCAAACTCATCTAGTAAATTCAATTTTTATATTTCATTATTTTAATTTGTTCATTGAATCCTTGTTTTGTATATAATTTTATAGTTTTTTTTTTTCGTAATATCTTTTATTGATTTCGAATATTGTAAGTTATAAATTTAATTATCATGATTTGATTCTTCAACTATTTCTTCTTTGTTAATGGGATTTTTTTTTTTTTTTTTGAGGTTATTTTTTTATTTTTAATATAAATATAAATTCAATTAATATATATGAATACTGAATAGGCTTACATATCAATTGTTTGATAAAATTAAAACTTGCAATGATTGTTCCAGAGATTTTCTGTGGATTTTTTTTTATTATTAAACTAGAAATCAAACCACATTCTCCTGTATGAAATCTGTGTATGGAAAAGAGATTGAGCCCTAATTTTTTTTTCTTTGTCTTTAAGCGTCAAAACTGAGAGGAGTATTTTTATTTTAGATGGAAGATTTAAGAGTGGTACTATTGGCACATCACACTACTGAACTATTTATGCCTCACTCTTTAAAATTTTGATTTAATTATATAAAATTAAATGGTTTTATTAATTTTTTTTTTTATCCATTTTCAGGATTACCCTTTTACTTATTTTTCAAACTTAACACACCCCATATCCTTTTCAAAAAAATAAAAATAAAAATACATCATCTCTAATCTTTATATATAGCTTTCTCACATCTATTTGTATGACTTATTTTTTCTTCTTATTTCAGGTGAAACCATCTTTATTAGATGCATTTTTTTTTTCTTTAGTCGATTAGATTGCTGGTGTAGATTGTGAGTGTAATATTAATCGTCTGATGATTTTTTTGAACGATTGAGTTAGGGTTTTGATGTGGTTTCATTTCATCAGAGATTAGGTTTTCTTGGTTGCGATTTTGTTGGTTTTTTTTTTTTTTTTTTTTTTTTTGGTAAATAACATTAAACTAACTTTGGAAGGTCCGGAATAAGATCTACCAAAGAATTGATACAAATCAATATATGTCATTAATAAGGAAAGTGGGGTTTTATTAGTTTTACTTTGTACAAGGTTTAAATATGTGCCGAGTAATTGATGTCCAATAGACTGTGAAAGTGGAGAGTCACATTGATAGTGTCTACTTCTTTTTTTGTGCCACCTCAGCTTGACATTGAGACATTGAGCAGTGATGACTGATTGAACTATTGCCTATTTATCTTATTTGGCATCCAAAATTTTCATAACCCATAGTTGTATTTGAATGCTCTAAGAATATTTTAAATGTAAATATGTATTTTTGAGTTTATAAATAGTGTCACATCAGCATTTTTATTAATTATGAACCCACTTAAAAAAAAAAAATTCGAGAAATGCATATTCACATTTCCAATACAATTATCTAAAATCTAATATGCATCCATTTTATGATCAATCATAATAAAACAATTATTCCACTCTCTCATTTTTTATTAAACGAGTTCTAATATTATTAGTGGAAAGAGTTAGAAATTCTAGTCAACATTTCTAAGAGAGTTTCTAGAATTAGAAACTTAACTCAATAGTTTTTAACTTCTTTTTTTGGCACATCATCTCTATATTAAAGTTAGATAATTGTATTGGAGAAAATTTTTCTAACTTTTTATCTATTTATCTTATATGGCACTCAATTTTCTATAAATTCATATTTATATTTGAGATGCTCTAATAGATTAGCTTTTCCGATAATTAGCTTTCAAAAGTAACCTCCACCAAAGCTTATGAAACTGGTTTTCAAAAGTTTAGGGCCCGTCCTGTAAGCCGTTTTTTGTTTTTGTTTTTCGAAAATAAAAATGAAAATAAAAACAGTGTTTTTGGTTTTGTTTTTGAATTCCGAATACGCGTCTGGTAGCATTTGCTGGAATCCGTATTTTGAAAATAAAAACGGAAAAAACGCATCCGGTAGGAAACAGAAAACTTTCGAAAATCAAAATATCAATTTTTAAATTTTGTTTAATATTATAATAATTATAAATAAATTATTAAATAATTAAAATCAAAACATTTTTTACTGTTGAAGACTTGAGGAAGGGCAAGCAAAAGAAGACCAGATCGGCGCCGATCGGAGACCAGATCGGCGCCGATCGGCTGCGGGAGGAAGAGGAAGAGGAAGAGGAAGAGGAAGAGGAGGAAGAAGAAGAAGAAGAACATATCTCGTCGGCGGGAGGAAAAGGAAGAAGAAGAAGAGGTCTCTTCGGCGGGAGGAAGAATAGGAAGAAGAAGAAGAGGAAGAAGAGGAAGAGGAAGAAGAAGAAGACGGCGGCGAGATGCAGAGCCGATTTCAGCGGGAAGAAGAAGATCTCGTCGGCGGGAGGAAGAGCCGATCTCGGCGGGAAGAAGAAGAAGAAGAGGGAAAAGAAGAAGAGGAAGAAGAGGAAGAGGAAGAGGAAGAGGAAGAGGAAGAAGAAGAAGACGGCGGCGATGGCTGCAGCGACCGGCAGAAGGCGGCAGCAGGCAGGGATGATCGGCGGCGAGAAGGAGGGGATAGATGATGATGAAGAAAGAAGATGAAGATGATGATACCTAGTTCAAGAGAAAAAGAAAAAAGAAAAAAAAATATTATTAATATTATGGAACAAAAACAAAAACAAAAACAAAATCAAAAACAAGTTTTTTTTGTTTTTCAAAATTTCCACTTTTAACACTGGTTTTGTTTTTCATTTTGTTTTTGTATTTCGAAAATAAAATGAAAAACGGTTTACAGGACGCGTATTCGAAATCGTTTTTGGAAAACAAAAACGAAAACAGGCTGAAAACACGCTGCAGGACGGCACCTTATTATACTCCTTTTTAATGTAAAGCAATCTCCCTGGGTATAATATCCCTTTAATTGGATGGCATATTTATTGAAGGGGCAGAGGAAGGCGGCATAGTTGTAAGAGTAACTACAAGCCATTTAATCTCTGTGGTTGAAGAGATCAAAGTGATGGAAGTTCATTGGTGTGTGTGCGTATATATATTTGAGAGATATATAATATTAATATGTGTGCAAAGGTTTTTTTTTTATTCTTTGCTATTTAATTAATTCAGTTGGAAGTGTATACAATACAATTTGGTCGGTTTGTCGGTGGACCAACTTAATGCGTGCACTCTGATAAAAGGTATAAAAAAGTCAGTTGACCTGGGAAGTGAGAGTGTGAGACTGTAGGGTGTCGACCTACAATCAATATGGATCGGATTGTATGTTGATAGGCCCAATGCAACTCGGGTTGAATCTTGCGAATTCTGTTGTCGTCTTCTAAATTGACCTGCAAGTGAACTTGGTCGACTGCCAATGAACTTTGCCGGTCGACAGGTAACCTGCAAGAAACTAGTAATAACAGGAAAAATAGATGAACGATAAAAAATAGTAAAGAGATTGATTCAGATTGTTAGCCTTAGGTATGCTTGGGCTGAGCAACAATTACGATGATCGTGAATGTAGAATTCCGATGACTGTGAATCTTTCAGGCAGAGGTTCAGTACGCTTTTGTAAGCTTTGATGACTTTTTTCTAGATCCCCCTCTCTGAAGAAATGGTTTGCTATTTATAGAAAACTTTTTGACTACCGTTTGAAATAAGCAGGTAAGATCGTGGGCGAGATTCTTGGAGAGATTTTCTCCCTAGAATCTCGCTATTCAGCACACCTGGCTGACTTGGTCTTTCAGACGACCAAGTCACGTCGTTACTGTTCTCGTTGGGCTCGTTGGGCTCTTCACACTTGGGCCAAAGCAAGTCTAGCCTGGGCTTTGCACTTTTGGGCCTGTGAGCCATTTTTGGCAACCACAGAGACTATCCCACTTAAGTTTTTCTTCTGAGAGAAAATCACATCACAGTAAAACCGTCCAATGAAAATAAGATATATATTAACAGTTTATATTGGAAACATAAATAATGTTATGTATGTCTCAAGTTCAATGGATGATCTCACTACTTGGGCGGTGAGACCGTCCAAGAAAAATGAGATATATATGAGCAGTTTGCAATGGAAAGATAAATTATTTGAATTCATTTTTGCCACCCCCCACCCCTCGTGTCTCAAAATTAACCAAGGGTTAACAAATATCTCAAACGTTAGAAATTCATTAAATAAATAAGGGTAAATAGGTACATTTGTTAAAAAATTAATTTTTTTTAACAAATATTTAAAATAAAAATTAAAAACAAAAATCAGATCTTCTCATCATCTTCTCTCTCCAGCAATCTTCTCTAGCAACGCCAACTTTGTCGATTGTCAATCTTTTGTCATCTTCTCCTGCAATGCCAGAGTTAAGTTGTTAACTCTAGTTAATTTTGGAACACTTGTCATCATGTGAGGAGGGGGGTAATACTCTCTCTTTCTTAAAGAGTGAGTAAAAATGAACTCAAATGATTTTATGTATGTTTCAATTTCATTGGATGGTCCTCACCGCCTGCGCAGTGAGACTGTCCCACATAAGTATTTCTTTTGGGAGAAAATCTTGTGTGGGATGGTATCACCATGTGGCGGTAAGACCATCCAATAAAGATGAGATATATATATATATGAATAGTTTGTATTAAAAACATAAATGATGTTATGTATATCTCAATTTCATTGGATGGTCTCACTGCCCATACGATAAGACTGTCCCACATAAATTTTTCTTCCAATGCGGAGGTAGCTCCAACTCTAAACTATCTGCAATTTCAACATTTATCATTTCAATTTTCTAAGAATAAAAAGCACAATCAATATAAATTTGGGCAAAAACACGCAAAATGTGAAAAAGGAAAAAGAAAAAAAAAACAAAAAAGGAGGAAGAACGTATACATGTGACAAAAAAAAAAAAAAAAAAAAAACCATTGCCCAGTGTCTACTGTTTAGTAACATTAAAGTTGTGTATATATTTTTTTTTAATAAAATTAGACTGATCTAATGGGAAAAAACATCACAAATGATCATATGCTGAAAAAACCCCTAGACAGCATGCATATATAAAAAAGATAAAAGAAAGTAAAAAGTGACAAAAAACAACAAATCACAAAGAGCCAGGGAAAACAACCCCAAACAAAAAGAGACACGCAGGCCACACCAAAAAGAAAAAGAAAACATCAAAAAAAACGAAAAGACTCTCGGCCCATACAGTCATTGCCAACTAAAGAAGAACAGAACGGCGGGGTAGAGAACCACCAAGAATCAGCCTGAAGCTCCAAAGCATGCTTAGAAAGCGTATCTGTAACCTGATTCCCCTCCCTAAAAATATGTGAATCTGAAAATCCATATGTGAGATTTGGAAGATGCAGCGCTGCCACTCCTGACGAACCCTCCAAGGAACCAACTCAGAACGAGAAGAAAGAAGTTGAACCACATAAGAAGAATCGCTCTCAAGCTAGATTCGATGCCACCCATACTTCCAAGCAAAATTAATGTCTAAGGAGGCCGCTAGAAGCTCGGCCTCAAAAGTAAAAACCTGACCAAGAGGAATAACCCTTCACAAAGGCTCTATAGTTCCGAAAGATACCACCACAACCACCAACCCCCGGAGAGCCCATAGCAGTGCCATCAGTATTCACTTTAATCCAACCGGGGGTCGAAGGCGGCCAAACCACACTCTTGATTACCGGGGCTTTAGAAGGGTGACCTTGAAGACCAAATTGACGAAGAATCAAAAGGTCTTCCATACAATTAAGCATACAACCAATCTCCAGGCAATTAGCCTCTGAAACCGCACACCAAACCACAGAAAGGACGAATCTAAAGTCCACCGACTTCCCTTCAAAGATCCACTGATTACGAGCAGTCCACAACCCCTATATCACTGCATGGATAGCCGCTTTCCATAAAATCCCGACTTGCTCACTAAAGGAAACCGATATGGCCTGTAAGAAGAAGGATTGCCAAGTTTCGGTAAAGACACGTCGCTGGAAAGTCGAGAAAATTGCCTCCCAAAGAGCAACCGCCAGGGGACAATGAAGAAAAATACGATTTACAGATTCACTATTATCCCCACAAATACTGCAACGAGAAGCCAACTGGAACCTAGACCTATAAAGGTGATCCTTAGTAGGAAGCCTGTTCAACATCAAACGTCAGGTCAAAGCTAAGCGAGATGGGGGAATAAAACGGGACCAAACATCTCTCCACCAAACAACCTGAGGAATATCACAGAAAAACTGGGAATAAGCAGCCTTGCAAGAAACACGACCATCCCGAGAATTAGCATAAACCAGAGAATCCACAATAGGAGAAATTGCAATACAATCAATCTAAAAACACAGGTCCGGGAAGCGCGCTCGGAAACAATCGTCCAGCACCCATCTACCTTGATGAATAAAATCCAAGACCCTCGCCCTGAGCGGATTAGCTAAATAATCAGGAATCCCTAAAAAGGTCCAAAATGGGAACCCCCAACCAATTATCCCACCAAAAGTCTCTCCAAGAGTTCTCGCCAATCAGCTAGATACCTTCCTTAAGAAGAGAACTATAATTAGATCGAAGAGAAGACCAAATCGAGGAGGTGACATGCCCTCCATGAGGCTTCTGCAAATGCTTGAGATACTTCTCCCGAAGAAAAGAGAAAGCAAAACCATCAGAGGTCATAAACTTCCAAGTGAATTTTCACAACAGTGAGTCATTACTAAGACCACCCTGTGAGTAAGGCCTACAGCAACAATCCTAAGCAACCTGAACCAACTTAGTCTACTCACAGGAACCAGTCCACAAAAAGTTTCTCAACTTGTGGTTATTTAGTGACAGTAAAGAAGAAGATCACTTGTAAATCATGAAAGAGTGCACAAATGAACCAGTGATGACCGACTTGATCAGAGTAGCACGACCTGCCCGAGAGAGGGACTTGCACTTCCATTTAGCGAATTTAGATAAGATCTTATCCGCTATAGGTCGTAACACTGCTTTTCGAGGCTTACCCCAAAACAAAAAGACTCCCAAATAAGAAAACGGAAGATGCCTAATCTGCATACCAACCAGAGACTACAAACTACCAATCCAAGAGTGGGAGATAGAAGATCCGAAATAAATCGAAGACTTACCCCAGTTAACCAACTAGCCTGAAATATCACCATAATCTCCAGAAGCACCCATGATATACTTTAGATTCATTTAAATGCCTCTGCAAAAGATCAAAACATCATCTGCATAGAGTAAATGAGTTGGAGCCAAAAAACTCCTTGGGAAGAAATCAGCAGAATCTCACTTATAAACCCACAATTTCCATCACAATTCACTCACCAAATGATACCTCAGCTGTCCCGTGTGTTGGGATGGAAATAGTATGATTGTAGGTAGGATGTTTAACATTAATTTTTATTTTTATTTTTATTTTTTGACAATATCTATTAATTCGGGATCAGGAATTTTTTTGAAAGTTTTCGCTATTAATAGGATTCGAGTCGTTGACTTAAAAGTCATTTGCCCAAAACCCAAACTTGTCCATCTACCAGCTAAGCTACGCCCATGTTGACTGTATAGCATTATTGTTTGGTAAAATGACACAATAATGATAAATTATCAGTAATGCTACACATCCCACCTAAAATCCCATCTTTTTCATCCCACTACATATGGTATGTGAGGTGTCAAATGGTGAGTGGATATATGGGGTAGGTGAGATAAATCATCATTAATGTGTATCCACTCACAATTTGACACCTCACATGCCACATGTAGTGGGATGAAAAAGATGAGATTTTAGGTGGGATGTTTAGCATTATTGATAAATTATTTACTACTGACACGTGGGTTGGTCGGTCTCAAAAGAGTAACCTCCTGTTAAGTCTTACCCACCCAAAATCTCAACGGAAATTATCTCTGTTTTGTTAATTGGATTATTGATGCTTGTTTTTTTAACAATAAGCATAATCTTACTGTGTCTTTGAAAATAATGTCTTTCTCAGGGAATTTTTAAGATACTTTTCCATTATTTATACACAATTTACAATTTTAATGGTTAAATTTTGAAATTCTTATAATATGCATAATTCACAATTTTAAGGGAGCCGATATTGACACCCATAAATATGATAAGCACACCTACATTTTAATAAAAATTTTAATTACAAAAATATTTCAATAGGAATTTACCAATAAGGACAAATTAGTTTAATTAAAAAAAAATACTATTTATACACATTAATTACACCCATATATTCAACTATATCACTTTATTAAAAATAAAATAAAATAAATTAAAAAAAAACCCTCAATTCAACATTAATTTTATTTCAAGTATCAAAGTCTCCTTTTTTTTTAATAAAATTTGACTGATCTAAGGGGAAAAAGCATCACAAACGATCATATACTGAAAAACCCATAGACAGTATCTGTATATAAAAGAGATAAAAGAAAGTAAAAAGTGACAAAAAGCAACAAAGCACAAAGAGCCAGGGAAAACAACCCCAAACAAAAAGAGGCACGCAGGCCACACCAAAAAGAAAAAGAAAACATCAAGAAAAACGAAAAGACTCGCAGCCCATGTAGTCATTGCCAACTAAAGAAGAACAGAACGACGGCGCAGAAAACCACCAAGAATCAGCCTGAAGCTCAAAAGCATGCTTAGAAAGCGCATCTGCAACTTGATTCCCCTCCCTAAAAATATGTGAAACATGAATATCCATATGCGAGATTTGGAAGATGCAGCGCTGCCACGCCTGACGAACCCTCCAAGGAACCAACTCAGAACGAGAAGAAAGAAGTTGAACTACATAAGAAGAATCACTCTCAAGCCAGATTCGATGTCACCCATACTTCCAAGCAAAATTAATGGCCAATGAGGCCGCCAGAAGCTCGGCCTCAAAAGTGAAAACCTGACCAAGAGGAATAGCAAAGCAACCCTTCACAAAGGCTCTACAGTTCCGAAAGATACCACCAACCCCTGAGAGCCTATAGCAGCGCCATCAGTATTCACTTTGATCCAACCTGGGGCCCGAGGCGACCAAACCACACTTTTGATAACCGGGGCTTTAGAAGGGCGACCCTGAAGACCAAATCGACGAAGAATCAAAAGGTCGTCCATACAGTTACGCATACAACCAATCTCTAGGCAATTAGCCTCTGAAACAGCACACCAGACCAAAGAAAGGACAGATCTAAAGTCCACCGACTTCCCTTCAAAGATACACTGATTACGAGCAGTCCACACCCACCATATCACTCCATGGATAGCCGCTTTCCATAAAATCCTGACCTGTTCACTAAAGGAAACCGACATGGCCTACAAGAAGAATGATTGCCAAGTTTCGGTAGAAACACGTCGCTGGAAAGTCGAGAAAATCGCCTCCCAAAGAGCAACCGCCAGGGGACAATGAAGAAAAAGATGATCTGCAGATTCACTACTAACCCTAAAAATACTGCAACGAGAAGCCAGCTGGAACCCAGACCTGCAAAGGCGATCCTCAGTAGGAAGCCTGTTCCACATCAAACGCCAGGTCAAAGCTAAGCGAAAGGGGGGAATAAAACGGGACCAAACATCTCTCCACCAAACAACCTAAGGAATATCACGGAGAAACTGGGAATAAGCAGCCTTGCAAGAAACACGACCATCCCGAGAATTAGCCCAAACCAAAGAATCCATAACAGGAGAAATTGCAATACGATCAATCCGAAAACACAGATCCGGAAAGCGTGCTCGAAAACAATCATCTAGCACCCATCTACCTTGATGAATAAAATCCAAGACCCTCGCTCGGAGCGGATTAGCTAAATAATTAGGAATCCCTAAAAGATCCAAAATGGGAACCCCTAACCAATTATCCCGCCAAAACTCCCTCTGAGAGTTTTCGCCAATCGGCCAGATACCTTCCTTAAGAAGGGAACTATAATTAGACCGAAGAGAAGACCAAATCGAGGAGGTGACATACCCTTCATGAGGCTTCTGCAAATGCCTGAGATACCTCTTCCGAAGAAAAGAGAAAACAAAACCATCAGAGGTCATAAACTTCCAAGTGAATTTCCGCAATAATGAGTCATTCAGCAACCCAATATCTTTCAGACCAAGACCACCTTGAGAGTAAGGCCTACAACGACGATCCCAAGCAACTCGAACCAACTTAGTCTCCTCACAGGAACCAGTCCATAAAAAGTTTCTCAACTTGCGGTTAATAAGTGACAGTAAAGAAGAAGGCCACTTGTAAATCATGAAAGAGTGCACAAATGAACCAGTGATGACCGACCTGATCAGAGTAGCACGACCGGCCAGAGAGAGAGACTTGCCCTTCCATTTAGCGAATTTAGACAAGATCTTATCCGCAATAGGGCGTAACACTGCTTTTCAAGGCTTACCCCGAAACAAAGGGACACCCAAATAAGAAAACGGAAGATGCCCAATCTGCATACCAACCATAGACTGCAAACTACCAATCCAAGAGGGGGAGATAGAAGATCCGAAATAAATCGAAGACTTACCCCAGTTAACCAACTGGCCTGAAATATCCCCATAATCTACAAAAGCACCCATGATATGCTTTAAATTCTTTTGAGTGCCTCTGCAAATGATCAAAACATCATCTGCATAGAGCAAATGAGTTGGTGCCAAAAAACCCCTTGGGGAAGAAATCGGAAGAATCTGAGAAGAACCCACCAACCTCGTTAATAATCTACTAAGGAAGTCCTCTACAATACCAAACAAAAGCGGAGAGAGCAGAATGGAACAAGAATTTTCATAGTACTCTGATCATACAGAGGTATGTATTTCTTTCTTTATTTAATTTTGTTATGAACTCTATCAATGAAAAAAAAAAGTAAGAAGTAATTTTTTTTTTTTAAAAAAAAAAAGGAGAATTAAACTTTAAAAAAAGAAAAAGAAAAAAAGATAGTAGTACATATCCCATTGTTGGAACAATTATTGAATTTTTGTGAATTCTCAACAGAGCATGAACAATGTTGAAGTCGAATGTACTATGAACTACAGTAGTGAATTTACAAATTACGAGGTACAATTATGCTTATGCATTATATCAAAATTTTAGTTTTTGTAGAAGAGAAAACAAACTTAAATTATTTTTTACTTGAAAACTAAATTTTGGGTGTTCTCTCTGGATTTGAAAGAATCAAACTAAGGTTTCAAATTGTTGTTTTAGTGGGTGTTTGTTGTTTGGGTTCGTTGTGGGTTGTTGGTTTGTTATTCCTTTGTTCTTTGTTTTGGTTATTAATAAAATCTTACTAACAATTTGAAACCTTACTTTGATTCTTTCGAATCCAGAGAGAACACCCAAAATTCAGTGTTCAAGTAAAAAATAATTTAAGTTTATTTCCGAAAGCTTCGAACTCATTTGATCAGGTTTGCGGTTTCAACAACTTTTTGTTGTAGCTATCCTAGGCTTTCTTTTCCTTCTTCTTTTTGTCATATTTTGCTTGGATGGACTGTGTATTTCTGCTTTCGATTGTCTTTGTTTCTGGCTTCCCCTGTTTTTGTTAGGGTTTTGTTTGCCTTTGTGGTTGGTCCTGTTTGTGTTTGTTTTTGCCTTTTTGTGGGCGGTTTGTGTTATGGCATTTGCTTGGCCTTTCTTGGTTCTTATTAAAGTTTGTTTGTTCAGAAAAAAAAAAAATCTTGATAATTTTTTTATTTTTTATTTTTATTTTTATTTTTATTTTTTTAAAAAAGAAGGTTATTGTCATAGAAGAAAGTTTGTATTGAGTACAAGTTTGATCACGTAGTGTTTGCTTGTTACTTTATTACTCTATTTTTTTTTTTGTTGGAAGAGAACTCCGTTTCTTCATTGCTAATTTTTTTATTATGTTTTTCTTTTCTTTTCTTTTTTTATTATTAGTTTTTGTTTGCTTACTAAGTTCTCATGTATTATATCAAAAGATTAATTTTGTTTTTATTTGTGAATTGTAGTACCTATATATGTATGTACTCAGGTATTTAAAAGCAGAGAATCTTTAATTCAATTGACCGGTGAAGTAGGTAAAAACAATGGATTTGTTATTGTAATAAAGAGATCTGACACGGTTGACGGTGGTACCCAATCAAGAATCACCTTTGGTTATGAGAAAAGTGGACAATACAGATACAATAAGAAAAAAGAAAACAAAAATGATAAAGGGAAAAAACGTAAAATTACTGAAACTAAGAAGTGTGGTTGCCCTTTCACTTTAAAGGGTAAGAAGTTAGACACTGATGATGCCTGGATGTTGAAAGTGATTTGTGGGGTTCATAATCAACTAGCTACAAAGCATTTACAAGGACATTCATATGCAGCGAGATTATCAAATGAAGAGAATTCAGTATTAGTAGACATGTCTAAAAATATGGTAAAACCCAAAGGCATTTTGGTACTTTGAAGAATAGAGATAACTCAAATGTTTCTACACTTAGAACAATCTACAATGCACGTCAAAAATATAAGGCGACATAAATGGCTGGCAAGTCACAAATGCAACAACTTTTAAGTAAGTTGTTTGAGCACAATTATATTGTGTTTCATAGAAATTGTAATAACACTGATTCTGTTAAAGACTTGTTTTGGGCAAGTCCTCTCAGTATCTTATTGCATGCATTTCCACGTGTTGCTAATGGACTGTACGTACAAGACAAATATAAACCGCTTGCCGTTATTAGAGATTGTAGGAATGATATCCACTGACATGACTTTTTCTGTTGCTTATGCTTATCTTTATTCAAATAATTATGTTTGGGCATAAGATAAATTGAAGAGTTTGAAGATAAATTGAAGATAAATCAGTCATCCGAGGATGTAGTTGTGTCTTCACTTCCGAATGTCAATATGGATTAGAGTAGTTTGCGAGATGGATCTAGTCTTTCTTGTTCTTCGGTTGTGGTTCCTAGGGTGCTTATTCGAAACTAGGTTCCGTTGTCAGAATCTCAGGCCGAGCTTCGCCTCATTGCAGATTCTTCATGGGCTTCCCAGATGGAAGAGGGTGAGTTAGCCGATGTTGAGATTGCTTAGAGAGCTTTGAGGGTTGAGCGTAGGCTGGCTTCTTTAAAGTTCGGATACCGGGCTCCTCCGACGGTTTCCGATGATTAATGTTCTCTTTTGGAACTGTCGTGGGATCCGAGGCGAGCCCACGAGGCGGGTACTTAGAGAGTTTTGTCGTTTACATAGACCTGCTTTGGTTTGTATTACAGAGCCTATGGTTGATTTTTCTTCTATCTCTTCAGGTTTCTGGTCTTCTCTCGATCTTCGTCTGGTGGGCATGAACAATAGGGGTGGGTTGATTCCGACTATTTGGGTTTTCGCTTGTGCTTCTTTTCCTGAGGCTCAGATAGTTCATTGTCATGATCAACACCTTACTGTTTCACTTTCGATCGGTTCTCGGGTGCATTGGTACACTTTTGTTTATGCGAGCACTTCTACAGTGATTCGTAGGTCTCTTTGGCAGTCTCTTCGAGATATGGTTAGTTTGGTTTCTTCTTCCTGGTTGGTTGTTGGGGATTTTAATGCGGTTCTGGGTGCTCATGAGGCTTTGGGTTCTCGTTCTCCTGCCCGTGGTTCTTGTGAGGATTTCAGGTCGATGATTGAGGATTGTGATTTGGTTGGTATTCGTTCTCAGGGTGCCCGATTCACTTGGGTTAGAGGTCGCAGTAACCGCACTAGAGTTAAGAGACTATTAGATAGAGTTTTGGTTTAAGATGGTTGTATTTCCTTTTGGCGGGAAATTTCGTGTGTGGCTCTTCCCCGTATCTGTTCAGATCACTGCCCGTTGTTGGTTCGGTTGTCAGATTTTGAGGTTTCTAGTCATAGACCGTTTCGGTTTCAGAGCATGTGGTTAGAGCATCCTGATTTTATTGCTATTGTTCGTAGGATTTGGAGCTCTTCTGTTGTGGGTAAGCCTCCTCAGGTTGTTATCTATAAGCTGAGAAACTTGAATAAGGCTCTCAAGTCTTGAAATTGGGAGGTTTTTGGGGATCTTAACTCTGCCATTGCTGGGACGTGTGCGGAGCTTCATTCTATTCAGCTAGATTTGTCTAACCGGGGTTTTTCGGATGATCTTTTTATGGCCGAGGCGAGTCTTCATTCTAAGCTAGATGTGTTGTTACACAGACAGGAGTGCTTTTTTCGGGATCGGTCTAGAGTTAGGTGTCTTCGTGATGGGGATCGGAACACATCTTTTTTTCATGCCTCTATCAAACGTAGGCAGTATCGTAATGTTATATCAGCCCTTTTGATTAATGGGGTTATTTCGGAGGATCGGCCTACCATCAGGGATCATATCATTAGTTATTATTCTGACCTCTTTTCCTCAGATGTTTCTCGAGTTGGAAGAGATTTATCTATTATAGATGATGTGATTCCTTCCTTGGTGACTGCCGTAGAGAACGTTTTCTTGACTAGCGTTCCATCTGCAGATGAAATTCACGATGCGGTCTTTGCTATGGATGCTGCTTCTGCCCCTGGGCCGGATGGGTTTTCTGGTAGATTTTATCAAAGATGTTGGGATGTTGTTGGTAGTGACGTGATCCTCGTTGTTCAGGATTTTTTCATCACTGGAGTTATTTTCCCGGGTCTCAATTCCAGCTTCATTGTTCTTCTTCCGAAGCTGAGGGAATCAATTTCGGTTGATCAGTTTCGACCGATTGTTCTTAGTAACTTTCTGTTTAAAATTTCTTCGAAGATTTTGACTGATCGTTTAGCTCGAGTTGCCTCCAGGATTATTTCTCCTCAGCAGTTCGGATTCATTCGAGACCGGCATATCGAGGATTGTATTGCTTTGGCTTCTGACTGTGTGAATGTGTTGCAGAAGAAGTGCTATGGGGGGTAACTTGGCCATGAAGATTGATATCCGTAAGGCTTTTAACACCATGGATTGGTCTTTCCTTTGCAGAGTGCTTCAGGCTTTCGGGTTCTCTTCTATTTTTGTGGATTGGATGGACAGTATTCTTCGTTCGTCTAGGCTTTCAGTTCTTTTGAACGGGGCCCCAGAGGGATATTTTGGTTGTTCTAGAGGGGTTCGTCTGGGAGATCCGCTCTTTCCGCTTTTGTTTGGTATTGCAGAGGACTTCCTTAGTAGATTATTAACGAGGTTGGTGGGTTCTTCTCAGATTCTGCCGATTTCTTCCCCAAGGGTTTTTTTGGCTCCAACTCATTTGCTCTATGCAGCTGATGTTTTGATCTTTTGCAGAGGCACTCAAAAGAATCTAAAGCATATCATGGGTGCTTTTGTAGATTATGGTGATATTTCAGGCCAGTTGGTTAACTGGGGTAAGTCTTCGATTTATTTCGGATCTTCTATCCCCCCTTCTCGGATTGGAAGTTTGCAGTCTCTGGTTGGTATGCAGATTGGGCATCTTCAATTTTCTTATTTGGGTGTCCCTTTGTTTCGGGGTAAGCCTCGAAAAGCAGTGTTACGCCCTATTGCGGATAAGATCTTGTCCTAATTCGCTAAATGGAAGGGCAAGTCTCTCTCTCTGGCCGATTGTGCTACTCTGATCAGGTCGGTCATCACTGGTTCATTTGTACACTCTTTCACGATTTACAAGTGGCCTTCTTCTTTACTGTCACTTATTAACCGCAAGTTGAGAAACTTTTTATGGACTGGTTCCTGTGAGGAGACTAAGTTGGTTCGGGTTGCTTGGGATCGTTGTTGTAGGCCTTACTCTCAAGGTGATCTTGGTCTGAAAGATATTGGGTTGCTGAATGACTCATTATTGCGGAAATTCACTTGGAAGTTTATGACCTCTGATGGTTTTGCTTTCTCTTTTCTTCGGGAGAGGTATCTCAGGCATTTGCAGAAGCCTCATGGAGGGTATGTCACCTCCTCGATTTGGTCTTCTCTTCGGTCTAATTATAGTTCCCTTCTTAAGGAAGGTATCTGGCTGATTGGTGAGAACTCTCAGAGGGACTTTTGGCGGGATAATTGGTTGGGGGTTTCCATTTTCGATCTTTTAGGGATTTCTGATTATTTAGCTAAATAGCTCCGAGCGAGGGTCTCGGATTTTATTCATCAAGGTAGATGGGTGCTAGACGATTGTTTCTGAGCACGCTTTCTGGATCTGTGTTTTCAGATTGATCGTATTGCAATTTCTCCTGTTGTGGATTCTTTGGTTTGGGCTAATTCTCGGGATGGTCGTGTTTCTTGCAAGGCTGCTTATTCCCAGTTTCTCCGTGATATTCCTCAGGTTGTTTGGTGGAGAGATGTTTGGTCCCGTTTTGTTCCCCCCTCTCGCTCAGCTTTGACCTGGCGTTTGATGTGGAACAGGCTTCCTACTGAGGATCGCCTTTGCAGGTTTGGGTTCCAGTTGGCTTCTCGTTGCAGTATTTGTAGGGTTAGCAGTGAATTTGCAAATCATCTTTTTCTTCATTGTCCCCTGGCGGTTGCTCTTTGGGAGTCAATTTTCTCGACTTTCCAACAACGTGTCTCTACCGAAACTTGGCAATCATTCTTCTTGCAGGCCATGTCGGTTTCCTTTAGTGAACAGGTCAGGGTTTTATGGAAAGCGGCTATCCATGCAGTGATATTGGGGGGTATGGACTGCTCGTAATCAGTGTATCTTTGAAGGGAAGTCGGTGGACTTTAGATCTGTCCTTTTTTTGGTATGGTGTTCTATTTCAGAGGCTAATCGCCTGGAGATTGGTTATATGCGTAACTGTATGGACGACCTTTTGATACTTCGTCGATTTGGTCTTCAGGGTCGCCCTTTTAAAGCCCTAGTTATCAAGAGTGTGGTTTGGTCGCCTCCGGCCCCCGGTTGGATCAAAGTGAATACTGATGGCGCTACTATAGGCTCTCCAGGGGTGGTGGTTGTGGTGGTATCTTTCAGAACTGTAGAGCCTTTGTGAAGGGTTGCTTTGTTATTCCTCTTGGTCAGGTTTTCGCTTTTGAGGCCGAGCTTCTGGCGGCCTCATTGGCCATTAATTTTGCTTGGAAGTATGGGTGGCATCGAATCTGGCTTGAGAGTGATTCTTCTTATGTGGTACAACTTCTTTCTTCTCGTTCTGAGTTGATTCCTTGGAGGGTTCATCAGGCATGGCAGCGCTGCATCTTCCAAATCTCGCATATGGATTTTTAGGTTTCACATATTTTTAGGGAGGGGAATCAAGTTGCAGATGCGCTTTCTAAGCATGCTTTGGAGCTTCAGGCTGATTCTTGGTGGTTTTCTGCGCCGCCGTTCTGTTCTTCTTTAGTTGGCAATGACTGCATGGGTCGCGAGTCTTTTCGTTTTTCTTGATGTTTTCTTTTTCTTTTTGGTGTGGCCTGCATGCCTCTTTTTGTTTGGGGTTGTTTTCCCTGGCTCTTTGTGCTTTGTTGCTTTTTGTCACTTTTTACTTTCTTTTATCTCTTTTATATATGGATACTGTCTAGGGGTTTTTCAGCATATGATCGTTTGTGATGCTTTTTCCCCTTAGATCAGTCCAATTTTATTAAAAAAAAATAAAAAATTGAAGAGTTTGATGGATGAGAATGCACAACCTAAAGTCATTGTTAGTGATAGAGAATTAAGTCTCATGAATACCATTGATAAAGTATTTTCTACTACGCAATTTTTTTTATGTAAATGGCATATTAGTAGAAATATTTTGGCGAAGTGCAAGAGTATGTTTACAAAAAACTGAACAATGGGAAAAATTCATAACCAGTTAGAATGTTTTGGTATGGTCTTCCTCTGAAAATGAATTTTTCATCATTTGAGCATACTACAAAGGGATTTCAGTGCCTATCTGGAAGCAATTGAATATGTCACAAAAAATTAGTTGACTAAGTATAAGGAAAGATTCGTTGCAGCATGGAATGACAAAATTATGCATTTCGGTAACGTTACAACAAACAAGTAACATGACATCAATATGTAATTATCTGATATTGATTGTTTCATTTTTTATTTTTTTTTAAATATCTAAATATGTCATTATCTGATTTGTAGGGTTGAAAGTGAACATTCAAGGTTTAAGAAACAACTTGGATCAAGTCAAGGAAATTTGGAGACTTGTTGGACGAAGATACATGATTTACTTAAACTACAACATACACAGATAGTGGAGTCATTTGAGAAGAGTATGACCATTGTACAACATTTTTTAATAAAATTGGACTGATCTAAGGGGAAAAAGCATCACAAGCGATCATATGCTGAAAAACCCCTAGACAGTATCCGTATATAAAAGAGATAAAAGAAAGTAAAAAGTGACAAAAAGCAACAAAGCACAAAGAGCCAGGGAAAACAACCTCAAACAAAAAGAGGCACGTAGGCCACACCAAAAAGAAAAAGAAAACATCAAGAAAAACGAAAAAACTCGCGGCCCATGCAGTCATTGCCAACTAAAGAAGAACAGAATGGCGGGGCAGAGAACCACCAAGAATCTGTCTGAAGCTCCAAAGCATGCTAAGAAAGCGTATCTGCAACTTGATTACCCTCCCTAAAAATATGTGAAACCTGAAAATCCATATGTGAGATTTGGAAGATACAGCGCTGCCACGCCTGACGAACCCTCCAAGGAACCAATTCAGAATGAGAAGAGAGAAGCCGAACCACATAAGAAGAATCGCTCTCAAGCCAGATTCGATGCCACCCATACTTCCAAGCAAAATTAATGGCCAATGAGGCCGCCAGAAGCTCAGCCTCAAAAGCGAAAACCTGACCAAGAGGAATAGCAAAGCAACCCTTCACAAATGCTCTACAGTTCCGAAAGATACCACCACAACCACCAACCCCCGGAGAGCCCATAGCAGCGCCATCAGTATTCACTTTGATCCAGCCGGGGGCCGGAGGCGACCAAACCACACTCTGAATCAATTCAAACCCACTAAATTTAGAGAACTTCGTGGTTTCATTTATACTAGTGCATTGGAAATTATCCTCTCTGAATCAAATCAGGGCTAATTCTATTGGGGTTGACGCTTATGCATGTGGGTGTGTTATTCGATACACACATGGGTTACCATACGATCATGAGATTGCAGAATATAAGAGAGAAAGTCATCCTATACCTCTTGAATGTGTTGACCTGTACTGTAAAAAACTTAATTTGGAGCGTGTTGAGAAAAACCAACTGCAGATTTGAGTTGTCAATCAGAATTTGATAGAATTACAAAGTGTTTCAATGAGAATAGTGTTGAAACAAAGTTAGAAATTCTGAAGAAATTGAAAGAGATTGCTAATTCTGAGTTTACTAATCTTGCTGAACCGGAGGTTAAGACTAACACAAGAGGTTGACCACATTCAAAAGTTTATTCATCCACCTGTAGAAATCCATATGCTTTTGAACTAGTACTATCCGGCCAAGAAAGTTGTTCACCTCATTTCACATGTAGTACATCTACATCATCAAAAACTAGAGTTCATGCTAAACAAACGAGGAGACAAAAAGAGAAGGTATTGTGTTAATTTATAACTCGTTTAATATTTAATAAAAAAGAAGTATATATATATTTGTAATTAAAAGTTGTAGGTACGTCGACAACAATCACCAACTTTAAATGCATATATGGATGCATTTCCAAAAGTATTCCAACCATTCATTCATCAAGATATATATTTGTAATTAAAAGTTGTAGGTACATCGACATCAATCACCAACTTTAAATGCATATATTGATGCATTTCCAAAAGTATTCCAACCATTCATTCATCGAGTCCATAAATAGGTGATGGCAATTGTGGATTTAGAGTTATTGCTGACTTGCTAGGATTTGGTCAAGATGGATGGTTACAAGTAAAGAAGGATTTGTTAAACGAATTGCATTCTCCTTTAGGTAATTACAAAAATTTATATAAAGCATTAGAGATGATAGAACAATTGACTCAGCGGCTATCATACTTTGAGGAATTTCCAAGAAATGATCTATGGATGACTATACCTGACATGGGGCATCTTATTGCATCACGCTATAATGTTGTTCTATTTCACTTGTCAATGCAGCAATGCTTTACTTTTCTTCCTCTTAGATTGTTGCCAGTCGATTTAGTATCTCGTAAGGAAATTGCTATTGGATTTGTAGACGGCAATCACTTTGTAGAGGTTAATTTGTTTTATTAATAGTTTTTACTGTTTTTTTTTTTTTTTTTTTTGGGAATTATGGTGCTCATTGTTGTTATTTGTCACCTATTGTCATTAACAATATATTTATGATTTTATTTTAGGTATTCTTATTATCGTATCATCTTGTTCCACCTATAGCAGCTGATTGGCATAGATGTCATCAACCCATTGCAAAAGGATGGGAAACGACATATACTTCTCGTATACAATATTTCAAGAAATTGCAATTAATAATGATGGTGATAGTCAGAAAACAATAGATCTTGCTACTGATTAAACTATTTTACACGGAAACTCTTGCAGCATTTTTTTTTGTTTTTCAAGACATTTCAATACTTGTTTATTTACATTTGAGAATTGTATTAATTTACATTAATAATAGGCTAATTGGCAAGAATACCCCCTGAACTATACTCGAATTTGCACCTTACCCCATGAACTTTTTTTTTCGCCATTAAACCCCCTGAACTCTTGTAATTTGGCAATCGCTGAAGGAATTTGCCCCCTCACCAGGGGGTAGATTCCTTCAGCGATTGCAAATTTACGAGAGTTCAGGGGGTTTAGTGCCGAAAAAAAAAGTTTAGGGGGCATAGTGCAACTTTTTGAAGAGTTCAGGGGGTATTTGTGCCAATTAGCCTTAATAATATATGAAGAATATTTTTTGTTTAAAAGTTTTCTAATGATGGTGCTTTTACTAGTGTAATAGTGTAATATTGTTTTTCTCTATTGTTGGTCAAGAACAAATAGCAGGGTTTTATTTTGGAGGAAAGTTTGATAGCTGAAAGTCTTGATATTTCTTTTGATAAAGAACAAATAGTAGGACTTTACTGTTCATAGTTGCAAGCTTAAGCACTCTTGTTCATATAATAAATACAATAAGCATGCCTTAGGTAAATACATAGCCTGAAATTGGCCTAAAGTAAAGATTATCGAAATTTAAGAATTTAAAAATTCCCAAGATTGTGTCTTTGAATTTGGAGAACTTAAAATTTTATCATTTGTAAAATTGAGTATGTTAATAACTTATGAGGTACTATTGGCACTAAAATGGGTGTTTATAGTAATGTTTTAATTTTAAATTTTAGACATGGGTATACTTATAAATATGGGTGAGCTTATCATTTTCGTGGCTGTCAATATCCGTACCCCAATTTTAAATTGTAAATCAATAATGAAGAAATATCGAAATCAAATTCCATTAGAAATGAAATGAAGGAGAATCAAAATTAAGTTACTAAATTTTATTCTAGTGTTTACTAAATTTTTAGAAATTAGAAATAGAATCAAATATAGGGTGTGCTTTTTAGTTTGGCTTGGGTTCAAGGTCAATATCAAACTAAATTAATATGTATCAATTTGACTATATGTCAACTCAAATCAAACCAATGTAATTTGTCAAACCGATTCGTATTAAATCAAAAAGGTCGGGTTGGTTTGAATAGATTTATTGGTTTAAATTTTAACCCAAAATAATTATTTTTATTATAAAAAAAAAATTGTTTACATATAAAAATATTAAACATAGGTGTTATTTAATTATTTTGAAATTTTAAAAAAATATTATATAATTACAGACAAATAAAAAATAAAACATAATCTGACTAAAAATAAAAATAAAATCAAGTCAAAGTGTCAATAATAAAAATAACGGTTTGACTTTTATTGAATATATTGGTTGGTTTGAATTACATCAATTTTATTTTAAGCAACCCAAACCGAACCAATCTTTGGTTGGTTTGTTCAATGATAACCCATAAAGTTTGGATTGGATTAGTCTGATTTGCACAATTTTTTGAACACCTGTTGTTGACGGTGATTTTTGGATTGACCCACTCAACAATTATATCTTAATTAAAACAAATAAAGAAAGAAATAAATTAATGCATGCAAGACGAATTTTACGTGGAAAACCCTTGAATGGGAAAAAACCACGGCGCCCCTTGAGGGCAGAAGAATTATACTATGAATTATTCTCGGTTTACACACTCAAATCTCTCACACAATTGCCCTATTCTCTCTGATTTTGAACCCCTTTTCATGGGATTTATGGGTCTATTTATACTAGTCCTCTTAGGGTTTCCCGTGTTTATGCCGTATTAACATGAGAGTTCCTACTTTTACTCATACAAGGAATCTAGAGTTTGTAAGTAATTTTAGGGTTTGCTTCCTGTTTGGACTTTTCTTTGTTGAAAATGGTTGTATCCTATCTGGAATAAGATTTGATCTTCGTGCCTTGTATCTGGTCGAAATCTTGCTGTAGAAGGTATACTGGAATAAGGTTACTTTTCAGACTGCATAATTCTTGGCGAATGCTTTAGGTTGGCGAACACAACTTGCTTTCTAGTTGGTCGACCAACTGTGGCGAGCACACTTCTAATTTGAACTGATGAGCGTGCCAGCTGGCATGCCTTTTGACTGATTTCTTTTCGTTGACTAGTCTATGAGTGACGTGGTTATTCTTTGATCCGCCTTTTCTGCGTATTTTGCTGATGTGTCTTTTGGTCGAATATGTACATACAACAATACCCCCATAAATACTTCGAGCTGATCAATATAAGCTAATCTTCTTGGCTTTTTTGGTTCTGCGAGCAGTATTTATATGTTTACTTGTGTTTTTATGGTCTTCGTCGTTTTCTGAGTTTTTGCGGATGTTTTCCCTCTCTTTTTCATTTCAGTCACGTGTTACTTTCAACATTGAGTCTTCCTCAACAAGCTTTCATTTTTAGCCACAGAATCTCAAACGCTGGGTTCTGACGTGATGCGGTGTAATGATGTCCTGCCTGTTGAGAGTCCCTGTAGTGCCACGTGTTCATCGTTTGGTGGATGCCTCTCGTCACAGCCTTTACTCACTGGCGGTTTTACTTTATCAGCACCGTTTTTAATTATTACTTTTCTTGAATTTCGAATTCCCTCCCTTTTAAAAACGGTACTGTTCCGTTTCCTCTCACTTCTCTTTGCTCTCGTTTTCTCTTTCTTGTCTGCAGAAAATATCCTCTAAAAAATTCTCCAAGTTTCCGACTCAAGGTGTTAGGTTTCCGGTGATTCTCTTTCTTCTGTTACAGTCTTCGGGTTTACTTGAAGTGTGATTCTGCTACTTATTCCCTTTTCTTCCTTTTCTGAGAACACTTCTGGTGAGTTTCATGGATCTTTCTCAATGTGCTTTCCTTTTTAATCAAATGATGCAAGCTCTTGAGCTTGGCGATAAAGAAGTTGCAGATAAAATTGAGTCATATTTGCGTAATTTTGACTCGGCCTCTCCTGTACCAATTCCTCTTTATATCCCTTCTAATTCTGAAGCCAATGCCCCTGACTTTGCTTTTCCTTCGACTGCTAACAGCGACTCTTCAGATATGGTAAGGACTCCAAGAACCAGTGGTGGTGGGTGACGTGGACCTAGAATTCCTAGGGAATCCCTCCTAGGCGCTCAGACGGAGATCGACTCAGATGTCGAGGATCATCAGAGAGATAATTTGTGTTTTGCTGCTGATCGCTCGAGTTCTTTTGATACTGAGGTGAACGTGGTCAGCGAACGAGAACTTGGCCGATATAGAAGGAGATACGACATCTCTGATTCAGTTCTCCTTATACCTTTTGGTGAGCGGGCTGCGTGGAATCCGCCGAGCAATGTCGTCGCCATTTACGGATCGATGTTAGGCTATGGGTGACTCTTCCCTTCAGCAATTTATAACTAGATTTCTAGCTGCTGCTAAGCTCGCTCCTGCTCAGCTTTCACCGAATAGCTACAGGATTTTGATGGGCTTGTGTGTGATGTGGAAATCGATGGGTCGAAGGTCGCCGACATCTGGTGAAATCCGTCACTTCTACATTCTGAGGTAGTCCGGCCATGACGGTACTTATTTCATTCAGTCAACTATAGTGGAGAATTGGATCCCTGAGGGTGTATCCAATCCTGGACAAGTGGAGATCTCTAACGACAAGAAGAAGAAAGGCTTCATCTGGGGTTTCCCTACCTCGAACAAGAGGTGGAAGAACAGTTGGTTCTTCGTTGGTGGTGAATGGGGAAGAAATACCCCCGCTGACGCTCGCCGTAACCTTCAAGCGAGAAAAGTTCCGAGGCATTTCACATCTCCTGACTCTTGGTCAAAAGCTCCCCCCGTCTTGACTCCACACAAAGTAAAAAATGTAGCGGAGGCTGCGGTGGTCGGTTTGGCCAAGCGAGGTCAAGAGTTTCTTATTGACGAGGCCAAGATGGTTGCTTGTGGTGTTTTCCCGCGTTTGCCTGCTAGGCGACATCGCTGTAAGTTTCTTTAACCTTAAACTTTTTTATCGATTTGCATTAAGTAACACTTGTTTTTTGTTTCTCAAAGAGCAAATTTGATGTCGTTTGCGACGAACAAGCCCGAGCAGTAAAGAACTCTTAAGCTGCTAGTCAAAGACATGCTGCGGGTTTGTCTAAGGAGGGAGTCGCACCACCCGAGGGTGATGATTCTCAAGATGACAGAGGGGCAGGTGGTGTTCCTGCTGTTACAGAGGTGGTTACCCGGCATTGTGGGGATGGCGTGGGCGCTCAGCTACCTATCCCTAGTTGCAAGGGAAAAGAGAAAGTTGGCACCCCTGGAGCGAGTGCGGAGGTTTTGATTTTCGATGCCAGCTTACCAGAGTCCTTTGAAGATCCTTATAGCGATCTTAATCCAAGGAGTGGTCGAGGGAAGTGCTCTGCAGAGAGTACTCCTGAATGTGCCACTTGTCCCGTGAAACGGGCATCAAGGGTTGTTCAATATGTGGTCTCGTCGGATGAGGAAGGTAATGGCGAGCCTATACGCTATAAGGTTCCTCTTGTTGATGCGACTGGCTCAAGGGTTCCCCTTGGGTCCGATCAGGCTGTGGATCCGACCCCTCGACCGGAAGAAGTTGGTGATACAAGGGTTGCATCTTCTTCGGCTGCTCATTTTGCCTCGTCGAGTATTGATGCTCAAGGTCCTATTCCTGGCAAATCTGGGCCCTCTGTACCTTCGGTGGATATTAGAGCGCAGGGTGCTGCTGCACAAGAGGATGCCCTCAGGCCTTCATCTTCCCCCAATGCTAGGGATAAGGATGTTGTTGCCCCTGCTGACATCCCTGGTCCGTCATCTGCCTCTACTGCGGATTTAGGAGGTTACCGCGAAGGGCCATTTGTAGCTCCAGCTGATCGAGGCGAGGGGTCCGGGGTTGTTTCTTTATCCGATTTTTCCCCTATCGAGCTCCTGAACCATTTTATAAGCAATGACATTTATTTTGGTGAGGGTTGAGAGCACATGAAGGGAAAATCATGCAACAGGAAAATGGAATTCTTTTTTAACTACCATTCTTTAGTAAGTTCTTCGACATCCTTCTCTTTTTCTTTGTGTTGTCATCTTTTAACTCTGTTTTTTGTACAGATAATGTCGGAGATGAAGAGTAGTTACCGGCGCTGAAGGAAAATAAGCGCTTGCAAGATCAAGTATCCCGCTCGATGGCCAATAGGCTTGTAGCTGAAGAGTCTCATGCCCAACAAATTACTTAGCTGCGGGAGTTTGCTGACGGGTTGTTGGCCGCCCAGCTTACTGTTGAAGAAAAGTTGCTCGCAGCTGAAGAATAGACCAAGTTGCTGAAAGAGCAACTTTCTAGGAGTCAAGACGCGCTTGTTACTCGCATGGAGGCGAAGAGGTTGGCGACCGAGGCCAAGAAGAAAGCCGAGCACGAATCTGAGGACTTACGGCACCAACAGGCTTCTTAAGATGTTATTTTGAATGACCTGAAGGCCGTTTTAGAAGTTGAAGTTGTTGACCGTTTTAAGAGGTCTCCTGCGTACGATGCGCTTCTCCTTCGTGAGTTTGAGTGGGGCATGCGACAGGCCAAGAGGTTCTTCACCATGAAGGACCATTCTAATGAGAAGGCCCTGAGGCATTTTGACATATCTCTTCAGCTACACATGGACGGTGCGGTGAGCTCGGTTAAAGGTCAACTAAAACGGTGGAAGGCCCATTGTCGCTACATGCAAACAGAACCTCATCCCATGCATCTTGAAATTCCTACCAAACGTGCTTTTAATACTTACTATTCTGGTCAGAAGAGGAGTTTCACTGGATCTGGCGTTGAACCTGACTTGGGTCCCGTTTCTGGTCGGGTTATTTGCCTTTCATGCCTGAAGGGGATAAAGAGGTCGTCTGGCCATCAGAGGATGAGGTGAGCGATGAAGAAGAAGATGATAGGGGCATTGCACCAACGAGCGCTTGACTCTTTTACTGATGTATATTTTATTTTCTTTTTCGTCTGACTTTGTAAATGCATTTGATATAATTAAATAAAATATCAGTTCTTTTGACGTGTTGCACCCCTTCTTGTTCGCTGTATTACTTCCATGTGTTTTTTGTTCAGCTGCCATTACTGAGTTTCTGGCCCAGGCTTGAAGCCTTTTATCACTTAGCTTATAATTGCTTAGTTTTATTTTACCCAGTGTTTGTCAGGACGTGTCCGACCATACACCAGGTTTTATGTAAGCATACTGTTGGGACGTCTCCCGCTTTTGCTTATTGTTTTAACACTAGCTTGTTTTACCCCCAGCACTTTACTTTTTCAGGGTGTATTCCCTGCATGCTATTTTTTGAATGCCTCTTACATTCTGGGGCGTTTATGCCTTTATTAATGATGGCAACTACCTCCTTTGCGGCATTTTTCCCCAGCTCAGGCTGCTTTTGTGGCATTTTTGCCTCAGCCTGCTATAATGTGGGGTATTTTCCCATTTTTATTTCTTTTTCTGGTGTTCGCTGAGTTTAGGTAACTAGCTTCATCTGTACCAGCAAACTACTTATTATGGCTGACTCGTGGTTTCAGCGATGGTAGAAATTTCAGCAATAAATTACTCTTTATTGATTATTTCCTACAATCTTTGACATCAAAAAATGAAAACTTCTAAAAAGACAAAATGGAAAAAAGAAATAACAAAGGGACTTCTTGGATTGAAGTATCAATGGTAGTAGGTCTTCAGATATTGAGCATTGCATGGTCGGGGCAGTTCGCCGACTCCTCTTCTGGCAATGTAATATGCCTCATGGCCTGCTATACCCGTGATACAATATGGCCCTTCCCACTTGTCTGCGAGCGATCCTGCAATTTTGTCTTTGGTTTCTGGTGTTACCCTTTTTAGTACCAAGTCCCCGAGTGCAAATCTTCTGACTTTTACATGCGAATTGTAGTACCTCGCTACTCTCTGCTGATAGGCAGCATTCCTTATCTAAGCATGTTCCCTTCTCTCTTCTAGTTCGTCCAGGCCATATTTCAGCATATCAATATTAAGTTCAGGTTGGAAGAGTTGTGTCCTTGGTGAAGAGAACGTTGTTTCGACCGGGATGACTGCCTCAGTCCTGAATGCCATGGAATGGGGTGTCTCTCCAGTAGAGTTTCTTTTTGTCGTTCGGTATGCCTATAGCACCTGTGGTAGTTTTTCTGCTTAACTCCCTTTTTTGACAGCTAGTTTAGCTTTCAGGTAATGCTTGATGATTTTATTTACTGCCTCAATTTGTCCGTTTGTCTATGGGTGAGCTGGAGAGGCATAGTAGTTGTTGATCCCATATTTCTTGCATAAATCTTTGAATTTTTTGTTGTCAAACTATGTCCCATTGTTAGTGATGATGGTGTTTGGTATTCCGAACCTGTATAGAATGTTCTTCTTCACAAAGCTGGTTGTATTTGCTTCTGTTATGTGCACTAGTGACTCGGCTTCTACCCACTTAGTAAAATAATCCACTGCTCTATAATGGCGTGTTTTGCTCCTCCAGGTGCTGTGGGCATTAGGCCGATCAAATCAATTCCCCACATGGCGAACGGTCATGGGGAGGTGATACATTGTAAGCGTTCGGGTGGCTGGCGAATGTTATTTGCGATCTTTTGGCATGCCTCACATCTGGTCGCTATTCTCTTTGCATCAGCGAACATGGTTGGCCAGTAGAACCCCTGCCTTAGTGCTTTGTGGGCTAGATTGACGCTCCCAGCATGGTTCCCACAGCTCCCGCTATGTATACCCTTCAGGATTCCTTCTACTTCTTCGGGTCCGACACATCTTTGCAGTACTCTCGAATACCCTCTTCTGTACAGCTCACCATTGAGGATTGAATATCTTGTCGCTCTGTATCTCATCCGCTTTGCTTCTAGTGAGTCATTTGGGAAGATGTTATTGATCAGGTATTCTTTTATTAGGGTCATCCAGTTGTTTGATTTGTTCATGATTACCCCTACTTCAGCCTATTCGGCTATGCTTGGTCAGAGTGGGTGTGCCATGGGGATTGTTTGGGGCCAGATGTTGACCATAGCTGATGCCAATTTTGCCAAAACATCTGCCTGTTCGTTCTCTTCTCTTGGGATCTGAATGATCTTGTATTCTTTGAATCGTCCCAATAACTCCTTTGCTAGCTTCAAGTAAGCGATCATATTTTCGTCTCTTGCTTGGTATTCATCAAGTACCTGGTTGACGATGACTTGAGAATCGCTGAAAACTTCTATCTCATCAACTCCTAGGGCTGTACATACCTTTAATCCTATTATCAATGCCTCATACTCGGCTTGATTGTTGGTCACTTTAAAATCAAATCGCAAGGCACATTCTACCGAATCTCCTTCTAGGGTTGTGACCACTATCCCTGCCCCGCTGCCATGCGTGTTTGATGAACCATCAAGGCAGAGTTTCCAGCGAAAGTTTTTCTTTGCTTGCTCTATCATCATTTTTGCTACTTCGGTGTCCGGTTCAGTGAATTCTGCCACAAAATCTGCTATCGCCTGGCCTTTGATTGCCGTTCTTGGGATGAACTCTACATCAAACTCACTTAGCTTAATGGCCCATTTTGTAAGTCTGCCCGACACTTCTAGTTTTTGTAGAATCATTCTTAGTGGGCAGTTGGTGTACACCCTGATTTTGTGTGCTTGAAAATATGGCCTCAATTTTCGTGCTGTTGTTATCAGGGCGAGCGCCATTTTTTTGGCTGGTGAGTATCTTGTTTCAGCTGGCAGCAGTGCTTTTCTTATGTAATACACTGGTTTCTGTATTCCATCTTCATGTCTTATTAGTACGGAGCTAGTAGCTGCTTCTGTGACTGACAGGTACAGGTATAGTATCTCTCATGTGATTGGCTTTGACAACAGCGGTGCTTGGCCTAGGTATTCTTTGAGGGCAAGAATTAGATTGTTGCCAAAGGTAGGGTGCTAGTGGGTGTGTTGTTGCCCAAGTTTATAGGGGGGTCCTTGGCAGCCAGCATTGTCCTTTTTGTAATGAAGTTGATGAATCGATAGATCACCTGTTTGTTAGTTGCAGCTGGTCTTGGAAGATGTGATCTCTTTGCATTAGCTGGTGAGGAGTCTTTGCTTGTTTTCCTAGGAGGTTGGTTGATTGGATGGACAAATGGATGTATCTTTGTCCCTCGATCAGAAGCCAAAAAGTGTGGAAAATAGCTTTCCATACTATTGTTTGTCTATATGGAAGCTTCAAAATGACATTATTTTCAATCAGGGGGTTTTTTATTTGAGTTCGATAGGAAAGATGGTGAGATGTTGTATAGCTTAGTGGTGCAAACATTGTGGCCTCGAATCGCTGGAGTCCCTATTGGTGCTGATACTGAACTTGAAAGTAGGGTGCATGGATCCTATCAAGCCAAAGAAGAATATCAACATCAGATGGACTCCATCGACTGTTGGATCCCTGAAATTCATTATCGATGGCTCTTCTTAGGGCAATCCTGGCCCAGCTGGCATTGGAGGTATTCTCTGGAATCACGTAGGGGAAATTTTTTACATGCTTTCCTCCTTTGTTAGTGTTATCTATTCGTCAACAGCCAAAACTTCTGCCATCCTTAAGGCATGTTAGCTTTGTATTTCGGTTAGGTGTCCTACTGATCACAAGATTATCATTGAGAGCAATTCCATTTCTGTTGTCTCATGGGTGAATGGTGCTACGAATGTTGGGAATGTTGAGAACGTGGATACCATCCGTGATATCAGGGACATTCTTGAGAGGGCTCCTAAGGTCTCCATCCATTTTGTTCCCAAAAATGGTAATGTTGCTGCTGATCTTCTGGCTAAGTTAGGCTCCTCTAGCGGTTTGATCCAAGAATTATGGGCGGGCTAAAGGGTTTGTTGTGTTGTCCTTTCTTGTTGTATATGGGGGGTTGGTAGGCCGTTGCTGTGTTTGTCTTATCTATTGTTGTGCTCTGCTTGGGTTGTTCTTGGGTTGTTGTTTGGCTGGTTGGCAGCGGGCTTCTACCCGCTACCCTCTTTGTTCCTTATCAATATACTGCCTTCCCCCCCCCCCCCCCCCCCCCCCCCAAAAAAAAAAAAAAAAAAAAAAAAAAAAAAACCCTATACATATATTATATCTTGAAATATTTTTTTTAATTAAACTTTAAAAAATATATTTTATTTCCTTCGTAATACAATAACTATAGGGTAAATTGCACAAACATGCCATGAGTTATGGTATAAAGGCTTAATATTCAACTTTTGGTGTTAATTACAAGAACTTACCCTCATGTTAGTCAACGGTCATTAGATTTAACGGTTGACTTAGTTTAGCTGGTTAAAGGTATATAATGCCCCTACTCTTTATTAATAAAAAGTCACACTTACTCCTAAGACTAAATTAATTTTAAACTAATCAATTTTAGAATATTAAATATTAATAAATTTATAATAATTTCGATTTTGGTTTTAAAAAAAAATATAAATTATAATTAAGTCAAACTAAAAAAAGAAGATGAATTTTACCTTACTAAAAAAACTCAAAGAAGAAATTTCAAAAAATTAAATTAAATTAATTTGACTTAATTGACCTACCCAGAAAAAAAAAATTGACTGATAAATTGACGATTTTAGCCTCCACAACTTTGGTCAACAGTTAAATGTAACAGTCATTGACTAACATGAGGGTAAGTTTTTGTAATTAACGCCAAAAGTTGAATATTAAGCCTTTACCCAATACCTTAGGGTAAGTTTGTGCAATTTACCCTAACTATAATAATTAACATCTTTATATCGTAGATTTTGAACTATATTTATATGAAACTGGTGATATGTAATACTAGTATGTATATCAGTAATGTTATATATTTCACCTACAATCACACCATTACCATTACAACACATGTGACAGCTGAGATGTCATTTGGTGAGTGTACACATATTAATTGGTGAGTGAATACATAGGTAAAAGAGATAAGTACTAATTAATTTGTGTTCACTAACTTACTCTTAGTTTACTAAATCTAGTAAGATTTCAAAAAGATGCTCTAAATTAACGCAAACACCCTATGTAATCAAGTTAATCTATTAACTTTAACAGTTGATTAACTTTAACAATCGGAAAGCCAAATAAACTGGTTAGTTTGAAACTTCATCTCAAATATAAAATATTATTTTAATTAAAATTGAAATTTTTTATTTAAAACAAAAAAAAAAATATAATTTGCCCACAGTGGAGCTCCACTGCCGAAGGAAACAAGATCTAAGTCATACAAGTAAAGAGATCCACTCATTGATAAGAAAAAAAAAAGTGAGATCTTTGAGGATCTCCTACTTACTGAAAGAGATCTTTACCGATCTTAGAGATTGACCTCCTACAGTTCGCAGAGGAGGCTCCTCCACGTATTAAGGATGTTCATGTAGGCTGTCGATATATTATCTTTATTATTATTACTATTTTAAATTTTTAATTAAAAATATTTTATGTTTGGGATGATACGGCAGGGGTGTATTTGATTTTCCATAGGTCAAAGTTAGTCGATTGTTAAAGTTAACGGATTGACTTGATAGAAAAAGATGTTTGTGTTAATTTAAAGAATCTTTTTAAAATCTTGCTAGATTCAATAAAGTAAAATTAACCCTAAATCATCGTATTATTTATAGGGCGATGGTAATGACAAAATTATTGGGAAAATGTAAATGGTCAAATAAGTTTTTTTAGTCCAAAAGATACAACTACATTAAAAGAAAAAAAGTTTTGTTAGATTCTAACGTATGATAAAATTGGTTTCCTTTTTCGGTTTTTCCATTTGGTGTTTGACTTGACAAATTTTATGGTGGTGATAAGCATACATCTTGCTGTATCTAAGACAGACAATTGAGAAATGTACCTCTCTCATAACAAAAGAGGAGGGGATGGCCATAAAAAACTTGTGATCCTTTTTATGGGGTAATTTGACCAATTGGTTCAAATCCAGGGGCGGCTCTCTCCGTAAAGTAGGTGTGTGTGTACATGATGATCGTGCATGAGTCTAATCAACATGTTATATGATTTAATTTGAAAGTAATTGAAAGAAAGAAAGAAGAAAGACAGCTTGTCTTGTAAATTTTTTATTATCGCAATTTTGTTTTTGTTGTATTTTTTGACTCGTTATGAAATTGATATCTTGTCCTGATGTGTCAACTAAAGTTTGATTGGATGGTGACTTGAAGCAAATTGTGGATCCATGGAGAGATCCTTAGAAAAGGATTTGACATTAAAGATTGCAATATTTTCCCATTTTTCCATATCTTTTCATTTTTAAGTTTTTAACTAACCAATAAACCAAACTTTTTATTTCCTCAAATGATTGCATAAATCAATAAATGGTCTAAATATCATTACTTTTAGATCGACAAAAATCTATAATATAGATCTTATAAGACGAATAAAAATTATGTTAATTTGTGATTATTTAAGTATTGAGATATGTTTATGAATTTCTTCATCTGAAGTATGTCTATGAATTTCTTTCTTTAAAAATAAAATAAAAATTATACCGATAAATTATTGAGATATTAAACATTGAGAACTGGATATGAACAAGGTATAATATAGAAGGCCTTGTGGGATTACGAGGATATGACAAATGGCACAATAAACACCTATTAATGTTAATAATTTGTCAATATATCAAAGTATACATATATGGATTTTAAGATCGATGACATATAAATTATTTGAGAGAAGTATTACCGACAATAGTTAGATGTTTTTTTCTTGACAACTAATTGGGTTGTTTTTTTCTTATTTATAAGGATGATATTAATAATTAAAATAAATTGAAGAAAAAGGCAAAAAGAAGAGAAAGGGAAAGAGATAGAGATGTACATGTAGATGTAGGTGGGTGATGAAAGAATAGAATACGTAAGTTGAGTAGCTGGAAAGGGAGAGGAGGTGGGGGCACAAAAGAGAGAAAAAAGAATGTCTACTCAATCAACAAGCACACATGCACCTCATTCATCATATATTCCCATTTTCTGTTTTTTATTTTGCTATCAATATTTTTGATTCAATTATTAATGTCTATATAAATGTATATTAAAATTTTTAAAGTTGTGATGTACATTTAAAACGTCTAGGTTGCACGAGGGCCTCTTTTTTGTTCTTTTGTGCTTTTTTTTTTTTCTGCCAGAATTTGGTACCTCTCATTCCCCAATAGCTATCACCATTATTTCCTCTAATTATTGCACATCTTTCACCATACCCACACGTGTGTCTCGTGCACGTGTGATAGTAGATATATCATATATTACGTTTGGTGTTTTATGTGCACACGTGTTTACATTGACAGTTCCAACTATTACTCAACCATTAAATGTTTAATGTAATGCTGTATACATAACATGTGTCATAAGAGACATCCAATATCTAAAGTTCTAAACCAGCGATTCATATTATCCGAATGTATTCAATTTTTCGAATTTTTCCTATAAAAAATAGTTGTCATCTTGAGGGATTCAGGGTTGTGGGATGAGAGGCTTTTGGGGTACCAACCAGATGAGATGCTGGTCTTTTATTAAGAAAAAAGTATTGAAATTACATCTAACATATATAATCAAAAAATATTGAGAGTAACATGTGTTATATGCATATTTAATTATTCAGAATTTTAGGATCCACAATTTGTTCTTATTAATTGAAAAGTTTTGGAGTTTGACATAAAATTTATATTAAGAATCCTATTTTTTTTTTTTTTTTTTTAACTTTAATATTTATGGAACCAACTCATGGTTTATATTTTATGGATCATGTTAATATGTATGTCCTAAGGGCACATATAACAACTCAAAAATTAAATAAACAATTCATTTTTATTTTTCTATATTTAAAAACAAAACTTCATGTTTCTTGAAAAAAATTAATAAATGTTTTATAGACTAATTGCATAAACTCCCTTGAGCTTAGACCTAATTCCATGTATATGGACCGTTTACTAAAAAGTACACAAACATCTCCCCTCGGCCATCGTTAGTGGTCAACGGTAATTAAGAAGACAATGATAATAGGGTTAAATGGTTAAAATAGAACAATTTATATTATTAAATACTTTAAAAATAAATAAAAAATAATAAAGGAGGAGATTTGATATCCTCTAAAATGGATGCATCTATTTAAAAATAAAAAAATAAAAAATAAAAAAAAAGAACTCCATCATCGATGACTCGCGATGGATCTTCTCCATTGTAGAGAACATCTCCGTAATGGATGGAGGAGGGATTTTCTCTTCCACCAATATGCCTAAACTCGAGAGACGTTTGTGCAATCATTGATTTTTTTTGTTCATCTTTTGAATCCTTTAGGGGTTGTCCGTAGAATATTTGGGGGGTGTTTTTGTTTTTGTTTTTCAAAAACAATTTCGAAAACACGTTCATTAACAATATTTCATTTTGTTATCAAAAAAAAAAAAAACCAATGTTAAAACTGAAAAACACAAAAAACATATTTAACATATTTAACATGTTTTCCTTTTTTTTATATATATAGTTTTTTTTTTTTAAAAAAAAAAAAAACCTTACCTATTTTTTTTTTCCTCTTCCTCATTGGTCGACTCTTTTTCTTTTTCTTTTTCATAAAAAATTTGGAGCAATTGACGCCGAAGGAGGATCTCACCTCCTTCGGCGTTTGAGATGTGGATCTGCTCCTTCAAGAGAAGATCCACAATTCTCATGTTTATATATATATATATATATATATTCTTTTTGAAAAATTTTAAATCTTTTTCAAATAATTTATATTTAATAAAAAATTTATAATTTATAATTTATAATTAATGTGATTTTCTTTCAAAAAAAAAATAATGTTAAATAAAATGTTTAACTAAATTGTTTTTAGGTTATAATTTGAAATAAAATACTTTTTAAAAAAATGTGAAATAAAATGAAATAATAATACTATTTTACTCAAAATTTGGTGTCCAAATTTGGTGCTCAAATGATGTGGCATCAATGTAATCAATTCATTTAAATTGTATTAGTTTTGTTTGATTTAAATGAATGAATTACATTGATGCCACATCATTTTAGTACCAGATTTGGACACCAAATTTAGATAAAATAACATTACTCAAAATTAAAATATGATATTTCAATTTTTAAAATTTTTAATTAACTTACCGAACATATTTTTATTTTTAGAATACTGTTTTCTGTATATGTTACCAGAGGTATTTTTGGTTTTTAAAACTGAAATAAAAAACACAGTTTTTATTTTCGAAAAACAATAAATACAAAACGTTTACGGGATGCAACATGATCTTTTAACATATTTTTTTAATAAATATACTACTGAAGTTGTTGAGCGGTAAGATTACAAACTTTATAAACAGTTTGTAATATATGTAATGTTTATAATTTGGAAATTTAATTATTTAAGAAGAAGAAAAAGTAAAAAGACATGACAAATTAAATGATGGAGGGTCTTGAAAGTAGCATCTGAATTTGGTCAGTTGATAACTTCAAAAAGAAGAATAAAAAAATGAAATTTAAATTGAAGGCATTGAAGAGTGAAGAAACAGAAGAAGAGCAGAGGAGAGGACCCCTTTGAATTTGATTCACAATTCACAGAGACAGAGAAGGAAGATAAATAAAAGAATGTCAGTTGTTTTGTCTTGATGTTCTTGACATCTTTTTAAAAGAGTAGAGAGTGAAAAGAATAATGATTGAGTACACGTGTGGTTACTCCTGTCCACGTGCACCTGATTTATTCACTGAAATGAATTTGATTGATTTGTCTTTTTGCTAACTGTCACCTCCAATCTCCATTCTTTGGTCCCCCGTTCCCTTCATCAAATTCAATCTTCCAATTATCAATTATCAATTATTAGGGCCGGCTATGCTCTTCCTATTCTCATTCTTATTTTAGTTCACTTCTAAACATTCTTATTTTAGTTCACTTCTAAACATTGCACGCAACGCAATCTTACATTCAAGATGCTAAAACTTCACAACTAGAGTGTCATTCGGTAGAGAATGTAATTTGCCTTGACATCTAATCATCACAAAATTCTCTCATTTTAGTACAGATTCTAGGCTTCACTCATAATCTATATGTAATATGAACTCATGTTCAGGATATCAAATATAATTGAACACGATCATTTAAAAACACAATTTCTGAAAATTAGCCTCATGAATGGAATTGAAAGCCATGAATTGAAAAGAACATTTATCAACTAAAATTTCTAAAGTGGACATCCCTAAAGATCAAATATATCTTTCATTTGGTTGTAATAGGGCCTAGGGTGAATGGTGAGTCAATAAATGGGAAGAATTAATAGCAAACACCCAATGGTCACACCAAGGTATACATTCTAAATTTAGCATAATTTGCTCATTACAACTTGTATATTCCACACTTTGGCATCCAGGCTTACAATTCACTTTGTGCATTTTCTACTCTTACTTTTTATTGAGTAGCTCATTTAATTCCACATAATTCATCTAGGCACTTTGTGCCTCATTCATCTTTTCTTTTCTTTCTTTTGCTTTTCTTTTGCTTTGCTTTTCTTTTCTTTTCTTTGCTTGTCTTTTCTTTTCAAGCATTGCATTTTATCTTTTTAATGTGTTTGCTTATACATACATGCCTAAGTACACACCTTACATGTTAATACACCTGAAGTTTACATTTAACCCCTAAGCCTTAGCAAAATGGTATAAGGTAAGTCTAGTGTGTAGGCTATATGGTTTACGTTGATGTGGTTCATGAAACTTAATTGTGTTTGGATTCAAATAGGCATGGGAGCACACACATTAGAGGATATGGAAGCATTTGGGCCAATTTAGTGGTTTTTCACATGCATTGCCTAAAATCATCTCTAAGGGTTTGTCAACAAAGTCAATTAAGGAATCCACAAGTAGTCCATATGTTCTATGGTAAACAACATTTAAGTGCGAATGAGACATTTTAAATATGCTTAACATGTGTGTTTAAAGAGTGAAAAATTTCCCTCAAAATAAGCTTTTTAGGCCGTGTTTGTGAACCTCAAGGGAAGTCTCCACTATTAATTCCTAACCTTCAAGCACAATTGAATATTCACTCCAACATCAAGAGAAAAGAACTAATAATCAAATCATTGTTAGGGTTGTGCCCAACAATCGTGAAGTAGAGCGCAAAAGCCAAGATCTCACAACTCAAGAGAACAATGAGTGCGATATTGCACCACAACAACTTCACCAAGCCAAATGGCATCGCCATGACGACCTACGTGGTTAACAAAACCAAAGATGTGAGTAATGCTGCGAAGTGCATTAAATGACAAAGAGGTTAGAGCATAGCTAGAGGTAGTGTCTCTACAAACTTCTACTCAAAAATTGAAATTTCGGTATCGATCTGATGAGAATAAGGGAGCTACACCAAGGGACCCATTGCATGTTCCGGTGGGCCAATAACAAGGGCTAGGGCTAAGAGATTTAAAGAGGCACTTAATGACCTAATTCAAGACACTTGGGCTGATTCTAAATTGTTGAAGTCCAAGATAAGCCCACATGAGGACCAAGGCTTAATTAATGTCATCAAGGCAATGAATTGGGCCGAATAAGAGAAGACTTGGGCGTGAAGCACAAGTTGGGCGTGATTTGTTTCCTTTTTATTTAGTTTTCAAAAGAATAATGAGTTGATTTGTTTCCCAAATTAAGGGGTTGATTTACTTCCTAATTTAGCCTTCCAAATAGGGAGCAAGTCAATAGTTGCTTATTTTAGTGTTTATTTTCTTTCCCGTTTGTAAGGCAATTATTGCCCTTTTTAGTTTTCGTTTTGTAAGGCCTTAATGGCCGAAATATTTGTTTCCTTTTTGAGTTTGGCGTGTAGCCTTTCTTGTCTTCTAGGGTTTTAGTTTAAAAGGAATCAACTTATGTAATTTTCGGTAGATTTGAATTTTAATGAAAATTGAGAGAATTTTCTCTTTTGTTCTTTGAGAACTGATTGGAACTTATCAGATTTTCTCTGTGGCTTTCCTCCTTGACTTATCAATCAAGTATTTCATCCTTGATTGTGGCGTCTTCCTTATACCAAGGTTCACATCTCGCTATAGGTGTTGGATCACGGTTTCCATCCGAACCAGGGGTTAGAACGATCCTAGGCATCAACCTTGTTACAATCGACGAGGTTCGTATCACGATCCCTCTAACTGTTTCCATCTTTTTTTATATTACCCTACTTATGTGGGCATAGCTTAGATGATTATGGGTAATGTGCATGTTGTCAAAGCATGTTTGAGTGAGTTGATTGGATGCACAGATGTCTATGCTTAAATTCTTTGGGAAGTGTTTGATGCTATTAAATGTGCTTATGAAATAGTTGTTGAATTGGGTGGAAATCGCCTATGTGATTCATGATAAAATTGCTATGCTTGTTTTTCTTTTGGTTTAAGTTTGTTTTGCTTTTTTTATTTAAATAAATGGTATAAGCTTTGGTTTTGCAATTGCTTGTATTGAAAAATCTTGTTGCCTGAACTCTCTAATGTGTTTTGTGAGTGTTTAGATTGTCTATAGCTTCTCTAGAAAGCATTTTTTGTAGCTTGGGCGTTAATGCTAGGTTCTCATCTGTTGGGAGGAAACAATGACAACTTGCGAGTCTTGGAAGGACAAGCAAGCCAATAGTGCTCATAAAAAGCACAAGAGGCATCTTCATGAAGGAAAGTAGCAATTTGGAGTTTAGAGAGCCGTAGTGCCATGTCAATGTCTTGCCTAGACGATAAATTGAGAGCTTGTGGGAGGAAACCCACCTCGGTTCTATTTTCTTTAGCTCATTTTTAGTTTTTGAACATTTTTTTTTTTAAATTTCTTTAGTTTAATAATTGATGGAGATTTTGGTAGATAGTGTGTGGATGGTGTTTTTGATGTTGATATGATATATTCATTTTGAATGATGATATTTGATTTTTGGATATTATTGATTTAATTTTTTATTGATGATGAGCCAAAGGCTCTTGTGAATGATGCATGCAAGTGTACCGATTTAATTGCCATATATAGCCCAACTTGGTTTGGGGGTTTTGATGCATGCATTTTTGTTTAGGTTTTGTGCTTATTGTTTAGTTCGGTTTGGGGGTTGCCATGCCCTCACTCCGTCAATTTTGAAATGTTTATGGTCAATTGATGATGAAGAGTCTGTGTGCTTGAGCTTAATTGAGATATTGCATGAATTGCCTTTTATTATTTGAGCCTATTTTTGAGTGTTTTTTATTTTTTATTTTTTTATATTTTTATATTTTTAAATTTTTTGATGGGCATTGATTGTTCATGATTAGTACCTAGGTGTTTGGGTTTTGTGTCATTTAGGTGCGCTCTGCTAGGCTGGGCTCTCTTGTTTTCAACATTAGGGACAATGTTGAGTTTTGGTTTTAGGGTGTAGATGCCTTTGTTGAGTCGTCTTTTTGTGTCTATTTTTTCGAACTGTCGCATGACCAAAAATTTCGAGCTTTCATTAGCTTGGGTGTGATGCCTTGAGCGTGTGTGTGTGGCGAATGTACTTATGCATTGTGTGCTTAATTGAGTAGCTTGTTGTCACTCTAGGGTCTCACTTGCACGTCATGGGCCAGTCCCATCCTTTTTGTGCTTAAGTTAAGGGGACTCAGTGCTCTTGCACCTTGTTCTAATTGTGGAGACCACCTAGTGAGTTCACAAACACAAGCCTTTGAAAAAGCGCAGTTGAGTGTTTTCACTTCAATTCTTATACACTCTTCTTGGCATGTGCATCATATGCCATAGGACATTACATTTCATATACATGGTTGACTGCTTGATGGATGCATTCATTCCCTTGATAGATGAATAGTGGAAATGATCTTAGGCAATGTGTGTGCATTCAACTACTAAAACAAACCTAAACACATTCCTATGTCCCTTATGTGTGCTTCAAAGCCAAACTTGAGGCCAAACACTTACCCTTTCATTTGGTACCACATACAACCATATAGCTATAGCCTAAACACATGCCTACCCTTGTTAGCCTAAACACATGCCTACCCTTGTTGCTAATCATGTTAGGATGTGTAATAGTTTTGTGGTGTGAAAGGTGTAAAGCTCTATATGTTAAATAGCGTGTACTTAGACAATCTTTGTAAATGTGTTAAGCAAATGGCTCACAATTGTATAAGTGCCAAAATTTGCACTTAGAGCCAAATTGCCAAATGTTAAATGTGAAAAAGAAAAAAAAAAAGAAAGGCAAAGAAAAGAGCCTTGTATGTGAATGTAAAGTACTCACAAGTAGAGTACAACTTTGAAGCACAAATGTATGTAAAAGTTAAGTCTAGATGCTAGAGTTCAAGATTACATGTAAATAAAGCTAAGTATTAGGTGTGAGTAATGTAAATGTATCTCAACATGATTGGTGGTATTTGAACTCCAAATTTTCCTATTTCTTTTGTTCACCACATATCACCCCATAGCCCTATTACAACAAAAAAGTAAGACCTAAGTGATCTATGATGAATCTAGATTAGGAATGTTTGTTGAAGCATGACAAAAATTACAAGTGTGTACAATATTAATCTTTAAGGGGGGGTGTGAATAAATTTTATCCGATTTTACCAAATTTTCGTTAATAGTCAATTTTTTGAAAATGCCCATATCTAGTCAATATAAAATATCAAGTGTAATAAATACGGAATTATAAATGACACAAGATATTTACGTGACACCATCATGGGAAAAACCATGAGCTGGTAAATGCGCCACACTCGAACCTTGAATCCACTAATAGTAAGATAAATACAACCTAATCCTGGTATAAGTGAACCTAGTCCAATTATTTGATCCTCGCAATCACTACTTGTATTGATGTAATTGCTTGTGATTTACGCAACCTAATCCTGAAGCTACACAAGTCTTACTTCTCAATGAAGAGATAAAATGCCTATGTGAATATATGAAATATCCAAAATGCAATTAGGGATAGGGAACCCTATATGCTTATCTAGGATGATGATATTGCAATTAAAAAAATCCTAGATATCAATCGCTAAATGACATTTTATAAAGCTTAGCTAAACATAGATTAAACAACCTAGATAGCTATCACAACACACAATCTCTATCTTTTATAATAGCATATGAACTAAGAACATACAAGTAAATAAAGAGATGCCTTGATAAATAAAACACTAATTATATATGATAATAGTGAAAAACATACCAAGGGATGTGTGTTGAGAAAAACCCATGCAAGCAAGCATCCTAACTATGCTAGAAAATGCTAGATGATATTTTGATGCATATGAGAATGGTTTTTTAGTGTTAAAAATGAGTTCTTGATTTGATTTTCTCTAAAATATCTCTCTTTGAAGTTTAGGGTTCTTAGAGTCAGAGAACTAATTTCAGAGAATGAGAAGATGATATATTTATAGAAGGGCATGTGAAAAGACAAGTTTGTCTCTGAAAACGCACGTTCAACGGTTTCATTCAGTAGCTAGGCCGCCGATCACAACCGCCGAATTAAACCTGAGAAGAATAGGGGAACAACAGTGGTTTCATAACCACCGATCTAACCGCAGAATCAAACCCGAGAGAAAAATCAATCAGGTATGAACGACGATTTCAAACGGCGGTTGAGACCACCGATCATAACCGTCGTTTCACCAAATGCGGTAAAACCAAGGGAGAAGCCAAGGGGCATTCTCCGAGGGAAGTCCTTGCATTAAACCAAGCACACCAATGTGCACGCACAGACGTTTCCAAACATATTCGGGAAACGAATTACAGGACATATAAACACATAACAAGATACAACAACAAAGTGCTAGTATGTAATGTGACATGTGAAGAGTATGCACACATATGCAAGTATGCTAAGTGTGTGTGTGCTACTAAATCACTTCAAAGAAAGACTAAGCACTAGAAGTATACCTTTGGAGTGCTTGTCACCTTGAGGTCTTGAGGGCCATCAGCTTCATTACACATTACCTAAGCTACCCTTATAACAACCCTAATATGTGGTTTGTCCACGAAATAAGCCAATGAATAAATTGGACCTTACAAAGCATGATCTTCTACGTCCATGGCATTTGATTCCTTTCTTAGGCTAGTTCACAAGATATTAGTGGTCTTTCAATGTTACATTGTTTGCTAGACTCCTATGCATAAACTCTATCTTTCCATACCTAGCATGTGTTAACTTCGGACTCCGAGCGGAAAGAAAAGAGAGTATCCACGTAAGGCTTAGAGTCAAAGCGAATTACGCTCGAGGTGTGGAAGTGACTAGTTCCCAATACGAGAGTTCTCTTAGGTGTGTGATTCGTGATTGTGGGAGTTCCCCCTTTCGTGCCTTCGAGTTGCTTTAGAACTTTGTGCACGTGTCTACTTCTCTCTACGACACATCTTTGTATCTTATCACCGGTTGGACATGCGGCCATTTGAATTGTTTGTTTTGTATCTAGACAAATTTTAGATTGAGTCATTTTATTGTTGTGTCTTATTTGTTTTATTTTTTGTTTTCCTCAAGGACGAGCAAAGGTTTGGTTTGGGGGCATTTGATCGTGCCAAAATTGTTGTATATTTCGGCCATTATTTCCATATCCTTTGTCTCGTTTTCGTGTGTTTTAGCGTCTCTTATGCGCTCTTTGTTTGTAATTTCAGGCATTCGTACATTTATGGTGTTGGAAACAATATTCAGGACTTTCGTGCGAAAAAAGTGTCAAATGGTGCAAAAAGAGGACAAGAACCAGCAAAAGCTCCAAAATGCAGGTACAGTGTGGGTCATAGAACCGCACTCCATCCGCACTGTTGACAAAACTCGGGAGCTGCTCAGTTGAAGAAAAGATAAAGTGCGGGTCAGCCACCTGCACTATTGACAAAACCCGGGAGCTGCTCAACTGAAGAAAAGATAAAGTGCAAGTACAGTGTGGGTCAATGGCACTAGACCTACACTCTACACTCTCCAGCACCAAATGACGGGTTTTGGGCCATTTTAGAGGGGTAATGTTGTCCTTTTATGCTTAGATCGTGCCCTAACCACCCAAGCCTAAAAATACACCATTTTCTTCACAACACCCATCAACTCTTAACCTATATAACCTAGACACAAATCCTCTCTACACTTCATCTTTTTTGACGCAACAAAAGAAAGAGAGACCTTCAAAGGAATCCATGGAGGTTTCCTCCATGGATTGCCTCACCATCATCGCCTTCCACTTGCAACAACCCATCTTTGGAGTAGATTCATGAGGAAAGAGCCATCCTCTCTTGTCTATGAGGAAGAGGAGCTTCAATGGAGCTTGGAGATCCGAGATGACAATTAGGTTTCTCTCCTAGCTTGGAGATCCAAGATTGACACCTTGGGTTTCCTCTTTTTACTCTTCTATTGTATTTTCTTTATTTAATGTGTATCTCCATTAGAGAAATATGTGGTTCCATTTATTTGATTAACTTGTATTTAATATTTTCAAGTATTGTCTCATTCAATTATTTATATATTCTTGACTTGTGTTGAGTAGGCTTGACAACCCTTCTAGATGCATGTTTAGGGATATCTCTTATCTTTACATTCATGGCATGTAGGGTAGAAATTGATATGTGTTCATGAATTAGGAGTATATTAATGTAATTTAGGAGTAGATTAATCAAGCATCCCTTGATTGTATGTATGTTGATGGATAATTCGAAATGCATGTTTCGGATTGATTTGAGTGTATGAGAATTAGGGTTAAGTAGGTACATCAACTCTTGGCCTTGATTAATCGAATGGGTGGAATTCATGTTGGTATACACCCTACTTGATTGGATTTTGGTTCCATAGACCTTTATGCTTTACCATTGGTCATTGCTCGAGCGATACATCCTCGGTGAGTAGTGATCGAGGGTATGAATTTACACTTAATGATTCCATTATAGGGTTGTTGCTTACACGTGACAGGTGAGTAGCGATTGATGGTTGATCGCGCTATAAATGTTCACATTTAGCACTTCTTTACTTAGCTTTTGTAACCTTTTTCCGAACCCTTTTAGGTATTTAATGTCGTAAATAAGTGTATTTCAGGTATTTCAGCTCATCAAGGGTATTCTAGACCAAATTGGAGGAAAGTAGGAAAACCGTGGGCAAAAGAGGGCAATTACATCATTATGGATAAGCAGGGGTCAAAGTGCAAATCTGGAGAAATTATTGCAGATTTGGTGATCAGTGAAGAGTTGAGGGGCCCATTGTGTAATTTGCCAGCCAAAGCAGGCATCAGCACCATGTCACCAAGAAGGACGATGTCGTTTTAGGCCTTTTGCGCGTGTCAGCATGACGTCATGTGTCTTCAACCTCCAGCCAACCCACGTGACCGGACCCGTTGACCCGGTTGACCCTGTTTAGACCCGACGATCCAGCAGCTTTTCCTACCAATTTTCCAATGGATCTCCACCCAGATCGACGGCCAACGCCTCTCCGATCATTTTCCCACTAGTTCCAGCTTCCCATGCACATGATTTGCTCTCCACCAAAGTCTTCAAAGCCTCCATAGCCAAAGCAAAGCTTCAAGCTCTTCCCAGCTGCCTTTTTCTCATGAACAACACGTTCAAACCCGTAGAATCTCCGTGATTTCATGCTGAGAGAAAAGATCCCGCGAATCAGAAAGGCTAAGATCGCGGCTAACTTTCCTATTTTGCCGCAACCTTCCGCCGGTGGGAATAAACCCATGAACCAGAGAGAAAGAACTAGCGAGGACACCTGGAAAAGATGACAACTCATCCCATTTGCATCTCCCATCACCTTATCTTGTTGAACACACCTTACCACCATATATATTTTTAGATAACTTACCTTAGACAAAAACTACACTTTCGACCTTAGTTAGTTTTTAGTTTTTAGAATCTTAGAGAGAGAAGAACTCTCTCACTTGACTTTAGTTCTTAGCATTTTCCCATCACTTTCTAGGTAGCCAAACACCACTTTGAGTTACTTAGACTTGATCTTTGGAGTTGCTCTAGATGGATATTATGCTTGGATCACAAGGAGGAGTCATCTTGCGCAAGAAACGAATCCAAGTGGGTTTGTTTAGCTCTTCTTTTTTATTTTCTTGTTTATGTTCTTCTATGTGTAACTAAACCGTTTTGTTGAGGGATTGATGTAACTCTTGTAATTAAACCAATGATTTAATCAATCCATTTGTTATTTCACTCTCTAAGGCATTGTATGTGTGTATTATGAACTCTGATGATATGTCTTGCATATACATCTAGTTGTACACACTTGGTAGTTGATATTCATGCATAAAGTGTCCAACAATGTGTATGAATCTTTCACTATCTATTGCATAGAGATTTCTCTAAGTAATTCATAACTTTGGTTAATTAGAGAATCTCTACATTACTACTTTGAATTACTCTCTTAATCACTTATCTATGATTTTAGATTATTTGTAAGATGAGGAATTTGGTACTTTACATTATTGATAATGAAATGCATGCTATAGAATGGTTGTGAATTTGCTTAGTGAATCATTGGTTGATGAAATGGTTGTTACTTGAATGAATCAATCCCCTAACATCTTTTAATCTAGCTTAATCTCATATTGTTGTAGTAGATTTGGTAATTTAGTTCCTTGCAAGATTAGTATAATTGATCAAGATAGCATTCAATAATGAACTTGTTTAGAAGTTAGAAATCAGTAATCAATGATAACCTAGAGCTTACTTGTTAGCCAATCCACCTCCTCGTGGGAACAACCACCCTTACTAGTGTACCCTTTTCCCCATATGACTTGTACACTTGCGAAGGGTGAACCACCCACGCGCCTCTTTAATTCACCGTTGAAGTTTAGTTGCTTAGCATCCTTGACCTAGGATCCGCTTGGCTTTAGTCATCCTCATTAGTTTAGTTTCTTAGCATCCTTGCAGTCCTTTTCTCTTTATTTTATTTTATTTATTTTTCCATCAAAATTCTATTTTGATTATTTTTCATTCCTAATGGCAAATAAAATAAAGGGTTAATATTAAAAACCTCCCCTCACTTGTGAACTATTATTGGATGTATAGTTACAAATTCTTTTATTTTAGAAACCTCCCCTACAGACTAACACCATTAGCATTCCATTTGTGTTGACCGAGTTTGACCGTTAAATTATCTAAAATGTCCTATTTAAGCTTCAATTCTATGAATTGACCATTATACCCTCATACTTTTACCAAATAAATTAATAAATTATACAAAAAGGTGGGAATGTTAACTTGCAAATGAGAAGTAATTTTGTGGATTTTTTATCCCTAAAAATAACAAAATTATAAATGAACCAAAAGCATTGAAAATGAACCAAAATATGTATTTATTTATGTATATGTTTGTCTTTTTTATTTTATAAATCTAAACAATTACTCATTTTCAAAGCTTTTGGTTTATTTATAATTTGTTATTTTTAGGGATAGACTTGGACAAGGGTTATGGGCCATGGCTCAATACTCTACAATGTCTTTTCTAACATTTTATTTTTTTATAAATAAAATGTAATATTTTGTAATGTTAAAAAAAAAATAAAAAATGTTATTTTTAGGGATAAAATTGTCCACAAAATAACGTCTCCTTTACAAGTTAACAATCCCACCTTTTGTATCATTTTATTAATTTATTTGGTAAAGTATGAGGGTATAATGGTCAATTCATACAATTGAAACTTAAATAGAGACATTTTAGATTTTTTTAATAGTTAAACTCAATTAACACAAACGGAATACTAATGATGTTAGTTCATAGTGTAAGTTCCTCAAGTTTGATTGACTTATTTTGGTGACAAACCACATTTGAGGTTTATGATGTAAGGGTAGCTTAGGTTTCTAATTGTTGGTGATCAAGCTCAACAAAGGCCCTCTCAAGATCTCAAGATGATAAGCACTTCAAAGGTAAAACACTAGTGCATAATTTTATTGAAGAGATTTAGTTGCACACACACACAACTCATGCATATCTATACTTCTTGTATGTTGTGTGTTTTATGTATGTGCATTCATGTGCTTGAATTCTATTCATGCATGTTTTAATTAATTGCATCTTGTTTGTTAAATGTCATGACATGTTAGGCTTTGGGTTGCATTATTTTAGTATGGGCGATGTATATCCACTGTTTTGTCGCCCTACGTACAACGCCTATTAAAGGCATTGAACAAATTTGCTCTTACCTGCTGTACACTCGCTCTACGTATAACGGGGCACCTGATAGACTTTAAAGTCACTGGTGTATCACTGTTCAGCTATTGTTCGTACAGTGGGTGAACAGTGGCTATCCAAACCAGAGAGCAATCGCCTCTGAGTCGCCCATTTGTCACCCCTGTAAATAGCGGTTCATGAAGAACATGTTCTTTATTTCCTAGGCGAACTGTTGTACACCCGCTGTACCTACAACGATCAAGGCAAAAATTTTGAAAAATAATCAAAACGCCGTAGCATCAATTTGACCTTTTATATATATGCTACTTTGACAATAGGTCATTTTTTTAGTGAGTCCAAATCATATTTTTGAGTTACCATATTCTACAATAGAGAAAATCACAAAAGAATTCACCTTTGATCACTCAAAATCATTTCCATGTACATCAAACATCATCTAGCATCATCTATGATCATCTAGGATGCATCTATGCATGGGTTTTTGATGAGAACCAAGAAGCTTCACCAACGGATCCATTCCATGTTACAGTTGGGCCAATTACAAGATGCCAAGAGGATCAATGCAGCATTTAATGGGCTGATCTGATTTGTTGATATCCAAGTTCGGCCCATATGAAGACCAAGGTAGGACTTGGGCATGTGGTACAAGTTAGGGTTAGAGAAGTTTCAATTTTAGTTTTTTCCTTTTTAGTTTCCAAAGAATAATGAGCTGATTTGTTTCCTAAAGTAAGGGGCTGATTTGTTTCCAAAATTTACCCTTCCAAATAGGGTGCAAGTCAACTAATTGTATGTTTTAATCTTTAATTTCTTTCCTGATTGTAAGGCATTAATTGCCCATTTATTTTTCTGATTGTAAGGCATTAATTGCCAAATATTTGTTACCTTTTAGGTCTTAGATATTTTAGTATTTAAAGGACTCATTGATGTATTATTCAGCAGACTTTTAGAATAAAATAATATTATTTGAGAGAACGTTTTCTCTTGGTTCTTCATTGAACTATGAACTTATCAAGGATTATACCTTGTGGCATTCAATCTTGACTTATCACTCACCTTCTTTCTTGTTCTTGAGTGTGGCGTCTACAACCTTCTTGATACCGTTGGTTTTTATCTCCATATAGATAATGGGTCGCGGTCCTTTTTTATTTTCTTTATTTGTAAACTTGAATTAGAAAACGAACTTTCGTTACCATATATTGGTTCTGGGTCTCACTACTCTTGGTGAGGTTCATATCAGTTGGTACTAGAGCTTAGGCTTCTAAATCAGATTTGATCTATCCTTTTTTTTTTTTCACAACAAATTTGTATTTTAGCTTTTTGGGACAAGTATTCCAAAATATTGGTGTTGGGTTTCAAGGCAAGTCTTTTGAGGTTCGCATCATTTGGTATCAGTCTCAAGCTCTAAAATTAGATTTAATTATCCTCATTCTTATTTTCTCGTTATTTTTTTTTTATTACTTAGTTTGCCTTATTCCTCTTTGGCTGAATTTTGCAACCTCAACTTTTGCTTAATTTCGTCCAGTACAAAAAAAAAAAAAAAAAAACAAAAACAAAAAACAAAAACAAAAACAAAAACAAAAACAAAAACAAAAAACAAAAACAAAAAACAAAACAAAAAAACCCAAAACAAATACAAAAACAAAAGAGAAAATATGTCTTCCAAGGGTGATTCATCAAACAAAGGAAAAAGAGGGGAACCATCCTTTGTGATGCAGGCTATCAACAATATTTTGGTGAAGATTGGAGGACGAATCCTTTTGAAGAGAGGGGAAATGATGAGAACCAAGAAGCTTCACCAACGGATCCGTTCCATGTTACAATTAGGCCAATTACAAGATGCCAAGAGGATCAATGCAGCATTTAATAGGCTAATCTGATTTGTTGATGTCCAAGTTCGGCCCATATGAAGACCAAGGTAGGACTTGGGCATGTGGTACAAGTTAGGGTTAGTTTCAATTTTAGCTTTTTCCTTTTTAGTTTCCAAAGAATAATGAGCTGATTTGTTTCCTAAAGTAAGAGGCTAATTTGTTTCAAAAGTTTAGCCTTCAAAATAGGGAGCAAGTCAACTAATTGCATGTTTTAATCTTTATTTTATTTCCTGATTGTAAGGCATTAATTGCCCATTTATTTTCCTAATTGTAAGGCATTAATTGCCGAATATTTTTTACCTTTTAGTGATGAGAATAAGGGAGCTGCACCAAGGGACCCATTGCATGTTCCGGTTGGGCCAATAACAAGGGCTAGGGCTAAGAGATTCAAAGAGGCACTTAATGGCCTGATTCAAGACACTTGGGCTGATTCTGAAGTGTTGAAGACCAAGATGAGCCCACATGAAGATCAAGTGCTTATTAACGTCATCAAGGCCATTGATTGGGCCGAATAAGAGAATAATTGGGCATGTGGCAGAGGCTTAGGCGTGGAGCACAAGCTTGAGCTTGTGGAGGACATTCAATTTCAGATTTCCTTTTTAGTTTTCTAAAGAATAATAAGTTGATTTGTTTCCCGAAATTAAGAGGCTGATTTCCTTCCAAATTTAGCATTCCAATTAGGAAATAAGTCAATAGTTGCTTGTTTTAGTTTGTTTTATTTTCTTTCCCGTTTTGTAAGGCCTTCAATGGCCGAAATATTATTTTCCTTTTTGAGTTAGGCGTGTAGCCTACCTTGTTTTCTAGGGTTTTAGTTTAAAAGGAACCAACTTATGTATTTTTCGTTAGTTTTTGAATTTTAATGAAAATTGAGAGAATTTTCTCTTTTGTTCTTTGAGAACTGATTGGAACTTATCAGATTTTCTCTGTGGCGTTCCTCCTTGACTTATCAATCAAGTATTCCATCCTTGATTGTGGCGTCTTCCTTATACCAAGGTTCACATCTCGCTATAGGTATTGGGTCGCGGTTTCCATCCGAACCAGAGGTTAGATCAATCCTAGGCATCATCCTTGTTACAATTGACGGGGTTCGTATCAGTTAGGTCTTAGATATTTTAGTATTTAAGGGACTCATTGATGTATTATTCAACAGACTTTTAGAATGAAATAATATTATTTGAGAGAACGTTTTCTCTTGGTTCTTCATTGAACTATGAATTTATCAAGGGTTATACCTTGTGGCGTTCAAACTTGACTTATCACTCACCTTCTTTCTTGTTCTTGAGTGTGGCGTCTACAACCTTCTTGATACTGGGTCGCGGTCCTTTTTTATTTTCTTTATTTGTAAACTTGAATTAGAAAATGATCCTTCGTTACCATATATTGGTTCCGGGTCTCACTACTCTTAGTGAGGTTCATATCAGTTTTCTTTAACACACTTGACTTGGTGAGTTGAACACCATCCTCATCCATTTTAGTGTTCATACTTGTCATTTAATCTCTTTAAATTACTTGTATTCATTTAGATTAAATTCTATCTACAAGATTGAGATTATTGTGTCGATTGATTGAGTGTTGTATTGTGATAGCTATTACCTAAGATTGCTTAATCTAAGATAACTATGTTGTATGCCATGTCATATAGCCATATTGATATCTAAGATTGTTATTATTGGCATCTTTAATCCTAGATAAGCTTGTAGTGTAACCTAGCATTAATTGCATACTGAATATCATGCTATTCACTTAGGTTGTTGATCTCTTTAGTGAGAATTAAGTCTGGTGGCCAATATTGCTTAGTGCGCAAGCAAGAAGGTCTAGAATCATTATTAAAGGCCCGTTGGGTAGTAGTGGTGGGTTAGTGACCTTTTAGAGTTTGATGGTGGTCAACTTAGGTTGCAAACATCATTACAAGTAGTGGATTTGAGGACTGTGTGTGGCTAGCATAGTAGCCCATGAGTTTTTCCCTATTGAGGGTTTCTCACATAAATCAATCAACTTGCAATTTATTGTTTTCCGAACTTAGATGTATTTGTGACTAGATTGGGATTTTTATTGAATATTGACTAATAAAGAAAAATCGGTAATTAACTTGATTAAAATCTATTCACCCCCATTCTAGATATATGTAGACACACCGTCATATTTATTTCAATTGGTATCAGAGCGGTTTCTTAGACATATTTAGGAGATTCATGATTTTGGTGTGTTTTTGCATTTTCTGTGTTTTTGATTGACTATATACATTTGCATTCATTCATAAACACTATGAGTGGAAATGGTGGTGGAAATGAGGGTGCTTCGAGCACAAGGTCTCCATTGCTCACCGGGATAAATTATACCTCTTGGAAAGGCAAGACAAAATCGTATATTTGCCAAATTCACGATATAGCTTGGATGGTGGTTTAAGATGGCTACGCTCTACAAATGATGACTCCTATGGGTGGAGGAGAGGATGTACTCAAGCCTAAGGCTAAATGGAATGCTCAAGACTTTGAGGCATCAAAATGGAATAGAAAGGCGACGCATGCAATTCTACGTTCCATAGATGAGAATCAACACAAACTAATTCAAAACACTAGGATCGCTATGGAGGTGTGGCAGACCCTAGAGACTGCACTGTTAGGATTATGCTCATTAGCAAGAGTGTAATATTGTATTTGACAATCTTATCATATTAATAAAGTAATTTCTGTTTTAACAAATCTTGTAGAATTTATAGTTTAATTATTATAATCGTCAAAAGTGAATAATCATAAGGTCAAAAGACTATAAAAAAAAAAAAAGAATTGTTCGTATATCTAGATATGTATGAGGTAGACACAATTCTTTAGTTAGTCTTGAATAATGCTCACAACTTAAGGTAAAGGTTGGACACCTTTATCTTATTAAAGTTGTAGATCCTTTTGCTAGCATTTGAGTGGGATCAAATGTGTTATGATGAGTCTAAAATCATCAAAGTGTCTTTGTGTAAAATAATCTAGTGCACTAGGTGCATTGAATAGGATCACAATGAAATACTTTACTTAGAACCATCAGTGGATAAAAAAAGTTTTTTCATTATGAGGACAATTGGAGAGTCTATCTTAATCCTGAGATAAATGATGGACTTATGGTTACAAGTGTTATCATTTGAGCTATGAATGAGCACGATTATATAGCATAGTCTATCCTCAATAGTTTGGTGGTATTCATTTGCTACGATAGAGGACTTCATTTATAGATATGAACATCGTGGCTCCATTTTATGAAATGAGAGTATAATATTATCATATGGATGTTTTGAGATATTGGATATTAAATCTTAACGTTGAGTTTTCAATAGTGTCTATTGAAACATGGCTTATGGACAAGTCAAAATATCCAAGTTCAAAATGTGGTCATATGAGTAAATATGGTAACTAGGAGAGTTATAGGCGGTCTATAAGCTCTTGGTGATTACTGATATTTTGCACGAGGATGTACTATCTCCAATAAGATTGTCTAGGACATGAATGAGAAACATTTACTTTTTCTATCTTTATTTAAGAGTTCAATTTTAGCTCTTTAGTGGAATGAGCTAAAATTAATAGATCAAACCTAAGTGAATCATTTGTTGATTATGATTAAGTTATGTCTATTGAAGCCTAAATTTAGATAGCCTGCTAAGATCCCCAATCCACACGGACTTGCATGGATCGCTTGATATATTTTACCGGACTAATTATGGGTCCATCTAGAATTGTATTAAGGCATGTGGACTTATTTCTTTTAGTAAGAATGTGCCTAGTTCACATGTGGGCTTTTTAATTAAGGTCCAATGGATTTAATAAAGTGGAAAAATAATATTTGGCCAATGTTGTGTATCTGGGCGGCAAGGCTAATGGATTAGCTTATTACATTATATTATTTTATTATTTAATGAAATGGAAATGAATGAATGAATGAATGAATGAATGAATGAATTATTTAATTAAAAGTCAAAATCTTTTTCTAGCTAGGAAATATGTTACTTAGTGTTATATTGTTGTTAGTTGTATAATAAGTATCAAAGACTTTATTTGGTAAGTAGACAAATAAATGGAATTTATTTATCTAATCAAATTAGGAAGTCTTTAATAAAGTCACAAATAATAATATACTAAAGAGTTGGATTAGGGTTTGGATTCTAAAGATAGATGGAGTCTTTGGTGGAAACATTAATCCTCCTTGTGTGAGGATTTCAGCCAAAGACAAGTAATCCTACCTAGAGCAAGATCTCGGAAATCCTAGTATTTTTAGAGCAAAAATTTCGGCCACGCTATATATTGAATGTGTAGAATTTGGAAAAAGGCTAATGCCGGCTTGAGAGTTTTTTTTCTTTTGCTTGAAAAATAAAATCCAACATTTAGACATAGTGTGATTACAGCCAAGAGAAAGTTAGAGAGAAGAAACGTTTCATTTCGATAGTGCACAAGTAGATTTTACATCAAAAGGCTTTGTGCACAACTTCAAATTAGGTTCATGAGAGTTTCAATCAATAAAATGATAATTCACAAGTGACATAACGTTCTTCGTTTTTTCTCAAGAAGGATATTGTGACTAACGAAAAAGAAAATGTTTTTTGTTATCCATCCTCATGTACACAATTCAAAGAAAGTGAGCTCATGCTCTTAGGTGATACAGGTTCGTGATTGGATTGGAAGCTCTTGATGATGAGAATAAGGAAGCTGCACCAAGGGATCCATTGAAGCTTCCGGTTTGGGCCAATAACAAGGGCAGGGGCTAAGAGATTTAAAGAAGCACTCAATGGCCTAATTCAAAACACATGGGCTGATTCTGAATTATTAAAGTCCAAGATGATCCCACATGAAGACCAAGGCTTGATTAAGGTCATCAAGACAATTGATTAGGCCGAATAAGAGAAGACTTGGGAGTGTGGCAACAGTTTGGGCATGTGGCACAAGATAGGCATGTGGTGAGTGGCGAATGGTTGGAGTAGATTCAATTTTCGGCTGATTTTTTTTTTTTTTTTTAGTTTCCAGAGAATAAAGAGTTGATTTGTTTCCCAAATTAAAGAGCTGATTTGTTTCCAGATTTAGTCTTCTAAATAGGAAGCAAGTCAATAGTTGCTTGTTTTAGTTTTTCCTATTTGTAAGGCAATTATTGCCCATTTTAATTTTCTAATTGTAAGGCTTTAATGGCTGAATATCTTGTTTCCTTTTTTTGAGATAGGCATGTAGCCTTTCTTTTCTTTTTGGGTTTTAGTTTATAAGGATCCGGATGGATTTAATATGGGGCAGACTTGATTTGAATGAAAATTGAGAGAATTTTCTCTTTTGTTCTTTGAGAACTAATTGGAACTTATCAGATTTCTCTGTGGTGTTCCTCCTTGACTTATCAATCGAGTATCCCATCCTTGATTGTGGCATCCTCCTTTATACCAAGGTTCACATCTCGATATAGGTGTTGGGTCACAGTTTCCATCCGAACCAGAGGTTAGAACGATCTTAGACATCAATCTTATTACAATCGACGAGGTTTGTGTTAGTTGGTATCAGAGCTTCTTTCTTCTCATTCTGAGATGGTTCCTTGGAGGGTTCGTCAGGCGTGGCAGCGCTGCATCTTCCAAATCTCGCATATAGATTTTCAGGTTTCACATATTTTTAGAGAGGGGAATCAGGTTGCAGATACGCTTTCTAAGCATGCTTTAGAGCTTCAGGCTAATTCTTGGTAGTTCTCTGCCCCGCCGTTCTGTTCTTCTTTAGTTGACAATGACTGCATGGGCCGAGAGTCTTTTCGTTTTTCTTGATGTTTTCTTTTTCTTTTTGTTTGGGGTTGTTTTCCTCTGGCTCTTTGTGCTTTGTTGCTTTTTGTAACTTTTTTCTTTCTTTTTTCTTTTATATATATGGATACTGTCTAAGGGTTTTTCAGCATATGATCGCTTGTGATGCTTTTTTCCCTTAGATCAGTCCAATTTTATTAAAAAAAATAGTTGGTATCAGAGCTTAGGCCTCTAACATCAAGTTTAATCTATCTTTTTTATTCTTCTTCTTTGATTTCGTTGATCACAAAATTACATCTTATTTCTTGAACTTCTTGTGAGTATCCATCTAAGTCAAAAAAAAACAAAAAAAAAAAAAAAACAAAAACAAAAACAAAAACAAAACACACACAAACTTGATTCTATTTGATCAAGTTCAGTACAAAAAAAAAAAAAAAATGCCAAAGATCTTGCTTGTTGATCTAGGTCGAAAAAAAAAGAGTACAAAATTTTTATTTTGAACGATCGTGTAGTTGAATATATATCAACTATTGTTATTTCTCTTCTTGATACATGCAGTGATATTAAAAAAAAAATCATGGTAGTAGAAACTCGTCTTTGTTATTCCAGTTTTGTTGTGATTCATTTCGTGTGAACTTAGGAAATATTATTATTATTATTTTTTTTTTTTTTTTGTGAACATGGCTAAGAAATCCTGATTATTGTTTGGTTAGTTTGATAAGAAATTTTAAGAAATTACGAGTGGAAAAAGGCAAGAGTGGTGAGTACATACTGAGGGTAAAAGCCGAATTTATTGTGTGAAAACACGATTGTTGAGTGAACTAATTATTCGAGCGAAACACGTGAGGGAGTGCTGTGAGGTTCTTTTTTTTCTAATCTTTTTTTATTTTTATTTTTTTATTTTTTTTGCAGGAAAACATGTCTGAAAACAAAGATAAATGCACTACTAAGGATTCTTCCCTCCTGGCGGATCTAAAGCTTTGGAAGGAGGTACTAGTAGGGGAGATGAGACGGATGATTGGGGGGGGGGGGGGGGGGGGGGGTGGTGGAATTAGAACAATTACATGAGTGATTAGATCAAGTGGAAAACACATGTGCGGAACAGCCACAACTCATTCCACAAGCTCGTAGGAGAGAGAGAGTTCCGGTTAGAGAAGAAGTTAATGATCACTACGGGGATGATAATGACATGGAGGAGGATGATCGCATGTCCAATGTGGGTGCGGGAAGATTTAGGCGTGGAATGGGAGGTAGAGGAGTTAGGTATGGGAATAGAGAAGATAGGTATGGAGAGAGGGTTGATAATAGTTTGGGTAGTATAAAGGTGAAGATTCCAACCTTCCTAGGTAAAACTATTCCTAAAGCTTATTTGGAGTGGGAGAAAGGAATAGAGTTGGTGTTTGATTGCCATGATTATTCCAAATTGAAGAAGGTGATATTAGCAGCCATAGAATTAACTGATTATGCTATTGTTTGGTGAGATCAACTGATTGTGAGTAGGAGACAGAATGGAGAAAGACTTATTGATACATGGGAGGAGATGAAAATTGTTATGAGGAGGAGATTCATTCCAAGTCACTATTATAGGGGTTCGTTTCAAAAATTGCAAACTCTTACTCAAGGGTCTAAGTGTGTTGAAGATTGCTACAAGGAGATGGAGATAGCCATGATTCGAGCTGATGTGGAGGAGGACCGAGAGGTGACTATGGCTAGGTTTCTAAATGGGATACACCGAGACATTGCAAATGTAGTGGATTTGCAACATTATATTGAATTGACTGACATGGTACACATGACCATTAAAGTGGAACAACAATTGAAGAGGAAGGGTTCCACACGGGTTGGGCAAAATTCAGGTTTTTCATCATCATGGAAACCAAATTTGAGCAAGAGGAAGGACCAGCCTAGTTTCAAGGCCAAGGCCGAACCTTCCAAAGATCATAAGGCTGGAGGCACATTAAATCAAGGCAAATCAGATTCCCAACCTTCTAGAAATCGTGACATTAAGTCCTTTAAGTGTTTGGAAGTAGGTCATATTGCATCACAATACCCAAACAAGAGAGTAATGGTTTTGAAGGATGATGGTGGTATCGAATCCAAGGGTGAATCTGATGATTAGTCTATACCACCTTTGGAGGATGCAAGTGACTTTGAATATCCGGTGGGTGGAGAGCTTTTGGTTGCAAGAAGTGCTTTTAGTGCTCATGCCAAGGAAGATGATGAGGTACAACATGATAACATTTTTTCACACCCGCTACCATGTTAATAATAAGGTATGTAGTATGATTATTGACGGGGGGAGTTGTACTATTGTGGCTAGCACTATTTTGGTGGAAAAATTGAATTATATAAAGGCTATATAATGAGCCTTTATCCTTGTAAAGAGTAAGTTAATGAATATTGCATTTCAGAATATTATCTCTTTGAGATTTTATCTTTCAACTCTGTATCTCTTTGGTGGAATTCCATTGAGTGTTTAGTTTTGCTTTGGTTCTATATCCTTGGTTGCTTTGGCTCTGTATCCCTTTTGATTAGTCTTGGTGGTGAGCCATTTCAGCTAGTTTACTAAGGGTGGTGATATCTGTATCCTTTGGAAAATTAGTTAATCTATCTTTACTTGTTCTTGTGTGAGACAGACTGTTTTTTTTTTTTTTTTTTTTTTTTTTTTTTTTTTTTTTTTGCGTGGGCTATCCATGAGTGTGTTTGACATCGGTGGAGATTATTTAGGGCTGTCCGGAACCAGATTGGTATCAGATCTTTTGGTTTTCAATGACTAGTCATCGTTATCATGCATCAACTAGTGAATAACAATCAGCTTCTCAAGTGAATCAACGGAACCTTATTATGGATGATTTGAGGCAGCAAATCAAACAACTCTAGCAACGTTTGCATCTCTACAAGAATCGCAGTCATGATGAGAATGAAGGATTCGAAGATGATGGTGTTGATGCTAATCCTTTCCATCAAACGCGTAGCCATGTTTCTGATGATAGTACTCCTCCTCATCCACATGATTTGAGACATTATGTCTTGAGGGATCGTGAGGCACATCGTGCTTTGAATGTGAAAGTTGAGATTCCAGAATTTGAAGGAAAGATGCAACCGGATGAGTTCATAGATTGTTTGAATGCGGTAGATCGTATCTTTGATTATTAAGATGTGCCCGTGAACAAGAAGGTAAAGCTTGTTGCCATCAAGCTTAGGAAGCATGCATCATTTTGGTGGAAGAATCTCAAGAGACAGCGAGAAAGAGATGGGAGAAGTAGGATCGTTACATGGGAGAAGATGAAGAAAGAGTTGAAGAGGAAATACCTTCCAGATAATTATCGGCAAGACATCTTCTTGAAGATCAATAACTTTCGACAAAAAGGCCTTTCAATAGCAGAACATACTTCTAAGTTTGATAATCTCATGTTGAAAGGGGACGTAGCGGAGCCCGAAGAACATTCTGTGGCGCATTATCTTGGTGGTTTAAATTATTTGGTTTCTAATGTGGTACAACTACAACTATATTGGAGTCTTAATAATGTGTGTAAGCTTGCTCTTAAGGTGGAGAAACAACAAAAGGAGATGCGTAGTAAGGGTTCTAAGTATGGTTCAAGGGAACGCTTTGCTAATAAAGGAAGGCTTTGCTAACAAAAGTTTCGACATCAAAAGGAGAAGGTGTGGTGTCTAAGCAACAACAACAACAGCCTAATTCTTCTAATACAAATTATCGCAGGTGCCAAGGGTTTGGGAATTTCGCTTCCGAGTGTCCAAATCGCAAGATCGTTTCATTAGTTGAAAAAGACAGTGATGAAGATGACTTAGCAATAGATTTGAAAGAAGATGAGTATGAGAATGAAGAGGTTGCAGAAGATGTGACTCATGGAGATAAAGGTGCTTCTCTGGTTGTTCAAAGGAGTTTGAGTGTGGTTCGAGAAGAGGAAGTGGAGGATTGGGTGAGAAAAAATGTGTTCCACACTAAGTGCACTTCTCATGGCAAGGTGTGTGTTGTGATTATTGATAGTGGCAATTTTGAGAATGTAGTGTCTTCTTATATGGTTGACAAGTTAGACATCAAAACAGTGTAGCACCCACATCCCTACAAGCTTTCATGGCTTCAAAAGGACAACAAGATTAAGGTGAATAAACGTTGCCATGTTTCTTTTTCAATTGGTAGAAATTATAGAGATGAAGTTTGGTGTGATGTACCTCCTATGGATGCATGTCATTTACTGCTAGGAAGACCTTGGCATTATGATAGGCGTGTGTTGTATGATGGTTTTAAACACATGTACTCTTTTGTTAAAGATGGTTGTAAGATTGTGTTGGGCCTTAGTAGGCCAGAAGAGGTTCCCAAACCTTCTAAAGGAAAGGGAAATAACTTGCTTACTGAATTTGATTGTAGGAGAGAGTTGATGCAAGGGGGTGAAGTGTATGTGCTATTTGTGGTGGAAGAAAATGAGGGGAACAATGATCCTCTGCTGATTATGAAGACTATTCTTGAGGAATTCTTTGATGTGGTTCCGAATGAGTTACCACCTGGTTTACCACCGCTGAGAGACATTCAGCATGCATTGACTTTGTTCCAGGTGCAACACATCCAAACAAAGCAGCTTATCGAATGAGTCCTAAAGAGCATGAAGAGTTGCAACGTCAAGTGGATGAATTGTTAGCCAAGGGAATGGTGAGAGAAAGCATGAGTCCATGTGCAGTACCAACTCTTTTGGTGCCAAAGAAAGATGGAGTGTGGCGTATATGCATTGATAGTAGTGCGGTGAACAAGATTACAGTTGATTATCACTTCCCGATTCCACGACTTGATGATTTACTTGATCAACTACATGGTGCTGCCATCTTTTCAAAAATTGATCTACGTAGTGGGTACCATCAGATCAAAATGAGACAAGGAAATAAGTGGGAGACAAGGAAATAAGTGGAAGACAGCCTTCAAGACTTGAGATGGCCTCTATGAGTGGATGGTGATGCCATTTGAGTTATTTAATGCTCCTAGCACTTTCATGTGATTCATTAACCATATCCTTAAACCTTTTATTGGGCACTTTGTTGTTGTTTACTTTGATGATATTCTGGTATATAGCAAAGATGAAGGAGAATACCTGAATCATCTTAAGCAGATTTTTCGCATATTGAGGGAGCAAAAGCTTTATGCTAATTTGAAGAAGTGTAAGTTCTTTACTAGCAGCCTTATTTTCTTAGGCTATGTTGTGTCTAAAGATGGAATCGAGATGAATCCTAGTAAGGTGGAAGCAATTCTTAGTTGGTCTGAACCAAAGTCACTTCATGATATTCGAAGCTTTCATGGACTCGTGTCTTTTTATCGACGTTTTATCAAGGGATTCAGTTCTATTGTGGCTCCTATAACCGAGTGTTTGAAAGGGAATGGTTTAAAGTGGACGGAAGAGGCTAGAAGAAGCTTTGAGCTGATCAAAAGAAAGGTGACAGAAGCTCCAATCCTATCACTTTCGGATTTTGCAAAGGTGTTTGAGGTTGAGTGTAATGCTTCAAATGAGGGTACTGGTGCTGTTCTAAATCAAGAAGGGAAGTCGATTGCATTCTTTAGTGAGAAGCTGAATGATTCTCGCAAGAAATACTCTACTTATGACATGGAGTTCTACGCAATCTATAGAGCTTTGAGTCATTGGAGTCAATATCTTCTTTCTAAACCATTTTTTCTTTATTCAAATCATGCAGCCTTGAAGTTCATTAACAGCCAACACAAGCTCAATCGAAGACATGCGGTATGGGTGGAATTTCTTCATGCTTACAACTTCACAATTAAGCACAAAGTGGGTGTTCAAAATGTGGTGGCTGAAGCTTTGAGTAGAAAGCATTCCTTGCTATCCACAATGGAAGTTAAAGTGGTAGGGTTTGAGATCTTGAAAGAATTTTATGCAGCTGATCCATACTTTGGTAGCATTTGGCAAGAGTGTGAAAAGGGTCCGTTTGAGCACTTCTTGAAGTATGATGGGTATTTATTCAAGGCCAATCATTTGTGTGTGCCTCAATGTTCACTTTGGCAATCCAGTATTATGGAAGCTCATGACAGTGGGATAGGTGGTCATTTTGGGAGAGACAAGACTCTTGCTCTTGTGGAAGAAAAGTTTTATTGGCCTAAGATGATGAGGGATGTAACTAGACATGTGAAGCAGTGTAGGGTATGTCATGTGGCGAAGACTCATGGACAAAATACGGGGTTGTACGCAATGCTGCCAGAGTAGCTCATGCTCCTTGGGAAGATGTTAGTTTGGATTTTGTGATGGGTTTACCTAGAACTCAAAGGAACAAAGACTGTCTCATGGTGGATGTTGATCGATTTTCGAAGATGGCTCGTTTTGTTCCGTGCAACAAGACTAACGATGCTTCTTATATTTCAGATTTGTACTTCAAAGAGATTGTGAAGCTTCATGGTATTCCAAAGACAATTGTTTCAGATCGCGATTCAAAGTTTTTGAGTCATTTTTGGCGTACACATTGGAGGAAGCATGGTACTAGCCTAAATTTCAGCTCATCTTATCATCCACAATCCGATGGACAAACAGAGGTTGTTAATCGCAGCTTGGGAAATCTTTTGAGGTGTTATGTGGGTAAGAATATTAGGCAATGGGACTTAATCTTACCTCAAATCAAGTTTGAGGTGGTGTATGGTAAGAATCCTAGCAATCCTTTGGATTTGGTTCCCATTGGTACTAACAAGGATTTTAGTGGAGATGTTGATGTTAGAGCTAGTGAGATCAAGAAGTTGCATGCTCAAGTTCAAGAGAAGATTGTGAAGCATAATGAAAAGTACAAGAAAACTAAGTACAAGCGCCACAAGCATGTAGAGTTCAAGGAAGGTGATACGAACCTCGTCGATTGTAACAAGGATGATGCCTAGGATCGTTCTAACCTCTGGTTCGGATGGAGACCGCGACCCAACACCTATAGCGAGATGTGAACCTTGGTATAAGGAAGACGCCACAATCAAGGATGGAATACTTGATTGATAAGTCAGGGAGGAACGCCACAGAGAAAATCTGATAAGTTCCAATCAGTTCTCAAAGAACAAAAGAGAAAATTCTCTCAACTTTTATTAAAAATTCAAAACTAACGAAAAAACATAAGTTGGTTCCTTTTATACTAAAACCCTAGAAGACAAAGTAGGCTACACGCCTAACTCAACAAGGAAACCAATATTTCGGCCATTAAGGCCTTACAAAACGGGAAAGAAAATAAAACAAACTAAAACAAGAAACTATTGACTTATTTCCTAATTGGAAGCCTAATTTTGGAAGGAAAATCAGCCTCTTAATTTCGGAAAACAAATCAACCCAATATTATTTAGAAACTAAAAAGGAAATCTGAAATTAAATGTTCTCCAGCTTGTGCTCCACGCCTAAGCCTCTGCCACATGCCCAAATATTCTCTTATTCGGCCCAATCAATGGCCTTAATGACGTTAATAAGCACTTGATCTTCATGTGGGCTCTTCTTGGTCTTCAACACTTCAGAATCAGCCCAAGTGTCTTGAATCAGGCCATTAAGTGCCTCTTTGAATCTCTTAGCCCTTGCCCTTGTTATTGGCCCAACCGGAACATGCAATGGGTCCCTTGGCACTTCAGCTCCCTTATTCTCATCAGAAGGTGACTTGGTGTGGATTCATCTTAGCAAAGATCGTTTCCCAAAAGGGAAATATGGTAAGCAAAAGCCTAGAGCTGATGGTCCATTCAAAGTACTTCAACGCATTGTAGAGAATGCACACAAGATCGAGCTACCAGATTCTTATGGTGTGTCACCAACTTTCAATGTAGCTGATTTGTCTCCTTATCAAGGTGATGCTAGCATTTCAGACTTGAGGTCAAGTCTTTTCCAACCTTGGCAGATTGACACGGGAGTGTCCCATTCCATGACCTCGGTTCAAGACACAAAGGGATTTCAAATTCTCACTATGGTTTGTTAAGCATCAGATTCAGCTCGCAGGGGTATTTTTGAGACTTCATAACTTTTGATTCCGGAAGAGTTAGCTAATATTCTTTATTTCTTTGGAAAGTTCAACGTCTTAACTACAATTTCCACTATTGAATTGCATCGTTTGAGGTTTACTAGAAGCAGTTATCACTCTTTTTAATTTCAAGGTTCAGCAGTCAACAATTGCGGGATTTGAAGAGTCCAGCTTTAATATCTTCAATTTTTTTTTATGTTTAAAATGCTTTGAAATGTGTTATTATCTTTTATTTTAATTCCTTTCCTATGCATGGAGGGTTGTTCCTTGATTAGGCTATGTAATGAGCCTTTAGCCTTGTAAAAAGTTAGTTAATGAATATTGTATTTCAGAATATTTTCTCTTTGAGATTTTATCTTTCAACTCTGTATCTCTTTGGTGGATTTCCATTGAGTGGTGAGTTTTGTTTTGGTTCTATATCCTTGGTTAGTTAAGAGGGTGGTGTTTCTGCATCCCTTTTTATTAGTCTTGGTGGTGAGCCGTTTCAACTAGTTTACTAAGGGTGGTGATATCTGTATCCCTTGGAAAATTAGTTAATCTATCTTTACTTGTTCTTGTGTGAGACGGACTGGTTTGTGTTTCTTTTGTTCGTGGGCTGTCCATGATTGTGTTTGACATCGGTGGAGATTGTTTAGGGTTGTCCGGCACTAGGTAAACTCCCCAACATACGAATTTGCTACTACAATTAGCATTCTCCCCATTACTACATACTACTCCCCCTTTTTGACATGAGATGGGCAAAGGAGTATCCCTAACCGGGTCACTTGTCGCAAAGTGAGAAAGACGCATACTTTATGCAACTCAATTAATTGGAGAGAAACAATGAGATTTATTTTATAAAAATTTGTGATTAAAATGATTTGCATGCAAGACATATTACATTCAAGTCCAAGATACAATGGTATTTGGCAAAGTGAATGACAAAGGTTTCCTAAAGAATTTAAACCAATTTCATCATTTGTCATGAGTAAAGCAAAGATATAGAAAATTCATTGAATTCAATTTTAGAGCAATTATATCCATCTTTATAAGTGAAAGATGGCATGAGCAACTTTGAACCCTATTCGATTTTTCCGGGTAAGATACCCATATGATAGTAGCCATGTTCAACAAATAAAGAAATAGAGACATTTGGATTTTAAAATCCGTTTAATGGATACAAGATCCTTTATTCATTTTAGTCACATTAGCTTTTCACACATTGTTTTGCATTTAAATATTGCAATCATCAATACATGCTTTTTCATTTGAGCATGTCATTTGGGAATCATCATGTCATGGAGATCATTATAGGTCATTCAAAGAGTACTTCCTTATGGTTTGATAATTGGCACCCGGATGGCCCTATTCGTTCAAAATGGAGCTCCCGTGTAATTTATGACTCTGGCCTCTCTATCAATGCTAAGGTTAATGCCATTGTTGTAGGTGATAATTGGAAATGGCCTGTTGCTATGTCCATTGATCTTGCTGAAAATAAGGAGTCATATGCCTTCTTACAACCCAAACTCTAGTTTGGATGATAGTATTTGGTGGCTTCCTTCTTTAAATGGCATTTATTCAGCATCTTCTACTATGGAATCTCTTAGAACCCCTCGTTCTCTTGTTTCTTGGTATGAAATTGTGTGATTCCCTCAGAATATTCCAAGAATGGGTTTTTTCCTTTGGTTGGCTATTAAAGGTAGGCTTTTTACCTTGGATCGTGTTCAGCGCAACGACCCTCAAGTTGTTGCTACGTGTGTCCTTTGCAACTCTCAAGCCGAGACTCATGCTCACCTTTTCTTTGAGTGTTCGTATAGCAAAGCCATATGGACACAACTTTTGAATAAATGTGGTTGTCCTTGGATTGGTCTCAGCTGGTATGATTTTATAGAATGCGTGTCCATTCATTGGAAGGGGAACTCTCCCTCCATGGTGACTAAACAGCTTTGTCTTGCGGTGGCTGTCTATTTTATTTGGAGAGAACGAAATTGTCGCATTTTTAAAAGCTCTCGAAAGCTTAATGCTGAAGTTGCCCGGTCCATTATTGACACTATCCGTTGCTGGCTCTCCTCTATCAACTTGAAGGATTGGCCTCTTCTTGCATTGAATTGGAACATCAACTCTAGATAATCCATTGTGTTGTAGGCTTGCTTGTTTGCTTTTGGCTTTTGTGTTTGGTTGTGATTTGATGTAGCCTTTGTTTAGCTCTTGTTTGAGCTTTGTTGTGCTTGTTTTTTAGGCCTTTCGGCTCTTGTCTCTTTGCTTCCTGGGGTATACCCTTTGAATTTGTACATTCTTTCCTTCTTTTCTATGATACTATCTATTTACCCAAAAAAAAAAAAAAAAAGAATCTCCTAGTCCAAAAATGCATGTTTGAAATTAAATATGACATGGATTGCAATACTAGCATGGTTAACACATATTAAAGAAAAAACATATACGCAAATGTGCATCCAAGCTACTCAAGCAAGCATAAAGTATTTCAAATTTTTGCATGCAACAAGTATGCAAATACTATCTTTGCTTGAGTTCCCCGTATGGGATCAATTACCACACCGCTTCAATGAAGGGCATGAGGTCTTATAGACATACCAAGTCCATTGGACCTATTTGTTTTTTTTCTTTTTGGGTAAATATATATATATATTAATAAAATTGGAATGACCTAAGGGGAAAAAGCATCACAAACGATCATATGCTGAAAGACCCCTAGACAGTATCCATATATAAAAGAGATAAAAGAAAGCAAAAAGTGACAAAAAGCAACAAAGCACAAAGAGCCATGGAAAACAACCCCAAACAAAAAGAGGCATGCAGGCCACACCAAAAAGAAAAAGAAAACATCAAGAAAAACGAGAAGACTTGCGGCCCATGCAGTCATTGCCAACTAAAGAAGAACAGAACGGCGGCGCAGAAAACCACCAAGAATTAGCCTGAAGCTCCAAAGCATGCTTAGAAAGCACATCTGCAACTTGATTTCTGATGTAGCGGAAGCTCTGTCGAGAAAAACCTGCAAGAAACAAATTGAAAACAACCTACTAACATTCCGTTGATTCGCGCACGAATACCGGAATATTAGGCTTCAAATACGATAATCGATTTCGCGCACGAAGGATAATGTAAATGGATAGTTGAGAAACATCTCTGAATTTTATTAATCAAAAGCTACCTTTCAAACCCTAATACAATCTACTTAAATAGAATTGCAAAACTTGACTAACAAGAAAATCCTAAACAAAAGGGAAAGAATCCTAAATGGAAAAGAAATCAAATCTCCTAAAAATCAAAAGAATCCAAAAACATTAAAAACCTATCTAGAAAAGGAAATTGGATTTGATTTAAAAATCAAATCATAAAATAATTAATAACCTAAAAAAGTATAAAACAAGAAACTGCTGTCTTGGTGCGCCAGAAACTAAACGGCTAGATTCGGATATGCTGCGGCCCGTTATAGAAGACGGAGTCTTCATAACATTTGTAGAGCTCGTCTTGTGCTTTCCGGAAACAAATTATAATAGACGATCCGACCTCATATGCTCTCTGTAGAGGTCCACGAAAATCAGCTTGGATCATCTCGTCCAGCTCATAGCGTCCAGCTCTCGTCCAGCTCAAGTCTTCGCGCAATAATCTAGATGGCTGAAATTGGATATTCTCCAGCCCTTTATAGAAGACAGAGTCTTCATAACATTTGTAGGGCTCGTCGTGGGCTTTCCGAAAACATATTATAATGTCAATTTTGAGTTCATTTTCCCTCTGAAAAGACCCCCGAAATTTGACCATTCTGACCGTTTCGACCATTCCGACCATGCGGAGTCTTTGCTTCCTTCTTTCCGCACCCTTTGACTTTGAGTCGATTCCTCCACTCCATGAAATCCAAACCTTTGTTTGCCGTATTGTCTTTGATGGCTGCATCAATTCGCCTCCCTAGAAATATGTGAAACCTGAAAATCCATATGCGAGATTTAGAAGATGCAGCGCTGCCACGCCTGACGAACCCTCCAAGGAACCAACTCAGAACAAGAAGAAAGAAGTTGAACCACATAAGAAGAATCACTCTCAATCCAGATTCGATGCCACCCATACTTCCAAGCAAAATTAATGGCCAATGAGGCCGCCAGAAGCTCGGCCTCAAAAGTGAAAACCTGACCAAGAGGAATAGCAAAGCAACCCTTCACAAAGGCTCTACAGTTCTGAAAGATACCACCACAACCACCAACCCCTGGAGAGCCTATAGCAGCGCCATCAGTATTCACTTTGATCCAACCGGGGGCCGGAGGCGACCAAATCACACTCTTGATAACCATGGCTTTAGAAGGGCGACCCTGAAGACCAAATCGATGAAGTATCAAAAGGTCGTCCATACAGTTACGCATACAACCAATCTCCAGGCGATTAGCCTCTGAAACAGCACACCAGACCAAAGAAAGGACAGATCTAAAGTCCACCGACTTCCCTTCAAAGATACACTGATTACGAGCAGTCCACACCCCCCATATCACTGCATGGATAGCTGCTTTCCATAAAATCCTGACCTGTTCACTAAAGGAAACCAACATGGCCTGCAAGAAGAATGATTGCCAAGTTTCAGTAGAGACACGTCGCTGGAAAGTCGAGAAAATCGCCTCCCAAAGAGCAACCGCCAGGGGAAAATGAAGAAAAAGATGATCTGTAGATTCACTACTAACCCTACAAATACTGCAACGAGAAGCCAACTGGAACCCAGACCTGCAAAGGCAATCCTCAGTAGGAAGCCTGTTGGGTAAATAAAAAATTGTTAAAATTAAGTTAAATATTAAGTTAATTTATACCATAGCTTTGAGCTTGAAAATATATTATATGTGTGTGTCTAAACAGCTTAGAGAGGGAGTGAATAGGTTGTTAATTGATTATTACCAAATTTTCAATTAGTCAAAATTAATCACAATTAACTCATTTAAACAAACAATAAAAATCAAGTAAAAGTGTGGAATTTAAAGAAAACTTGATTTTTATATGGAAACCTTCAAAAGGGAAAAACCACGGGCTGATATGTGCGTCACATACAATCCTCGAATCCACTATATGTAATGGAGTTTACATCCTAGGTTGACCAAGTCAAACCCTACACGGTCATTAACCCACCACTACTACTCGCAAGCCTTTTATAGCGAACATAGACCAACCCTAGACAACCTCTATATGAAGAGAAGGTTACACTCTCAAGTGAGCACCTCCTAATATACCCGCATGCCTTTTACAAAGGAGCTAGTACAATGCTTGTGTAACTTCACCTATAAGCCACAAGACTTTGACTCTTGAAGAGAATTAAAAGTCTAAGTGTGTTTCACAATGATGCACAAATGCAATGAGTGCTAGACTAAATACTATATGCTTAATTAGATGTTATAATGCAAATCAATATCCTAGTTATCAACAAAACCTACATGCATATATATATATATATATATAAGGTCTCAATTAGTTGTAGAGTTTTCTAAAAACCTAATTGTCAACTAACATATCCAAATCAATACAAGTTGTCAATAATCATGGCAAGGACGATAAATATGCGATTAACAAATGCAACCAAGGAGTCCTACACATCAATTTCTAAATGCAATGCATAGAGACTTAGATAGGGATCAAAATGGTCATAAATGCTAGTTATCACAATACAAACCCAATCATATCATCAAGACTCATAAATATATGCAATAAATAGAGTTTAGGAATTTAATCATGCAATAAATACCTAATCTAGAGTAAGAAGAACATTAAATGATATTCAATGAAGTTCTAACTTACCTAGTCATGAAACCATGAAGACCTATGCTCAAATGATGTTCAATGATGCATGAAATAAGCCAATCAAAGATGAGGCATTTATAATCTCCCCCATTGACTATTTCATGACAAAACAAACTCACAAAATAATCCTCACAAAAAGAAAGAAAGTTCTTGGTCAACAAAAGTAGATTCTACGTTACAATAACAGAAACCTAAGATACTAAATCTTCAAGGTCTTCATTCTTTTCGTAGATCATCATACCTACACACAATAGCAAGAAAGAACTTTCCAAAATCAAGTGCATGTGAGGTGATCAAACATAAAAAAATAAAAATAAATAAATAAATAAATAAAAATAAAAACATTTGCAATAAAAAAATATAAAGAAATGCATGTACAATGCTCCCACTAAAAGGTTACTCTCTAAAGCTTCTCCCCCAAAGCATACACATTGCTCCCCTATAATCTCTCAAGACTTCTCCCTCTTTTTGTCATGAGAAAGGCAAAGGTGCTCCCCCTATCTGGTTGCTTTAGCAAAGAGAGCTATTAGCACAAAAGGTATTTGCATAATCATATACACAAACTTTATGCAACTCAAGTAATTGAGAGAGATTCAAGGAGCTTTATTTTTTTAAAAAAAAAATGTGTAACAAAGATGCTTTGCATGCAAGACATGTTGCATTCAAGTTCAAAATCAATGGTATTTGGCAAAGCAAACATCAAAAGGGTTTCCAAGAGAATTCAAACCAATTTGTGCCCTTTTGTCATAAACAAGTAAGATATAGTTTTTCAAAAGATATATTTGAACTAAGAGCAACTATATAAATTTTTAAAGGCAAACGAAGACATGGATTCAAAGTTCCTATTTGATTTTTCTAGATGAAACATCCGTATGACAGTAGTCTTGTTTACACCTTTAAGAAGAGAGATAAGACTAATTTGGATATAAAATCCTGATTGATTGAATGGATACAAGATCCTTATTGATTTTAGTCTTCTCATTTGCTTTTCACACATAATTTGCAAATAAGCAATCAAAAACATTTTATGCATATCATTTTAAGCATTTTATAGCAATTATCAAAAGAGCATAAATTTAATCAACTTTTTACACATAGCAAATCATGCAAGTTTACTCTCTTTGCTTGAGCTCCCCTCATAGGGTCAATTCCAACCAAGTCAAAGGGAGGCATGAGCTCCTATAGACTTACCAAGTCCATTGGACCTAGTTGCATCTACAAATATCACATTGCCACAATGGTAAGCGGGTTCATTCTTTTTAACCCACCTTGGTTCCACTTTATCATTTCTAGTGGTCATATATGTTTCTAAGTTCCCTAGGTTTATGCAAACTTGCCCTCTTTTTCAACCGTTTTTTTTTTCATGCTCTCTAACCTACACCTCTTAATGTATTAAAAGCAATTTGCTCTTAAGTGACCAATCATACCCCAAAAATGACAAGAATGTACAAAGTAAAAATTTATACCATTGCATTGTGATCTCATCGAGGCATTACCAAGTTGAAGAGGTTATCTATAATGGTGTATCAGTTTGCTTCTCTTTGGAGCATGAGCCAATTGATGGCACCTTTGTGGTCTAGGTTGTTAAGGTGGTTGAGCCGGTTGAACATGCCTCATTGGTTGAGCAAGCCTCAGTTGAGGTTGTCTCTTATGGTCACCTCATTTCTTAATAGTTGGCTGGTTGAAGGAGGTGATTAATTTCTCAAGGACTTGTCCTTTGGTTAAGATGCCAAGGCTTGTGTGGACTCTCCTTGAGATGAAGGTTGCTTGGATAAAGCACAAAGGCCCAAAACAAGCTCAACAAAAGCACAAAACAACAAGCTCAAAAACAAAAGCTTTAACAAAGCAAAAAGAAAAAAAAAAAAGGATAAAACAAAAGAAAGGGAAATCAGGTTGCGGATACGCTTTCTAAGCATGCTTTAGAGCTTCAGGCTGATTCTTGGTGGTTCTCTACCCCGCCGTTCTGTTCTTCTTTTGTTGGCAATGACTGCATGGGCCGAGAGTCTTTTCGTTTTTCTTGATGTTTTCTTTTTCTTTTTGGTGTGGCTTGCATGCCTCTTTTTGTTTGGGGTTGTTTTCCCCTGGCTCTTTGTGCTTTGTTGCTTTTTGTCACTTTTTACTTTCTTTTTTCTTTTATATATATGGATACTGTCTAGAGGTTTTTCAGTATATTATCGCTTGTGATGCTTTTTCCCCTTAGATCAGTCCAATTTTATTAAAAAAAAAAAACTGTTATAAAAGAATTGAAAGAAATAGATGAAGAAATATGATTAAGTGATAAATAATAAATAAAAAAATTGTTATCAGATGAAGAGATGAGAGATGCGAGAGAGTGAGAGAAGAGATTAACTAATAAGAGTAGAGAATTTACTTTTAGTGCTATAGAATCGATCTTTCTTCAGTAGTCAAATACAAATGAGATAAACATATATTTAAAGGCAAATTGGGTGTACAAGTAGGTGATGAGAGAGGCGGTGGATTGAAGATATTTTGTACGACACATGTGGTAATTAAAACCACATATATTATAATACTCCCCCTTGGGTTTATACCACATGTATTAATCTTTTAGGGAAAAACTCAATGGGATAAAACCTAAGTAAAATATATACAATGATCTCCTGGATTTAATGGGGTTGGACATTACAAACTATCTCATTAAAAACCTTGTCAGGAAAACCCAGTGGGACAAAACCTGATCGAAAGGAAAAAGAGTATAGTGCACATATGTCCATTCAAAACTTTGCTCCCCCTGATTGAACGCTCCCCCTCATAAAACTTCAGTATTTAATCTTGTAATTTAGAAAGTCGACGCATGCCTATTCCATATACCAGCTTCTCAAAAGTTGATGTAGGCAATGATTTGGTAAACAGATCTGCAAGATTATCTGTAGATCGTATTTGCTTAATATTAATTTGTCGGCTCTGCTGAAGCTCATGAGTATAGAAAAATTTAGGAGAAATATGTTTGGTTCTGTCTCCTTTGATATACCCTCCTCTAATTTGAGCAATGCAAGCCGCATTATCTTCAAATATTTGTGTTGACATTTTTGTAGATAATGAAAATCCACAAGTATTTTGAATATGATGAACAACTGACCTTAGCCAAATGCATTCTCGACTTGCTTCTTGAAGTGCGATGATTTCAGAATGATTAGATGATGTGGCAACCAAAGTCTGTTTAGTAGAGCGCCAAGATATTGCTGTGCCATTATATGTAAAAACATATCCCGTTTGTGAACGAGCTTTGTGGGGATCAGACAGATACTTGGCATCAGCATAACCAAGTAAACCGGAAAAATTGTTAGACTTTGTATAAAATTATCCTAAATCTTTCATTCCACTAAGGTAACGGAAAAGATGTTTGATTCCATTCCAATGCCTTCGAGTTGGTGCTGAGCTAAATCTAGCCAGTACATTCACAGAGAATGCAATATCTGGTCTAGTACACTGAGCCAAATATAATAAAGCACCAATCGCATTAAGATATGGTACCTCAGGACCAAGTATCTTTTCACCATTTTCTTTTGGGTGGAATGGATCCTTTTTGGGATCAAGAGTCCTAACAACCATAGGAGTACTTAATGGATGAGCATTATCGATATAGAATCTTTTTAAAATCTTTTCGGTATAAGCTGATTGATGGACAAGTATTCCATTTGATCTATGTTCGATCTCAAGACCGAGACAATATTTTGTCTTTCCCAGATCTTTCATTTCGAATTCCTTTTTCAAGTATTTAACAGTTTTCTGAAGCTCTTCAGGAGTTCCAATTAAATTCATATCATCAACATAAACTGCTACGATAGCAAATCCAGATTCTGATTTCTTAATGAAAACACATGGACATATAGAATTATTAATATATCCTTCTTTTATAAGATATTCACTGAGACGGTTGTACCACATCCGTCCAGATTGTTTTAATCCATACAAGGACCTTTGTAATTTTATCAAATACAAATTACGAGGTCTTGAGTTACATGATTTTGGCATTTTAAACCCTTCAGGGATTTTCATGTAAATATCTAAATCCAGTGAACCATATAGATAAGCAGTCACTACGTCCATTAGACGTATTTCAAGTCTTTCCAAGACAGTCATGCTTATTAGAAATCGAAACGTAATTGTATCCATCACTGGTGAATATGTTTCATCAAAATATATGCCAGGTCTCTGTGAGAAACCCTGTGCTACGAGTCGTGTCTTATATCTTACGACCTCATTTTTCTCATTACATTTCCGTATAAAAACCCATTTGTACCCAACAGGTTTGACGTTTTCAGGCGTCCGGATTATTGATCCAAATACTTCACGTTTGGTCAATGAAGTCAACTTTGTTTGAATTGCTTCTTTCCATTTAGGCCAATCAGACCTTTGTCTACATTCATCGAGATTATGAGGTTTATAATCATCATTTATAATTTCAGTTGCCATTGTGTATGAAAATACATCATCGATAATTGTCTCTTCACGATTCCACAATTCTCTTGTATAATTTATAGAAATTTCCTCATTTCTACATTCTTGTATCTCTTCAGAGATTCTTTCCTCCATAGGGGATTTTGTCACTTTAGTAACTTGTGTCCCTTTAGGGACATTTAACTCTTCTGAAGTTAACTTAGAGGAAGTGGATTTATTTATTTTCCTTTTTCAAGGAACAATATCTTTTGAGCCAAATGGTCTACCATGCTTCTGGCATGTAATGGATGATTCTTTTGCTATCATTTGTTTAGATTGTTTTTCTGGAACAATCACCCGTGCTGGTACATTAATAGCTGGGATGTATGATTTTGTTACCCTAGTAGCATTTGTAAATGCATCTGGTAACTGATTTGCTATTGCTTGAAGATGTATTATCCTACTTACTTCATTGTGTATGGGTCTAAATGAATTAGAGTAGGAACTTTCCAGGAAAGTTCACGCTTCTCTTCAGAGGAAGCCTCTCTTTTCCCTAATGATGGGAAATTTGTCTCATCAAAATGAAAATCCGCAAACTGTGCTGTAAAAAGATCACCAGTCAAGGGTTCCAGATATCTAATAATTGATGGTGAATCAAGACCAACATATATTCCCAAATGCCTTTGGGGTCCCATTTTAGTTCTTTTCGTTGGTACAATTGGGACATATATTGCACACCCAAATGTACGTAAATGAGATATGTTTGGTTGATGACCAAGTACAAGTTGTACTGGTGAATACTGATGATAAGCAGTGGGTCGAAGCCGAATTAATGCAGCAGCATGTAAAATAGCATGCCCCCACACAGAAATCAGTAATTGCGTTCGTAATAGTAAAGTCCTTGCAATTATCTGGACACGTTTAATGAGTGATTCTGCTAATCCATTCTGAGTATAAACATGTGGAACTGGATGTTCAACATCAATCCCAGCCACATTACAATATTCATCAAATGCCTTAGAAGTAAATTCACCAGCATTATCAAGGTGTATGGATTTAATTGAATAATCAGGAAAATGAGCCCGAAGCCTGATAATCTGTGCAAGTAATCATGCAAAAGCAATATTACGTGTTGATAATAAGCATACATGTGACCATCTGACAGATGCGTCAACTAGAACCATAAAATAACGAAATGGTCCACTTGGTGGATGAATAGGTCCACATATATCCCCTTAAATTCTTTGTAAAAATGATGGGGATTCAAAACCAATTTTAAAAAAAGATAGTTTTATTGTTAATCGATCACCCAGGATCTACAATGATGTGTAGAATCATTGAGAATTCTCATGGGATAAAAGGATCTTTTGGTTCTTTAATGGATGCCCACGAGAATTCTCAATAATTCTACGCATCATTGTAGATCCTGGGTGACCGAGACGGTCATGCCAAAGTACAAACATTTTTGGATCTAAGAATTTCTGATTCACAGCTGCATAAACTTCTACACTTTTGATAATAGTGTAATATAATCCAAAAGATAAAGCACTCAGCTTTTCTATAATGAGTTTCTAAAGTGAATCATGAGAAGTAATGCACAGATATTCAATATTATCTTTATTCATAGTGTCAATATGATATCCATTCCTCCGTATATCTTTGAAACTAAGTAGATTCCTCATGGATCTACTTGAATATAATGCATCATCGATACATATTTTAGTATTGTTTGGTAACAATATCGTGGCTCTTCCAGAGCCTTTTACTAGATCCGTTGGACCTGATACTGTATTAACATTTGCTCTGAGTAAAGTTAAATTTGTAAAATATTTTTGGCTCCGCAAAATTGTATGAGTTGTTGCAATATCAACTAAACATATATCTTCTGCTTCTAGCTTTTCATTAACCCCCAATTTATCGTTTGGATTCATTTTGTATGCTTCATAAAGAAAAATAAAATGCATATCAGACAAAGTGATTCAAAAAGCATATAAATTACTTTGAGAAATATTTTACATGAACAAAATAACATAACACTACTACTGTAAGTAGTATTTAATTGGTATGAACATTCCCATCACCAATTGAAGCAGCTGGCACGTCTTTCGGGTTTGAAAAGAAATCTGTAACATTGAGATGTGTAATATCTCTAGGATATGAATCTTCAATGAAATGAGTTTCAGGTTTCTTTCCCTTTCCACTAATTGATGCTTGATACAAATCTACCAAGTGTTTAGGTGTTTTACATTCATTCGACCAATGATTATAACAGCCACACCTAAAACAAACATTGTCGTTTGTATTAGGCCTATTTTGAACATTTTTTCCCTTATACTGTTTGGCATCATAAACATTCCACTTCTGTTGTGCATTTTGATTATAGCCACTTGATCCAGGATTCCCACTGATACGAACCTCGTCGATTGTAACAAGGATGATGCCTAGGATCGTTCTAACCTCTGGTTCGGATGGAGACCGCGACCCAACACCTATAGCGAGATGTGAACCTTGGTATAATGAAGACGCCACAATCAAGGATGGAATACTTGATTGATAAGTCAGGGAGGAACGCCACAGAGAAAATTTGATAAGTTCCAATCAGTTCTTAAAGAACAAAAGAGAAAATTCTCTCAACTTTTATTAAAAATTCGAAAACTAACGAAAAAACATAAGTTGGTTCCTTTTTAACATCTCTCTCTTTTTTTAACCTCACTTGATCTTCATATACTTGGCTTGGGGTTAAAGGTACAAGAGTGATTGGCCTTTTATTGAGTACAAATGAGTATCTATTTGTATATCCATCATGAGTCACATGCCTATCAAACTGCCATGGTCTTCCCAAAAGAATATGACTCGCATCCATTGGTACCACATCACACATAACTTCTGATGAGAATCAAGAAGCATCACCAAAAGCTCAATTGCATGTTCCAGTTGGGCCAATTGCAAGGGCTAAGAGGATCAAAGAAGCATTTAATGATAATTGATTCTGAGTTGCTGAAGTACAAGTTTGGCCCACATGAAGACCAAATCCGGGCTAAACTTTGTAGACCTCTACAGGGGGCATATGAGGTCGGATTATCTATTATAATATGTTTCTGGAAAGCCCAAGACGAGCCCTACAAATGTTATGAAGACTCCGTCATCCGTAACAGATCGCAACAGGCCCAAAATTGGCCATCTATTTTATTACGCGAAGACTCGAGCTGGACAAGAGCTGGACGCCAGGCAGAACTTCGTGGGCCTCTACAGAAGGCATATGGAATCGGATCGTCTATTATAATATGTTTTCGGAAAGCCCAAGACGAGCCCTACAGATGTTATGAAGACTTCGTCCTTCGTAACAGATCACAACAAGCCCGAATATAGACATCTAGATTGTTGCCTACCTTGTCTTCTAGAACCTATGTTATTTAATATTTGTTTCCTTTTTGAATTAGGCATGAATTAGGCATGGTGCCTACCTTGTTTGTTTCCTTGAATTAGGCATGTTGCCTACCTTGTCTTTTCCTTGAATTAGGCATGTTGCCTACCTTGTCTTCTAGGGTTTTAGTTTAAAAGGAACCAACCTCTATGATTTTTAGGAAGCTTGGAATTTGAATGAAAAATGAGAGAGTTTTCTCTTTTGTTCCTTGAGAACTAATTGGAACTTATCAGATTTTCTCTGTGGCGTTCCTCCTTGACTTATCAATCAAGTCTTCCATCCTTGATTGTGGCGTCTTCCTTATACCAAGGTTCACATCTCGCTATAGGTGTTGGGTCGCGGTCTCCATCCGAACCAGAGGTTAGAACGATCCGAGGCATCATCCTTGTTACAATCAACGAGGATCGTATCAGTTGGTATCAGAGCTTCGGCATCTAACATCAGGTTTTATCTATCTTTGTTTTTTCTTCTTCTTTGAATTCCGTTCGTTCAAGTTCAGTAATCAAAAAAAAAAAAAAAAAAATTCAGAAGATCTTGCTTGTTGATCAAGATCCGTAAAAAAAAAAAAAAAAAAAAAAAAAAAAAACTTTTGAACGATCTTTTAGTTGAATATATATCAATTTTTGTACTTCTTCTTCTGGTTTCGTGCAGTAGTAGCATTAAAAAAAAAAAAAAAAAAAAATATTCTTGGTAGTAGAAACAGCCCTATTATTTCAGTTTCATTGAAATTCGTTTGTGTGAACCTAGCAAATCTGAGTTTCTTGTGAACGTAGCTAAGAAATCCTGATTATTGCTTGGTTAGTTTGATAAGAACTTATGAGAAAATTGTGAGTGGAAAAAGGCAAGAGTGGTGAGAAAATACTGAGGGTAAAAGCCGAATATGTTGAGTGAAACACACGAGTGTTGAGAGAATTGGTTATTTGAGCGAAACACGTGAGGGAGTGCCGTGAGGTCCTTTTTATTTTCTAATCTTTTTCTTGCAGGGAAAACATGTCTGACAACAAAGATAAAGGCCTTACTGAGGATTCTTCCATTCCAGCAGATCTAAAGAATTGGAAGGAGGCATTAGTAGGGGATATGAGACGGATGATGAGGGGAGAATTGGAGCACTTACATGAGCGCTTAGATAAAGTGGAAAGCGCACGTGCGAAACAGCCACGACCCGTCCCCCAAGCACGTAGGAGAGAGAGAGTTCCGGTTAGGGAAGAAGTTAATGATTATTATGGGGATGAAAACGACATGGAGGGGGATGATCGCATGTCCAATGTGGGTGCGGGAAGATTTAGGCGTGGAATGGGAGGTAGAGGAGATAGGTATGGGAATAGAGAAGATAGGTATGGGAATAGAGGAGATAGGTATGGAGAGATTTTGGACGCAAGAAGAACTCTTAGTGCTCAAGTAAAGGAAGATGATGAGGTACAACGTGACAATGTCTTTCACACCCGATGCCATGTTAATGATAAGGTATGTAGCATGATAATTGATGGGGAAAGTTGTACTAATTTGGCTAGCACTAGTTTGGTGGAAAAACTAAATTTGGCCACTTTAAAGCACCCAAAACCTTATAAGCTACAATGGTTGAATGATAGTGAAGAAATCAAGGTGACTAAACAGGTGTTGGTGTCTTTTTCCATTGGAAGGTACAAAGATGAAGTTTTGTGTGATGTGGTACCAATGCATGCGAGTCATATTCTTTTGGGGCGACCATGGCAATTTGATAGGCGTGTAACTCATGATGGTTACACAAATAGATACTCCTTTGTACTCAATAAAAAGCGAATCACTCTTGTACCCTTAACCCCAATACAAGTTTATGAAGATCAAGTGAGATTAAAAGAAAGAAAAGATGAAAAAAAGGAGAGTGAGAGTTCAAAAGAAAGAGAGACAAAAGAAAGAGAGATTGAACCAGCAAAAAAAGAAATCTCGGCTGATGAGAAACAAAAAAAAAGACAACAAATCTCGGCTGATGAGAAACAAAAAAAAAGACAACAAGTGAACTTCTATGCAAAAAAAAGTGAGATCAAAAAGGTCTTGTTTTCAAATCAGCCAACTTCTTGGCCTAGTGTTCTTGTTTCTCTTTTGCAGGACTTTGATGAAGTGTCGCAGGCAATCAACAACATTACGGTGAAGATTCGAGGACGAATCCTTTTGAAGAGAGGGGGAATGATGAGAATCAAGAAGTGATACGATCCTCGTTGATTGTAACAAGGATGATGCCTCGGATCGTTCTAACCTCTGGTTCGGATGGAGACCGCGACCCAACACCTATAGCGAGATGTGAACCTTGGTATAAGGAAGACGCCACAATCAAGGATGGAAGACTTGATTGATAAGTCAAGGAGGAACGCCACAGAGAAAATCTGATAAGTTCCAATTAGTTCCCAAGGAACAAAAGAGAAAACTCTCTCATTTTTCATTCAAATTCAAAGACTTCCCAAAATCATAGAGGTTGGTTCCTTTTATACTAAAACCCTAGAAGACAAGGTTAGACAACATGCCTAATTCAAGGAAAAGAAAAGGTAGGCAACATGCCTAATTCAAGGAAAAGAAAAGGTAGGCAACATGCCTAATTTAAGGAAAAGAAAAGGTAGGCAACATGCCTAATTCAAGGAAAAGAAAAGGTAGGCAACATGCCTAATTTAAGGAAAAGAAAAGGTAGGCAACATGCCTAATTCAAGGAAGAAAACAAGGTAGGCAACATGCCTAATTCAAGGAAGAAAACAAGGTAGGCAACATGCCTAATTCAAGGAAGCAAACATTAAATAACATAGGTTCTAGAAGACAAGGTAGGCAACAATCTAGATGTCTAAATTCGGGCTTGTTGTGATCTGTTTCGGAGGACGAAGTCTTCATAACATCTGTAGGGCTCGTCTTGGGCTTTCCGAAAACATATTATAATAGACGATCCGATTCCATATGCCTTCTGTAGAGGTCTACAAAGTTTAGCCCGGATTTGGTCTTCATGTGGGCCGAACTTGTACTTTAGCAACTCATAATCAATTATCATTAAATGCTTCTTTGATCCTCTTGGGCCTTGCAATTGGCCTAACTGGAACATGCCATTGAGTTTTTGATGATGCTTCTTGATTCTCATCAAGAAGCATCACCAAAGGCTCAATTGCATGTTCCAGTTGGGCATATTGCAAGGGCTAAGAGGATCAAAGAAGCATTTAATGATAATTGATTCTGAGTTGCTGAAGTACAAGTTTGGCCCACATGAAGACCAAATCCGGGCTAAACTTTGTAGACCTCTACAGGGGGCATATGAGGTCGGATTATCTATTATAATATGTTTCTGGAAAGCCCAAGACGAGCCCTACAAATGTTATGAAGACTCCGTCATCCGTAACAGATCGCAACAGGCCCAAAATCGGCCATCTATTTTATTACGCGAAGACTCGAGCTGGACAAGAGCTGGACGCCAGGCAGAACTTCGTGGGCCTCTACAGAAGGCATATGGAATCGGATCGTCTATTATAATATGTTTTCGGAAAGCCCAAGACGAGCCCTACAGATGTTATGAAGACTTCGTCCTCCGTAACAGATCACAACAAGCCCGAATATAGACAACTGATACGATCCTCGTTGATTGTAACAAGGATGATGCCTCGGATCGTTCTAACCTCTGGTTCGGATGGAGACCGCGACCCAACACCTATAGCGAGATGTGAACCTTGGTATAAGGAAGACGCCACAATCAAGGATGGAAGACTTGATTGATAAGTCAAGGAGGAACGCCACAGAGAAAATCTGATAAGTTCCAATTAGTTCTCAAGGAACAAAAGAGAAAACTCTCTCATTTTTCATTCAAATTCCAAGCTTCCTAAAAATCATAGAGGTTGGTTCCTTTTAAACTAAAACCCTAGAAGACAAGGTAGGCAACATGCCTAATTCAAGGAAAAGACAAGGTAGGCAACATGCCTAATTCAAGGAAAAGACAAGGTAGGCAACATGCCTAATTCAAGGAAACAAACAAGGTAGGCACCATGCCTAATTCATGCCTAATTCAAAAAGGAAACAAATATTAAATAACATAGGTTCTAGAAGACAAGGTAGGCAACAATCTAGATGTCTATAGTCGGGCTTGTTGTGATCTGTTACGAAGGACGAAGTCTTCATAACATCTGTAGGGCTCGTCTTGGGCTTTCCGAAAACATATTATAATAGACGATCCGATTCCATATGCCTTCTGTAGAGGCCCACGAAGTTCTGCCTGGCGTCCAGCTCTTGTCCAGCTCGAGTCTTCGCGTAATAAAATAGATGGCCGATTTTGGGCCTGTTGTGATCTGTTACGGATGACGGAGTCTTCATAACATTTGTAGGGCTCGTCTTGGGCTTTCCAGAAACATATTATAATAGATAATCCGACCTCATATGCCCCCTGTAGAGGTCTACAAAGTTTAGCCCGGATTTGGTCTTCATGTGGGCCAAACTTGTACTTCAGCAACTCAGAATCAATTATCATTAAATGCTTCTTTGATCCTCTTAGCCCTTGCAATTGGCCCAACTGGAACATGCAATTGAGCTTTTGGTGATGCTTCTTGATTCTCATCATTCCCCCTCTCTTCAAAAGGATTCGTCCTCGAATCTTCACCGTAATGTTGTTGATTGCCTGCGACACTTCATCAAAGTCCTGCAAAAGAGAAACAAGAACACTAGGCCAAGAAGTTGGCTGATTTGAAAACAAGACATTTTTGATCTCACTTTTTTTTGCATAGAAGTTCACTTGTTGTCTTTTTTTTTGTTTCTCATCAGCCGAGATTTGTTGTCTTTTTTTTTGTTTCTCATCAGCCGAGATTTCTTTTTTTGCTGGTTCAATCTCTCTTTCTTTTGTCTCTCTTTCTTTTGAACTCTCACTCTCCTTTTTTTCATCTTTTCTTTCTTTTAATCTCACTTGATATTCATAAACTTGTATTGGGGTTAAGGGTACAAGAGTGATTCGCTTTTTATTGAGTACAAAGGAGTATCTATTTGTGTAACCATCATGAGTTACACGCCTATCAAATTGCCATGGTCGCCCCAAAAGAATATGACTCGCATGCATTGGTACCACATCCCACAAGACTTCATCTTTGTACCTTCCAATGGAAAAAGACACCAACACCTGTTTAGTCACCTTGATTTCTTCACTATCATTCAACCATTGTAGCTTATAAGGTTTTGGGTGCTTTAAAGTGACCAAATTTAGTTTTTCCACCAAACTAGTGCTAGCCAAATTAGTACAACTTTCCCCATCAATTATCATGCTACATACCTTATCATTAACATGGCATCGGGTGTGAAAGACATTGTCACGTTGTACCTCATCATCTTCCTTTACTTGAGCACTAAGAGTTCTTCTTGCGTCCAAAATCTCTCCATACCTATCTCCTCTATTCTCATACCTATCTTCTCTATTCCCATACCTATCTCCTCTACCTCCCATTCCACGCCTAAATCTTCCCGCACCCACATTGGACATGCGATCATCCCCCTCCATGTCGTTTTTATCCCCATAATAATCATTAACTTCTTCCCTAACCGGAACTCTCTCTCTCCTACGTGCTTGGGGGACGGGTCGTGGCTGTTCCGCACGTGCGCTTTCCACTTTATCTAAGCGCTCATGTAAGTGCTCCAATTCTCCCCTCATCATCCGTCTCATATCCCCTACTAATGCCTCCTTCCAATTCTTTAGATCTGCTGGAATGGAAGAATCCTCAGTAAGGCCTTTATCTTTGTTGTCAGACATGTTTTCCCTGCAAGAAAAAGATTAGAAAATAAAAAGGACCTCACGGCACTCCCTCACGTGTTTCGCTCAAATAACCAATTCTCTCAACACTCGTGTGTTTCACTCAACATATTCGGCTTTTACCCTCAGTATTTTCTCACCACTCTTGCCTTTTTCCACTCACAATTTTCTCATAAGTTCTTATCAAACTAACCAAACAATAATCAGGATTTCTTAGCTACGTTCACAAGAAACTTAGATTTGCTAGGTTCACACAAACGAATTTCAATGAAACTGAAATAATAGGGCTGTTTCTACTACCAAGAATTTTTTTTTTTTTTTTTTTTTTTTTAATGCTACTACTGCACGAAACTAGAAGAAGAAGGACAAAAATTGATATATATTCAACTAAAAGATCGTTCAAAAGTTTTTTTTTTTTTTTTTTTTTTTTTTTTTTTTTTTTTACGGATCTTGATCAACAAGCAAGATCTTCTGAATTTTTTTTTTTTTTTTTTTGATTACTGAACTTGAACGAACGGAATTCAAAGAAGAAGAAAACAAAGATAGATAAAACCTGATGTTAGATGCCGAAGCTCTGATACCAACTGATACGATCCTCGTTGATTGTAACAAGGATGATGCCTCGGATCGTTCTAACCTCTGGTTCGGATGGAGACCGCGACCCAACACCTATAGCGAGATGTGAACCTTGGTATAAGGAAGACGCCACAATCAAGGATGGAAGACTTGATTGATAAGTCAAGGAGGAACGCCACAGAGAAAATCTGATAAGTTCCAATTAGTTCTCAAGGAACAAAAGAGAAAACTCTCTCATTTTTCATTCAAATTCCAAGCTTCCTAAAAATCATAGAGGTTGGTTCCTTTTAAACTAAAACCCTAGAAGACAAGGTAGGCAACATGCCTAATTCAAGGAAAAGACAAGGTAGGCAACATGCCTAATTCAAGGAAAAGACAAGGTAGGCAACATGCCTAATTCAAGGAAACAAACAAGGTAGGCACCATGCCTAATTCATGCCTAATTCAAAAAGGAAACAAATATTAAATAACATAGGTTCTAGAAGACAAGGTAGGCAACAATCTAGATGTCTATATTCGGGCTTGTTGTGATCTGTTACGAAGGACGAAGTCTTCATAACATCTGTAGGGCTCGTCTTGGGCTTTCCGAAAACATATTATAATAGATGATCCGATTCCATATGCCTTCTGTAGAGGCCCACGAAGTTCTGCCTGGCGTCCAGCTCTTGTCCAGCTCGAGTCTTCGCGTAATAAAATAGATGGCCGATTTTGGGCCTGTTGCGATCTGTTACGGATGACGGAGTCTTCATAACATTTGTAGGGCTCGTCTTGGGCTTTCCAGAAACATATTATAATAGATAATCCGACCTCATATGCCCCCTGTAGAGGTCTACAAAGTTTAGCCCGGATTTGGTCTTCATGTGGGCCAAACTTGTACTTCAGCAACTCAGAATCAATTATCATTAAATGCTTCTTTGATCCTCTTAGCCCTTGCAATTGGCCCAACTGGAACATGCAATTGAGCTTTTGGTGATGCTTCTTGATTCTCATCAACTTCATCTTTGTATTTTCCAATTGAAAATGACACCAACACCTGTTTATTCACCCTAACTTCCCCACTATCATTCAACCATTGTAGTTTATAAGGTTTTGGGTGCTTCAAAGTTGTCAAATTCAATTTTTCCACCAAAGTAGTGCTAGCCACATTAGTACAACTCCCCCCATCAATAATCATACTACATACCTTGTCATTAACATGGCAGCAGGTGTGAAAGATGTTATCACGTTGTACCTCATCATCTTCCTTGGCTTGAGCACTAAGAGCTCTTCTTGCCACCAAAAGCTCTCCACCCACCAGATATTCGAAGTCACTTGCATCCTCCAAAGGTGGCATAGACTCATCATCGGATTCATCCTCGGTTCGATATCACCATCATCCCTCAAAACCATTACTCTCTTGTTTGGACATGGTGATGCAATATGACCTGCTCCCAAACACTTAAAGCATTTAATGTCACGGTTTCTGGAAGGTTGAGGATCTGATTTACCTTGATTTAATGAGCCTCCGGCCTTATGATCTTTAGGAGGTTCGGCTTTGGCCTTGAAACTAGGCTGATCCTCTTTCTTGCTCCAATTCGGTTTCCATGTTGAAGAAGAACCCGAATTTTGCCCAACCCGTGTGGAACCCTTCCTCTTCAATTGTTGTTCCACTTTGATGGCCATGTGTACCATGTCAGTCAATTCAACATAATGTTGCAACTCCACTACATTTGCAATGTCTCGGTGTAGCCCATTTAGAAACCTAGCCATTGTCGCCTCTCGGTCCTCCTCCACATCAGCTCGAATCATGGCTATCTCCATCTCCTTGTAGTAGTCTTCTACACACTTAGACCCTTGAGTAAGAGTTTGCAATTTTTGAAACAAACCCCTGTAGTAGTGACTTGGAATGAATCTCCTCCTCATAACAGTTTTCATATCCTCCCATGTTTCAATAGGTCTTTCTCCATTCCGTCTCCTACTCATAATCAATTGATCCCACCAAACAATAGCATAATCAGTGAATTCTATGGCTGCCAATTTCACTTTCTTCAATTCGGAGTAATCATGGCAATCAAACACCAACTCTATTCTTTTCTCCCACTCCAAATAAGCTTCAGGATCAGTTTTACCTTGGAAGGTTGGAATCTTCACCTTTATATTACCCAAATTATTATCAACCCTCTCTCCATACCTATCTCCTCTATTCCCATACCTATCTCCTCTACCTCCCATTCCACGCCTAAATCTTCCCGCACCCACATTGGACATGCGATCATCCCCCTCCATGTCGTTTTCATCCCCATAATAATCATTAACTTCTTCCCTAACCGGAACTCTCTCTCTCCTACGTGCTTGGGAAACGGGTCGTGGCTCTTCCGCACGTGAGCTTTCCACTTTATCTAAGCGCTCATGTAAGTGCTCCATTTCTCCCCTGATCATCCGTCTCATCTCCCCTACTAATGCCTCCTTCCAATTCTTTAGATCTGCTGGAATGGAAGAATCCTCAGTAGTGCCTTTATCTTTGTTGTCAGACATGTTTTTCCTGCAAGAAAAAGATTAGAAAATAAAAAGGACCTCACGGCACTCCCTCACGTGTTTCGCTCGAATAATCAATTCACTCAACACTAGTGTGTTTCACTCAATATATTCGGCTTTTACCCTCAGTACTTTCTCACCACTCTTGCCTTTTTCCACTCGTAATTTTCTCAAAAGTTCTTATCAAACTAACCAAACAATAATCAGGATTTCTTAGCCACGTTCACAAGAAACTCAGATTTGCTAGGTTCACACGAACGAATTACAACGAAACTGAAATAATAGGGACGAGTTTCTACTACAAATTTTTTTTTTTTTTTTTTTTTAATACTACTAATGCACGAAACCAGAAAAAGAAAGACAAAAGTTGATATATATTCAACTACACGATCATCCAAAATAAAAAAAATTTGTACTCCATATACCTTCTGTAGAGGCCCACGAAGTTCTGCTTAATTCCATGTGGTTGGAGGAGTCCTAATTTCAGCATACTTGTGTGTGGTACAAGTTAGGGTTAGAGAAGATTCAATTTCAGTTTAGTATTTAGTATTTTGTTCCCTTTTAGGTCTTAGATAGTTTAGTATTTAAGGGACTCATTGATGTATTATTCAAAAAGACTTTGAATGGAATAATATTATTTGAGAGAACGTTTTTCTCTTGGTTCTTCATTGAACTATGAACTTATCAAGGTTTGTACCTTGTGGCGTTCAAACTTGACTTATCACTCACCTTCTTCTTGTTCTTGAGTGTGGCGTCTACAACCTTCTTGATACCGTTGGTTCTTATCTCCTTATAGATAATGGGTCACGGTCCTTATATTTTCTTTGTTTTTATAAACTTGAATTAGAAAATGATCCTTCGTTGCCATATATTGGTTCCGGGTCTCACTACTCTTGGTGAGGTTCATATCACCCACGCCCTTTTTTAAAATTACGACCACGGCCCCGGCCAATATTATTACCATAACCACGGCCGCGATCAGCATTATGACCATTACCACGACCATGATCAAAATTACGGTTATACCCACGGCCTCGACTATGACCACGACCACGACCATGACCACGATATCCGACAGTATTAGCATTCACTTCTGGGAATGTTGTAGAACCAGTTGGGTGTGATCCGTGATTTTTTTATCAGTAGTTCATTATTTTTTTCTGCTACTAAAAGGCATGAGATCAATTCTGAATATTTTGAGAATCTGCGTTCTCGATATTGCTGTTGCAATATTATGTTTGAGGAATGGAAGTGATACGAACCTCGTCGATTGTAACAAGGATGATGCCTAGGATCGTTCTAATCTCTGGTTCGGATGGAGACCGCGACCCAACACCTATAGCGAGATGTAAACCTTGGTATAAGGAAGACGCCACAATCAAGGATGTAATACTTGATTGATAAGTCAGGGAGGAACGCTACAGAGAAAATCTGATAAGTTCCAATCAGTTCTCAAAGAACAAAAGAGAAAATTCTCTGAACTTTTATTAAAAATTCAAAACTGCCGAAAATAACATAAGTTGGTTCCTTTTAAACTAAAACCCTAGAAGACAAGGTAGGCAACACGCCTAATTCAAAAAGGAAATAAATATTTCGGCCTCACCCTTACAAAACGAAACTAAAAAGGAAACAAAACAACTGAAATTGAATCTCCTCCAAACTTGTGCTTCACGCCCAAGTCTTCTCTTATTCGGCCCAATCCATTGCCTTGATGATATTAATTAAGCCTTGGACTTCATGTGGGCTTATCTTGGGCTTTAACAATTTAGAATTAGCCCAAGTGTCTTGAATTAGGCCATTGAGTGCCTCTTTGAATTTCTTAGCCCTAGCCCTTGTTATTGGCCCAACCGGAACATGCAATGGGTCCCTTGGTGCAGCTCCCTTATTCTCATCAGGAAGGTTGGGAAAGTCTTTTCCAACATGTCCTTTTCAGATACCTCTTCACCACATAATTTCAACTTTGTGGTGATTCTAAACAGAGCAGAATTATATTCAGAAACTGATTTATGGTCCTTAAATCGTAAATGTTGCCATTCATATCTAGCATTTGGTAATGTTACATCATGCTGATGATCATAACGATCTTTTAGCTCTTGCCACAGATCTTCAGGTTCTGTGATAGTAAGATACTGAGCTTTTAAATTTTCATGTAAGTGATGACGAAGTATCACCATTGTTGTGGATCTATCTTGTTTATTAGCTTGGCTACCATCATCAATGGTATAATACAAGCCTTCGGATTTTAAGTATAATCCCGCATCAATAACCCAAGACATATAATTGTCTCAGGAAACTTGGAGTGCATCAAACTTCAGATTTGCAAGTTTAGCCATGCTTACAACTTCCTTTTTCTGTAAATTAAATTGTAAATTTAATTTAGTGTGAATATAATTAAAGAGCATAATGAATTAAACAATTTATCTGGAGACACAGCATAAGCCAGTCCTGAGACACAACATAAGCCAGTCCTAAGACATAGCATATGCCACTCCCGAGACACAGCATAAGCCAGCCTCATATATTGCATAAAAATAAATAAGTATAAATAAATAGATCCAGAACTATATATATAGGTTCCGTTGACGGCATAGCCATCTTGTTATACGAAACTGTATATAGATCCAGAATGTTGAGATGTAAGTAAATCACCCATCAGGGGATCCTCTCTACTTACATACATTCGTGCTGATAACGTGTTATAAAAGAATTGAAAGAAATAGATGAAGAAATATGATTAAGTGATAAATAATAAAAAAAAAAATTGTTATCAAATGAAGAGATGATAGATGCGAGAGAGTGAGAGAAGAGATTAACTAATAAGAGTAGAGAATTTACTTTTAGTGCTTTGGAATTGATCTTTCTCCAGTAGTCAAATACAAATGAGATAAACATATATTTATAGGCAAAGTGGGTGTACAAGTAGGTGATGAGAGAGGCTATGGATTGGAGAAGATATTTTGTATGACACATGTGGCAATTAAAACCACATATATTATAACACAAACAAACAGACAACAACATAAGGATCATCAAGAGGTGACATTCCAATTCAGAGCAATCAGAGGCCTATACTTCAAATTGATAGAACAGAGCCGGCTACGAATAGTGTCAATAATGGTCCGGGCAACCTTTACATTAGGCCTTCTAGAGCTCTTAAAAATATGACAATTACGGTCTCTCCAAATAAAATAGACAGCCACCGCAAGACAACATTTTAGTCACAGTGGAAGGAGAGTTCCCTTTCCAATGAATGGAAATCCAATCAAGTAAATCATTCCATCTGAGACCAATCCAACTACAACCACACATGTTCAAGAGTTCAGTCCAAATGGCTTTGCTATACAACCACTCAAAGAAAAGGTGGGCATGAGTTTCGTTCTGAGAATTGCAAAGGTGATGAGAATAAGTGATATGAACCTCACCAAGAGTAGTGAGACCCGGAACCAATATATGGTAATGAAGGATCGTTTTCTAATTCAAGTTTACAAATAAAGAAAATAAAAAGGACCGCGACCCATTATCTATATGGAGATAAGAACCAACGGTATCAAGAAGGTTGTAGACGCCACACTCAAGAACAAGAAGAAGGTGAGTGATAAGTCAAGTTTGAACGCCACAAGGTATAACCCTTGATAAGTTCATAGTTCAATGAAGAACCAAGAGAAAACGTTCTCTCAAATAATATTATTCCATTCAAAGTCTTTTGAATAATACATCAATGAGTCCCTTAAATACTAAACTATCTAAGACCTAAAAGGGAACAAAATACTAAATACTAAACTGAAATTGAATCTTCTCTAACCCTAACTTGTACCACACACAAGTATGCTGAAATTAGGACTCCTCCAACCACATGGAATTAAGCTGAAATTCGGACTCCTCAGCTCAAGTCTTCGCGCAACAATCTAGATGTCTAAATTCGGGCTTGTTGTGATCTGTTACGGAGGACGAAGTCTTCATAACATCTGTAGGGCTCGTCTTGGGCTTTCCGAAAAAATATTATAATAGACGATCCGACTCCATATGCCTTCTGTAGAGGCCCACGAAGTTCTGCTTGGCGTCCAGCTCTTGTCCAGCTCAAGTCTGCGCGTAATAAGATAGATGGCTGATTTTGGGCCTGTTGCGATCTCTTACGGATGATGGAGTCTTCATAACATCTGTAGGGCTCATCTTGGGCTTTCTGAAAACATATTATAATAGACGATCCGACTCCATATGCCTTCTGTAGAGGCCCACGAAGTTCTGCTTGGCGTCCAGCTCTTGTCCAGCTCAAGTCTGCGCGTAATAAGATAGATGGCTGATTTTGGGCCTGTTGCGATCTTTTACGGATGACGGAGTCTTCATAACATTTATAGGGCTCATCTTGGGCTTTCTAGAAACATATTATAATAGATAATCCGACCTCATATGCCCCCTGTAGAGGTCTACAAAGTTTAGCCCGGATTTGGTCTTCATGTGGGCCGAACTTGTACTTCAGCAACTCAGAATCAATTATCATTAAATGCTTCTTTGATCCTCTTAGCCCTTGCAATTGGCCCAACTGGAACATGCAATTGAGCCTTTGGTGATGCTTCTTGATTCTCATCAATAAGGGAGTTGTACCAAGTGATCCTTTGCATGTTTTGGTTGAGCTACTAAGAAGGGCAATGACTAGGAGATTCAAAGAAGCACTCAATGGCCTGATTCAAGACACTTGGGTTGATTCTAAATTGTTGAAGTCCAAGATGAGCCCACATGAAGACCAAGGCTTAATTAACATCATCAAGGCAATTGATTTGGCCGAATAAGAGAAAACTTGGGCGTGAGGCACAAGTTTGGGCGTGTGGCACAAGTTTGGGAGGAGATTCAATTTCAGCTGATTTGTTTCCTTTTTTTTTAGTTTTCAAAGAATAATGAGTTGATTTGTTTCCCAAATTAATGGGCTGATTTGCTTACAAATTTAGCCTTTCAAATAGGGAGCAAGTCCATAGTTGCTTGTTTTGGCTTTTTATTTTCCTTCCCGTTTGTAAGGCAATTATTGCCCAATTTAGTTTCCTATTTGTAAGGAATTAATTGCCAAATTATTTAGCCTTTCTTTTTCCATTAGGGTTTTAGTTTAAAAGGGACCAACTGATTTAATTTTTTGCAGACTTGATTTTTTGAATGAAAATTGAGAGAATTTTCTCTTTTGTTCTTTGAGAACTAATTGGAACTTATCAGATTTCTCTGTGGCGTTCCGTCTTGACTTATCAATCGAGTATTCCATCCTTGATTGTGGAGTCCTCCTTTATACCAAGGTTCACATCTCAATATAGATGTTGGGTCACGATTTCCATCCGAGCCAGAGGTTAGAACGATCCTAGGCATCAATCTTGTTACAATCGATGAGGTTCGTATCAGTTGGTATCAGAGCTTAGGCCTCTAACATCAAGTTTAATCTATCTTTGTTATTCTTCTTCTTTGATTCCGTTTGAACCAAAAAAAAAAAAAAAACACGCACACACACACACACTCAAAAACTTGATTCCATTTGATCAAGTCCAGTACAAAAAAAAAATACCAAAGATCTTGCTTGTTGATCAAGTTCGAAAAAAAAAAAGAGTAACAAAATTTTTATTTTGAACGATCGTGTAGTTGAATATATATATCAACTATTGTTACTTCTCTTCTTGATTTGTGCAGTGATTTTTTTTTAAAAAAATCTTGGTAGTAGAAACTCGTCTTTGTTATTCTAGTTTTGTTGTGATTCGTTTCGTGTCAAACTAGGAAATTTTTTGTTTCATGTGAACGTGGCTAAGAAATCCTGATTATTGTTTGGTTAGTTATATAATAACTTTTGAGAAATTACGAGTGGAAAAAGGAAAGAGTGGTGAGTACGTACTGAGGGTAAAAGAGGAAAATATTGTGTGAAAACACGAGTGTTAAGTGAACTGATTATTTGAGCGAAATATGTGAGGGAGTTCCGTGAGGTCCTTTTTTTTTTTTTTTTTTTTTTTTTTTTTTTTTTTTTTTTTTTTCCTTCCTAATCTTTTTGTTGCAGGAAAACATATATATATAAAAAAAAAAGATAAAAGGCACTACTGAGGATTCTTCCATCCCGACGGATCTAAAGAATTGGAAGGAGGCGTTAGTAGGGGAGATGAGATGGATGATGAGGGGGGAATTTGAACAATTACATGAGCGCTTAGATAAAGTGGAAAACACACTTGCGGAACAACCACAACCTATTCCGAAAGCACGTAGGAGAGAGAGAGTTCCGGTTAGAGAAGAAGTTCATGATTACTATAGGGATGATAATGACATGGAGGAGGAAGATCGCATTTCCAATGTGGGTGCGGGAAGATTTAGGTATGGAATTGGAGGTAGAGGAGTTAGGTATGGGAATAGAGAAGATAGGTATGGGAATAGAGGAGGTAGGTATGGAGAAAGGGTTGATAATAATTTGGGTGGTATAAAAGTGAAGATTCCAACCTTCCAAGGTAAAACTGATCCTGAAGCTTATTTGGAGTGGGAGAAAAGAATAGAGTTGGTGTTTGATTGCCATGAATATTGTGAATTGAAGAAGGTGAAATTGGTAGCCATAGAATTCACTGATTATGTTATTATTTGGTGGGATCAATTGATTGGGAGTAGGAGACGGAATGGAGAAAGACCTATTGAGACATGGGAGGAGATGAAAACTGTTATGAGGAGGAGATTCATTCCAAGTCACTATTATAGGGGTTTGTTTCAAAAATTGCAAACTCTTACTCAAGGGTCTAAGTGTGTTGAAGACTACTACAAGAAAATGGAGATAGCCATGATTCGAGCTGAAGGAGGACCGAGAGGTGACTATGGCTAGGTTTCTAAATGGGCTACATTGAGACATTGCAAATGTAGCGGAGTTGCAACATTATGTTGGATTGACTGACATGGTACACATGGTCATTAAAGTGGAACAACAACTGAAGAGGAAGGGTTCCACACGGGTTGGGAAAATTTTAGGTTCTTCATCATCATGGAAACCGAATTAGAGCAAGAGGGAGGAACAACCTAGTTTCAAGGCCAAGGTCGAACCTTCCAAAGATCATAAGGCCAGAGTCACATTAAATCAAGGTAAATCAGATTCTCAACCTTCTAGAAACCGTGACATTAAGTGCTTTAAGTGTTTGAGAGAAGGTCATATTGCATCACAATGCCCAAACAAGAGAGTAATGGTTTTGAAGGATGATGGTGGTATCGAATCCGAGGTTGAATCTGATGATGAGTCTATGCCACCTTTGGAGGATGCAAGTGACTTTGAATATCTTGTGGGTGGAGAGCTTTTGGTTGCAAGAAGAGCTTTTAGTGCTCAAGCCAAGGAAGATGATGAGGTACAACGTGATAACATTTTTCACACCCGCTACCATGTTAATGATAAGGTTCGTAGTATGATTATTGATGGGGGGAGTTGTACTAATGTGACTAGCACTATTTTGGTTGAGAAATTGAATTTGAAAACTTTGAAGCACCTAAAATCTTATAAGCTACAATGGTTGAATTATAGTGGGGAAGTTAGGTGAATAAACAGGTGTTGGTATCATTTTCATTTGGAAAATACAACGATGAAGTTTTTTGTGACATGTATTGTTACGCAGACATGAGTGCTTTTTTCGGGATCGATCTAGAGTTAGGTGGCTTCGTGATGGGGATCGGAACACATCTTTCTTTCATGCCTCTATCAAACGTAGGCAGTATCGTAATGCTGTATCAGCCCTTTTGATTAATGGGGTTCTCTCGGAGGATCGACCTACCATCAGGGATCATATCATTAGTTATTATTCTGACCTCTTCTCCTCGGATGTTTCTCGAGTTGGAGGAGATTTATCTATTGTAGATGATGTGATTCTTTCCTTGGTAACTACCGAAGAGAATGTTTTCTTGACTAGCGTTCCATCTGCAGATGAAATTCAAAATGTGGTATTTGCTATGGATGCTGCTTCTGCCCCTGGGCCAGATGGATTTTCTGGTAGATTTTATCAAAGATGTTGGGTTGTTGTAGGTAGCGACGTGGTCCTCACTGTTCAGGATTTTTTCATCACTGGAGTTATTTTTTTGGGTCTCAATTCCAGCTTCATTGTTCTTCTTCCAAAGCTGAGGGATTCAATTTCGGTTGATCAGTTTCGACCAATTGTTCTTAGTAACTTTCTGTTTAAAATTTCTTCAAAGATTTTGGCTGATCGTTTAGCTTGAGTTACTTCCAGGATTATTTCTCCTCAGCAGTTCGAATTCATTCGAGACCGGCATATCGAGGATTGTATTGCTTTGGCTTCTGACTGTGTGAATGTGTTGCAGAAGAAGTGCTATGGGGGTAATTTGGCCATGAAGATTGATATTCGTAAGGCTTTTGACACCCTGGATTGGTCTTTCCTTTACAGAGTGCTTCAGGCTTTTGGGTTTTCTTCTGTTTTTTTGGATTGGATGGACAATATTCTTTGTTAGTCTAGGCTTTCTATTCTATTGAATGGGGTCCCAGAGGGATATTTTAGTTGCTCTAGAGGGGTTCGTCAAGGAGATCCGCTTTCTCCTCTTTTGTTTGGTATTGCAGAGGATTTCCTTAGTAGATTATTGACGAGGTTGGTGGGTTCTTCTCATATTCTGTCGATTTCTTCCCCAAGGGATTTTTTGGCTCCTACTCATTTGGTCTATGCAGATGATGTTTTGATCTTTTGCAGATGCACTCAAAAGAATCTAAGGCATATAATGAGTGCTTTTAAAGATTATGGTGATATTTCAGGCCAGTTGGTTAACTGGGGTAAGTCTTCGATTTATTTCGGTTCTTCTATCTCCCCCTCTCGGATTGGTAGTTTGCAATCTCTGGTTGGTATGCAGATTGGGCATCTACCGTTTTCTTATTTGGGAGTCCCTTTGTTTCGGGGTAAGCCTCGAAAAGCAGTGCTACGACCTATTGTAGATAAGATTTTGTCTAAATTCGCTAAATGGAAGGGCAAGTCCCTCTCTCTGGCCGGTCGTGCTACTCTGATCAGGTCGGTCATCACTGGTTCATTTGTGCACTTTTTCATGATTTACAAGTGGCATTCTTCTTTACTGTCTTTGATTAACCGCAAGTTGAGAAACTTTTTGTGGATTGGTTCCTGTGAGGAGACTATGATGGTTCGGGTTTCTTGGGATCGTTGTTGTAGGCCTTACTGTCTGGGTGGTCCTGGTCTGAAAGATATTGGGTTGCTGAATGACTCATTGTTGTGGAAATTCACTTGGAAGTTTATGACCACTAATGGTTTTGCTTTCTCTTTTCTTCGGTATGTCACCTCCTCGATTTGGTCTGCTCTTCGGTCTAATTATAGTTCCCTTCTTAAGGAAGGTATCTGGCTGATTGGCGAGAACTCTCAGAGGGACTTTTGGCGGGATAATTGGTTAGGGGTTCCCATTTTGGACCTTTTAGGGATTCCTAATTATTTAGCTAATCCGGTCCGGGTTAGGGTCTCAGATTTTATTCATCAGGGTAGATGGGTGCTGGACGATTGTTTTTTAGCGCGCTTCCCGGATCTATGTTTTCAGATTGATCGTATTGCAATTTCTCTTGTTGTGGATTCTTTGGTTTGGGCTAATTCTCGGGATGGTCGTGTTTCTTGCAAGGCTGCTTATTCCCAATTTCTTCATGATATTCCTTAGGTTGTTTGGTGGAGAGATGTTTGGTCCCGTTTTATTCCCCCTTCTCGCTCAGCTTTGACCTGGTGTTTGATGTTGAACAGGCTTCTTACTAAGGATCGCCTTAGTAGGTCTAGGTTCCAGTTGGCTTCCCTTTGCAGTATTTTTGAGGTTAGTAGTGAATCTGCATATCATCTTTTTCTTCATTGTCCCCTGGCGGTTTTCTTGACTTTCCAGTGGCGTGTCTCAACCGAAACTTGGCAATCTTTCTTCTTGCAGGCCATGTCGGTTTCCTTTAGTGAGCAGGTCAAGATTTAATGGGAAGCGGCTATCCATGCAGTGATATGGGGGGTGTGGACTGCTCGTAATTAGTGGATCTTTGAAGGGAAGTCGGTGGATTTTAGATCTATCCTTTCTTTGGTTTGGTGTGCGGTTTCAGAGGCAAATCGCCTCGAGATTGGTTGCATGCGTAATTGTATGGACGACCTTTTGATTCTTCGTCGATTTGGTCTTCGGGGTCGCCCTTCTAAAGCCCCGGTTGGATCAAAGTGAATACAGATGGCGCTACTATGGGCTCTTCGGGGGTTGGTGGTTATGGTGGTATTTTTCGAAACTGTAGAGCTTTTGTGAAAGGTTGCTTTGCTATTCCTTTTGGTCAGGTTTTCGCTTTTGAGGCCGAGCTTCTGGCGGTCTCATTGGCTATTAATTTTGCTTGGAAGTATGGGTGGCATCGAATCTGGCTTGAGAGCGATTCTTCTTCTGTAGTTCAGCTTCTTTCTTCTCATTCTGAGATGGTTCCTTGGAGGGTTCGTCAGGCGTGGCAGCGCTGCATCTTCCAAATCTCGCATATGGATTTTCAGGTTTCACATATTTTTAGAGAGGGGAATCAGGTTGCAGATACACTTTCTAAGCATGCTTTGGAGCTTCAGGCTAATTCTTGGTGGTTCTCTGCCCTGCCGTTCTGTTCTTCTTTAGTTGGCAAGGACTGCATGGGCCGAGAGTCTTTTCGTTTTTCTTGATGCTTTCCTTTTCTTGATGATAAAAAGGAGAGTGAGAGTTCACAAGATAGATAACAAAAGAGAAAGAGTCCAAAACAGCAAAAAATGAAAAAAAAAAAAAGTTGAAAAAGAAAAAGAGGCTGATGAGAAAAAAAGAGAGAGAAAACAAGTGAGCTTTTATGCAAGAGAGAGTGAGATCAGAAAGGCCGTGTTTTCAACTCAGCCAATGATTGTACTTTTGTACAAAAAGGCTTGTTTTAGTACTAACAAAATTGACTCTTCTTTTCCTAGTGTTGTTATTTCACTTTTGCCGACTTTGATGAAGTGTTTCCCTAAGAGATGCCTATTAGTTTACCACCAATAAGGGGGATTGAGCACCAATTCCAAATAGACCCGCATATAGAAGTAATCCCGAGAAGACAAAGGAACTTCAAAGGCAGGTTGATGAGCTCATGGAAAAGGTGTATGTCCGTGAGAGTATGAGTTCTTGTACGGTTCCCATATTGCTTGTGCCTAAGAAGGATGGAAAATGGAGGATATGTGTTGATTTTCGTGCCATCAACAATATCACTGTAAAGTATCAACATCCTATTCCTAGATTAGATGATATGCTTGATGAATTGCATGGTTCTATTGTTTTCACTAAAATTGATCTTAAAAGTGGATATCATCAAATTAGGATGAAAAAAGGTGATGAGTGAAAAACTGCTTTCAAAACAAAATATGGTTTATATAAGTGGTTAGTTATGCCTTTTGGGTTAACTAATGCACCAAGTACTTCATGAGATTAATGAACCATGTTTTACATGCCTTTTATTGGAAAATTTGTGGTTGTTTACATTGATGACATTTTGATTTATAGAAAAAACTTGGATGAGCATGTTGAACATTTAAAACTTGTTTTAGGTGTTCTAAGAAAAGAAAAATTGTTTGCTAATTTAAAAAAGTGTACCTTTTGCACAGATAAGCTTATATTTCTGGGTTTTGTTGTTAGTGCTAATGGAATTGGGGTTGATGAAGAAAAGGTTAAGGCAATTAAGGATTGGCCAAAACCTACAAATGTGGGATAAGTGAGAAGTTTTCATGGGTTGGCTAGTTTCTGTAAGAGGTTTTTGAAAGACTTTAGTAGTCTTGCTGCACCTGTAACTGAAGTTATAAAAAAGAATGTGGGTTTTAAGTGGGGTAATGAATAAGAAAATGCATTTAGCTTAATTAAGGAAAAATTAACTAATGCACCTTTGCTTGCTTTGCCTGACTTTGCTAAAACTTTTGAGACTGAGTGTGATGCTTCAGGAATAGGGATTGGAGATGTTCTAATGCAAGAAAGTCGTCCCATTGCATTTTTTAGTGAGAAAATAAGTGGAGCAGCATTGAATTATCCTACCTATGACAAGGAGATGTATGCTTTGGTTAGGGCGTTGGAAACTTGGCAACACTACCTTTGGCCAAAAGAATTTGTGATTCACACGGATCATAAGTCCTTGAAGCATTTAAAGGGGCAGCACAAGCTAAATAAGCGGCATGCCAAGTGGGTGGAGTTCATAGAAACATTTCCGTAAGTGATCAAGTACAAAAAAAGGTAAGGAAAACGTAATTGCTGATGCTTTGTCTAGAAGGTACGTTTTACTTTCTACTTTGGATGCTAGATTGTTTGTTTTTGACTACATTAAAGAATTGTATGTGTAAGATGTTGATTTTGGCAATGTATTCAATGCATGTAAAAAAGGTTGCATTTAGTAAGTTTTATAGGCATGATGGATTTTTGTTTAGAGAGACTAAATTATGCGTGCCTAAGAGTTCTTTGCATGAATTGCTTGTTAGAGAAGCTCATGGGGGAGGCTTGACGGGGCACTTTGGTATAGCCAAGACACTAGATGTTTTGCATTGTCTTTTGGCCTCATATGAAACATGATGTAGAAAGAATTTGTGAGAAATGCATTACGTGTAGACAAGCTAAGTCTAGGGTTCAGCCTCATGGTTTGTATACTCCTTTGCCTATACCTAGTGGACCTTGGACTGATATTTCTATGGATTTTGTGCTGGGATTGCCTAGGTCAAAGAGGGGTAGGGATTCTATATATGTGGTTGTTGATAGGTTTTATAAAATGGCACATTTCTTTCCTTGTCATTAAACTGATGATGTATCACATATTGCTGATTTGTTTTTCAAAAAAATTGTTAGATTGCATGGCATGCCTAAAATCATTGTTTTCGATAGAGATGCTAAATTCTTAAGCTACTTTTGGAAAACTTTGTGGGGCAAGTTAGAAACTAAACTTTTATTTTCTACTACTTGTCATCCACAATCTGATAGTCAAACTGAAGTAGTTAATAGGACTTTATCTGCCTTGTTACGTGCTATATTACAAAAGAACTTGAAAACCTGAGAAGATTGTTTACTGCATGTAGAGTTTGCTTATAATAGGAGTGTGCATTCTGCAACTCATTTTTTACCTTTTGAAATTGTGTATTGTTTTAATCCGTTAACTCCTTTGGATTTAATTCCTTTACCTGTGAATGAGCATGTTAACTTGGATGGGAAGAAAAAGGTAGATTTTGTTAAGCAAATCCGTGAAAAGACTTGGCAAAATATTGAAAGGAGAACTGAACAATATGCCAACCAAGCTAATAGAGGATGCAAGAAAGTTGTGTTTGAGCCCAGTGATTGGGTGTGGCTGCATATGAGGATGGAACGGTTTCCAGTCCAGCTGCGTTCTAAACTACTTCTTAGGGGAGATGGCCCATTTCAAGTGCTTGAAAGGATCAATGACAATGCCTATAAGTTAGATCTTCCAGGTGAGTATAATATTTGCGCAAGCTTCAATGTTTCTGATTTGTCTCCTTCTGATGTAGGTGACGATTTGAGGACAAATACTTTTCAAGAGGGAGGAAATTATGAGAATAAGGGAGCTGTACCAAGTGATCCTTTGCATGTTCCGGTAGGGCCAATAACAAGGGCAAGGGCTAAGAAATTCAAAGAAACACTCAATGGCCTGATTCAAGACACTTGGGCTGATTCTAAATTGTTGAAGTTCAAGATGAGCCCACATGAAGACCAAGGCTTAGTTAATGTCATCAAAGCAATTGATTGGGCTAAATAAGAGAAGATTTGGGCATGTGGCACAAGTTTGGGAGGAGATTCAATTTCAGCTGTTTTGTTTCCTTTTTTTTTTTTTTAGATTTCAAAGAATAATGAGTTGATTTGTTTCCCAAATTAAGGGGCTGATTTTCTTACAAATTTAGCCTTCCAAATAGGGAGTAAGTCAATAGTTGCTTGTTTTAGCTTTTTATTTTCTTTCCCGTTTGTAAGGCAATTATTGCCCAATTTAGTTTCCTATTTGTAAGGCAGTAATTGCCGAATTATTTAGCTTTTCTTTTTCCATTAGGGTTTTAGTTTAAAAGGGACTAACTTATGTAATTTTCGGCAGACTTGATTTTTTGAATGAAAATTGAGAGAATTTTCTCTTTTGTTCTTTGAGAACTAATTGGAACTTATCAGATTTCTCTGTGGTGTTCCTCCTTGACTTATCAATCGTGTATTTCATCCTTGATTGTGGCGTCCTCCTTTATACCAAGGTTCACATCTCGATATAGGTGTTGGGTCACGATTTCCATCCGAACCAGAGGTTAGAACGATCTTTGGCATCAATCTTGTTACAATCGACGAGGTTCGTAGCAAAAGGACACATTTAGCAATAACTTGAGGATTGTAGCACCGAACATGGTCTAAGGTAGAAAGCCTCCCTTTAATAGCCAACCAAAGGATGAAACCCATCCTCGGATTATTTTGAGGGAACCACACAATATTAAACCAGGGAACAAGAGAGTGATGGGTTCATAGAGACTCCATAGCCGAAGCAGCAGAATAAATGCCATTTGGAGAGGGGAGCGACCGAATAATATCATCCATAATGGAGTTTGGATTGTAAGAAGGCATTCGACTCTTTATTTCAGCAAGATCAATTGACATAGCAACAGGCCATCTCCAAATATCACCAAGGACAATGGTATTAACCATAGCATTGATAGGGAGACCAGAATCATAGATAACACGGGAGCTCCATTTCATACAAATAGGGCCATCAGGGTGCCAATTATCAAACCATAAGGAAGTGTTCACACCACTACCAATAATATGCTGAAATAAAGGACGGACTAAAAGCCTAAGATGAAGTAGCTTTCTCCAATTCCAAGAACAGGTATTAGGAGCTTTCACCTCCCACAAACTTGAACCTTTGAGGTGGTAGGAATTAATCCAAGAAGTCCAAAGATTATTAGTGCCATAAACCAGATTCCAAATGTGCCTAATCATTAGCGCTTTATTCCACAAAGAAAGGTCCTTGATTCCAAGACCACCCTCTTTCTTAGGAATACAAATATCGGACCAAGCAATTTTAGAACCTTTACTACTACCCTCAACCCCATTCCATAAAAAACTACGAAATTTCTGCTCAATAACCTTTAACATCTTCTTAGCAAGACAAAGATGACTAGCCTAAAACACTTGAATACTGGTTAAGACCAAGATAATAAGTTGAAGACGACCATCATAAGAAAGGCACCAATTCAACCAAGAAGAAAGTTTACTCGAAACTTTATAAACAAGGGGAGAGTAATCATGCAAATTCAATTTAGAAGAGAGATAATAGGAATCCCCAAATAACAAATAGAAAGGGTGCCAACCGTGTAACCAAAAAGGTTGATGAGATGCTGAATAAGTTGAAGACGACTAGCATAAGAAAGGCACCAATTCAACCAAGAAGAAAGTCTACTCGAAACTTTATCAACAAGGGGAGAGCAATCACGCAAATTCAATTTAGAAGAGAGATAATAGGAATCCCCAAATAACAAATAGGAAGGGAGCCAACCGTGTAACCAAAAAGGTTGATGAGCTGCTGACTAATGGCATTGGGCACTCCAGAAATGAAAGTGGTGCTCTTGGCATTATTAGCACCAAGACCCGACAACAAGGAGAACTCATCGAGGGCTGATGTGAGAACGAGAGCTGATTGATAGGAAACATGGTAAAGCATAATAAGATCATCAGCAAAGCAAATGTGAGAAAGCTTAATCTTGTCACACTTCCAATGGTATTTGAAGTTGGGAGAGTCCGCAATATGGCTGGCTAAACGTTTCGAGAGCACCTCCATAGCCATAATAAAGAGATATGGAGACATAGGGTCCCTTTGTCGAAGACCCCTCTTTCCGGAGAAGAAACCAGCAAGCTCACCATTAATAGAGATAGAGAACTTAGGAGTGGTAAGGCAAGCTCTAATCCAATTTATGACTTTCAAAGGAAACTGAAACACAACAAGCGTGTCAAGTAAGAAGCCCCAATCAACCATATCAAATGCTTTCATCAAATCCACCTTAAGGGCCAACTTTGGCGTACCGTCATCCTTGTGGTAATTCCTCATTAGCTTTTGGACAAGAATAATGTTTTCTCCAATTCTCCTACCTGCCACAAAGTCTGATTGGGAGGGGATATTAATGCCAGGAAGACAAGGCTTGATTCTATTGGCAATGATCTTGTAGAGAGTGTTGCAGCAAGAAATTGGTCTAAAGTACGTCATTTTAGAAGGATTAGGGACCTTAGGGACCAAAGTAAGAATCATAGCATTGAGCTCTTTAAGAAGAAGGCAAGTATGAAAGAATTCTTGAACAGCATTAATAACATCATCACCAACGATGTGCCAAGTCTTCTTGAAGAAATGAGCATTAAAACCATCTGGACCAGGAGCCTTATTAGGGTGGAGAGAAAAGCAAACCTCACGAATTTCATCATTTGTGACCTCTCTACTCATGAAATCAGCTTGATCAGCGGAGATGTGTTTATCAATAACATTTTGCAAAGGTCAAGAACCATGTCTAGAAGGCAAAGAGCAACCAAGAATATTTTGGAAGTGACGAACAACCTCAGATTTGATTTGAGTATCTCCATCAATCAAGGAACCAACTTCTTCAGTAATAGAGAGGATTTTACTTCTATTGCATCTTCCATTGATGACTTTGAAAAAATAGGAGGTGTTACGATCACCAGTCTTAAGCCATTGAACTCTAGATTTTTGCCTCAAAAAATCCTCCTCCATTTGAAGAGCTATTGTGTAAGAGCTCATAAGCTCCTTCTCTTGCATTCTAAGGCTTTCATCAAGTTGCTGCAGATCAAGAAGACTTTGGCAATCAACAAGAGCAGCATTGGCCTCAATAGATTTAACCATCAAATCCCCCACCATATTCTTGTTAAGGGACTTTAAAACCTTCTTTAATTTTCGAAGCTTAGAGCAAAGCTGAAATTGCATATTGCCATGAAAATTCTCCTACCAACAACTCTCAACCAAAGGAAGAAAGTCTTCCCTTTCCGTTAGAAAATTAAAAAATTTAAAAGGGCAATTCTTCTTATTACCTTGCAATCCGAGCTTAACCAAAGAGGGGCTGTGATCCGAGATGCTAGGAGGAAGAAAAATGGCTTCAAAGTGCTCAAACTTAGCCATCCATTCCTTATTAACAAGAACTCTAACCAACTTCTTAGAGATGCAGCCAATGCTTCTCTTATTACACCAAGTGTGGAGAAAAAGAAGGTCATCAAGTTCAGAAACATAAAGACAGTCATTAAACTCTTCCATAGCTGAGGAAATACGAGATGAACCCCCGATTGACTCACTCACTCTCCTAGAGACATTGAAATCACCAAGAACCATCCAAGGAGTATCTTGCTGATTAGAGCATATACTATACCAAAGAGCTCTTCTAGAACAATCAACATTAGAACCATAAACAAATGAGATAGGAACCTGTCATACCATCCAAAATTTGAGTTTGGCAATGTATAATCTGATCAGTTTCAAAAAATTTAGTGATTTTGAGGATCCTAGGATCCCAACCAATCCAAATTCTACCAAGATCATGAATATTGTAATTGTCAAGCATTTCCCAATCTGTGAAAACTGAATTGAGTACAAGAGGCTTATGGATCATACTCACTCTACTCTTGTCTCAATTAAACAAACTAGACTAAGCTTGTGATCAAGTATCATCTTCTTAACTACTAATTGTTTGGGGGTTGCATTCAGACCCCTAATGTTCCAACAAGCTAAATTAATCACTAAGAGGTTGAGGAGATTTCACCTTAGCTTGCGAGCTATTATCCATTCCTTTCTTTGCTGACTGTTTCTTCTTTTTCTTCTTGTTACTAGAGGACTCCGGAGTGCTAGAAAGCCCTATGATAGGAACCCCATCAATATTCTTAATTTTCGAGAGCCATAGGGAATGATCCGGAGAGGCTGTGGTAGGAGAGTCATCATCACTACATTCAAAAACATTATCCTTAGAGAAGACACTATAACCATTCACAGCAAGAGTAGAGAACTTGTTAGAGGTATCAACAACACTCTCCTTAGAGAGGACATTGCATTAATTCTTGATAGGCTTGTTGAAAGGACACAACGAAGGCTGAATTTCAGAATGACCAGCGGCAATGACTTCATCAACATTCATCGAAGATACGGAAAGAGGAAGAGGCTCCATATTTGCATTAGGTGAGGGAACAAGGGTTGCATCTCCTCTAGAAAGGTTCCCTGCAGAGATGGATACATGAGCTGCAGCACCACGATTGACCTTCACCCACTATTGCTTCACTTTGGAACCATGGTTCTCATCGAATCTACCTTCCATATGCTTTAGACTTGGGCAGGTTGCAGCAGAATGACCAAACAATTTGCACTCCGAACAAATCTTTGGTCTCCATTGGTATTCAACCAGAATTTCAACACTTCCCCATTATTGAGCTCATCACAATCACCCATAAGTAAATCAAAAGAATCAACTAACTTGCTAGTAGCATCAATCTCAACACAAATTCTGGTATAGGAAATTCTTTTCATTGACTCAGTTAGGCTATCAGCATAAAGAAGCTTCCCGACAGCACTAGAAATATAGCTTAGAACCTCTTCAGTCCAATATTCATGAGGAATATTAAAAAAATTGACCCATACTGGAACCTTAGAATAAGATTCTTTCGTTAAAACAAGCCGAGAGTGCCATTCCTGAAGAATTATCATTCTTCCAGCAAAAAGCCATGAACCAGCCTCAAGAACTTTAGCGCAAGAGTTATCGTCTGAGAACTTGAAAAAATAGAACCTTTTTTCATTCGCGAGCACCTCTAGAAGACCATAATTACCCCAAACCTTCTTAGCAATATTGTTAACAAGAGAGAATGGAGGCTTATTCTCAATAAAATAACCCACCAAGCAGTTCTTCCAAGCTTTAGAGCCATCCTCCGCAACTTCCATGGGTGGGGAGACACTTCCTTAACATAACAACCAACGTTTTCAATTTTAGCCTTGCGATTTTATTGACAAGAACTCTTAGGAGGATATCAATAAAATCACATTGAGTGTGTTATTAAGATATCGACCTTCAATATTTTCTCTTAGGAAAATCCCTTCTTTAAGAGTAGATCTTGTTTGAGTCAATTGTCTATTCTATCCTTGTAAGGAAGTATCTTACTAAATTCCATTCATGGATACCCCTTGGGGGGTTATCACACAAAACATAAAGCTCAACTAACCTTGGAGGCCATAGGTGTTTCAAAACACCTTCTCCCACTCTATTATTTAAGGCATATGAATAAATTCCATAGAATGATTTATCAAGTTATTTAGATGCCGATTAGATACCTAAATCATTCAATGCATGTTCATACCAAAAGAGATATATTAGTAGCACTCCTATTCTAAATGACATGTTACCAAATAATAACAAATATTGTAATATTTACGAAAAAATAAATAGCCACAATTTTCCTCCATCCTAGAAATAAAAAAAGTAAATTACATTTGTTGGAAATACAAAAAACCCTAACTTGGTGAACAAGTCATCAAGCGACTGTCTTGTGCGATCACCTTGGCTGCCCCCACCCATGGACGTGCGCATGCACCCAGCCCCCATTGGCAGCCGTGCGCCCCAAACCACAACAAACGCAGCTGCAGGCTTGTTTGCGCGCATGCTTGTTGCTTTGGCGCGCACGGTGTAGGATTGGTACCGGTTGCTTCCTTTTTTTGCTTCCAATTCTTCAACTCTTCGAATCTTTGAATATATTACAGCAAAAATATTACTGCAGAATTTTTTTTATTATATTTAGTGCGGTATTTTTTATTATATTTACTGCAGTATTTTTATTACAATGGCAAAATAAAAAAACTTAGCAACTACCAAGAAGGAAATTATGGCAATAATAGGCCACCCTTTTTGTTGCAATACCAAAAGAAAAATACATTAAAATTCTAGGACCAAAATCGAGAAACAACAAATCATATTTTAATAACATATATAAATCCATACATTCCAATGTAATTATATATGAAATTATATATGAGAATACCTAGTGTGCCATCTCTTTCTAAAACAAGTTGTAAGATCCCATATATTTGTTGGCTTGATTCCATTTCAAAACTCTATTTATTTGTAATGGTTAGTTGCTTAGGTGGTTCTTGGTGAAAAGAAACTTCAAAGAAGAAAAGCAACTTCTCATGAAAATATTGTCTTAAAGAGGAAAAGCACGTACTTAGATGCTAAGGTATAAAGATACTTCTTCTTCCTGCAAGACGTAAGCGCACACACACAATTCATATATGTGTGTCCCTGCATTGTTGTGCAAACATTTGGTATAACACATGCACACTCTTTTAAGTATGCACATGCATTATTCTCATATTGACAAACATTGTACAATTGCATGTTTTATGACTATCGCTTGGATATGGCATGTTTGGTGACATTTTTTTTGGAGACATTATGCTTATTTGTTTGAGTTTCTTGTATTTTGGACTTAAACATGATCTCTTATGATTTCTTATTGAGTCCCGGTCATTTTCGTTACTCATTCGTTAGGTTTCGAGTCCAAACGATGTAACTACGGTACTTTGAGTTCTCATTCATTGAGTTGTCTTCGTTGTCATTTTCCTATATGAATTCTCAACCTTTTGTCAAAGTTTTGAAGTTGTTTTGTGCGTGAGGGAGTCACGATTTGTAATCTAAAGACAGATTCGAAATCAAAATTCAGAGGCCGGGATACGGCTGAAGAATGTGAGAGGTGCACGAGAGGAGTTTGCTCGGCCATAGGCCAAGCAAAAGAGGCCACGTGTGGACCACGTGTGCCACACGTGCCCCACAAGTGGTGCTTAGTTGGCATGTCTTGATCGGCTGCCCATTTTCCCTCTCTCTTTTAAATCCTCTCCATTCCCTCCCATTCATTCTAAGAAGAAAATTTGAAAAAGAAAGATGTGTAGAAATTTTCTCTCAATTTTTAGTTTCTTATTTTGATCATAACTCTCTCATACAAACTTGAAATTGAGTGATTCAAAAGCCAAAAATGTTGGTCTTGAAGAGAACTATAAAGTTCAAGCATTTTTAGAGTCATTTGAGTTCATTAATTTTTGCAGCATGCAGATTTCAGTCCGAGTCTCAACTTTTGTATGTGAAACTTCTTCTTCTCACTTTCTCTTTTAATCATCTCTTTTATTATTCCTATTTGATTGATGAAATATGTTGAGAATGATGTTAGTTCAGAGACTTGATTTGACTAATAAAATTTCAGTTATGAAATTTCTTGTGTTTGCTCTCTCGGTTTTCATGTGAATCAACGAGTTAGTAATATGTTCATAGTCCTAGGTATTCCCAGAATCAACAGGGATTGATCACCCATAACATCGCTGCATCATTTTGGTATCAGAGCCAAATCGATTCAGCATATATCGATTTAACTATTAGCTGGTATTCATGGTGAATCAACAGTATCTAGTTCTTATTTTGCTTCCAGTATTCTCAAGAATCAACGGATCTACTTTCCAGCATTCCAAGAATCAACGAAATCGAAATATTCATCCCCATTTGTATTTCAATTTTCTTTAGTGTTATTTTTCCGCTGCATTAGTAATTTCGTTTTTATGTATTATTTTTATGATTCATATGTTCCTCATCATACAAATTCGAGGACGAATTCTTTCGACCATGGCAGGAATGATGAAGATCAAGTTATAGGATATTTGCATAAATCATGGTGTTTACTACAACTTGATTTATGCAATTTCATCAATCACCTAAGATGAAGATAATTGCTTGATTTTTGGGATTTGATGATGGAGGCATATTTTTAGGATTCAAATTATGATTTAATTTGTTTCCTTTTATTTGTGTTTTCTACTCCTATATAATGGAGCGTTGTAACTATTTGATAGCAGACTTGAATTGATTAATAAAATTTCAGTTATGAAAAAAAAATGTTAGTTCAAACTTTAGGTTTGTATGATTGATTGATTGTTTAGTTTTAGTCTTGTGAACTCATTTGAACTTATTTTGCTACACTTGACTAAACATGAAATTGATTATAGAAATTAAACCTAGCCAGATATCGTGTGATATAGATAGCTAAGCAGGGAAATCTTCCTAGAGACTTGAGAGCCTTGGATAGGAAGTTGCTTCCTAGAGGTATAGGACACACCTTAGATAGGGAGTAGGCTAAGTGGTTCACTAGCCCGAGGGTAGATTAGGAGGAGATTGCTTAGGGTGGATATCATTGTGTTGATTGCCTTGAGTGTGTAAGTCATTTTCATCATAGTGGATTTGCTTTGCCAGTGGTTGTGGTATCAACCCATTGTTATTTCCTCTTTGAGGTTTTACCATGTAATAACTATTGTGTCAAGTTTCGTTTTATATTTCTTTATCTTCCATATATTTATATTAATTACATCACTTGTATATTGATTTTCACATGTGTTGGTTAAATCAATTCAATTGCTATATCTTATCAAGCGTGCCTTTAATTCTTGTATTATGCAAAATTTGAATATGAAAGATTTTGGGCCGATATCTATTCATCCCCCTACCCCCCCTGATGAGAATAAGGGAGCTGAAGTGCCAAGGGACCCATTGCATGTTCCGGTTGGGCCAATAACAAGGGCAAGGGCTAAGAGATTCAAAGAGGCACTTAATGGCCTGATTCAAGACACTTGGGCTGATTCTGAAGTGTTGAAGACCAAGAAGAGCCCACATGAAGATCAAGTGCTTATTAACGTCATTAAGGCCATTGATTGGGCCGAATAAGAGGATATTTGGGCATGTGGCAGAGGCTTAGGCGTGGACCACAAGCTGGAGAACATTTAATTTCAGATTTCCTTTTTAGTTTCTAAATAATATTGGGTTGATTTGTTTTCCGAAATTAAGAGGCTGATTTCCTTCCAAAATTAGGCTTCCAATTAGGAAATAAGTCAATAGTTTCTTGTTTTAGTTTGTTTTATTTTTCTTTCCCGTTTTGTAAGGCCTTAATGGCCGAAATATTGGTTTCCTTGTTGAGTTAGGCGTGTAGCCTACTTTGTCTTCTAGGGTTTTAGTATAAAAGGAACCAACTTATGTTTTTTCGTTAGTTTTGAATTTTTAATAAAAGTTGAGAGAATTTTCTCTTTTGTTCTTTGAGAACTGATTGGAACTTATCAGATTTTCTCTGTGGCGTTCCTCCCTGACTTATCAATCAAGTATTCCATCCTTGATTGTGGCGTCTTCCTTATACCAAGGTTCACATCTCGCTATAGGTGTTGGGTCGCGGTCTCCATCCGAACCAGAGGTTAGAACGATCCTAGGCATCATCCTTGTTACAATCGACGAGGTTCGTATCACCCCCCCCCCCCCCCCTCGGTATTTTCTACATTGTTTCTTAAGGGAATTTCACATGCATAGTCATAATAAAAGAAATAGATTCACGTATATATACATCAATTAACCAAGGCTCTGATGCCAATTGTAGGGAAATTACATGCAGCTGAAGTGAAAAATTGATTTGTATGTTTTAAAAATTTTTATTTTTAAAGATGAACCTTAACCCTTGATTAATTAACATAGAATAAAAGTATTGTACTTTTTTCACGTGACGATTGATGTTGTGTCGATTGTAATTAGCAAGATCTTCCAATCCAATCACGAATGTGAATCACCTAGGAGTGTGGTCTCCTGATGTGGACAAGCAAGCTGATCACCATTCGGCTAAGGTTGGAAAAGATCCAGATCCTTTAACCATTCATGGAGGACCTATGACACAAGCTAAAGCTAAAAGGATTAAAGAAGCCTTAACTTGTTTCATGGAACACATTTGGAAGGAGCAAGCTAGTCAAGATTTTGTCAAGGTTCTAAGGATGCAAGAAGAGTCTAAAATAGTCAACATGTTTCAAGCAAGTCCAAATCATGAAGACAAGAGTCCAGCCTTTTTAGAATGAAGTATTTTAGCCTATCTTGAAGAATAGAAGGCCATTCGACCATGTTGGGTTTTAATTGTGTTGAGTTTTGTGGACTTGGGTTTTAATTGTAGTGGATTTTTAACTTGAACATTTAGGGTTTTATTTTGTTAAGTGTGAGTTCATGTGTCCAATTTTATTAAAAAAAAATGTGTCCTTTGATTAGGAAAAAAGAGTTTCAAAGGCTGAATCATTTATGGCCAACATTCATGGTCTAGTTGTTACGTTAATGGGTGGTTACATAGTTAATGGTCGGTTACACATTTAATGGACTATTACATTTGTGTTTAATGGCTGGTACCTTTCTTTGTAATTGTTCTTGGCCTTTGTTCTATATAAACAAGGCTGATTTTCTTTGTAATCAAAGATTTGAGTAATAAACTTATTTGAGCACATTGTGAGTGTTTTGTTTTTAAGTTCTTGCATGAACTTTGGAACTTATCAAGCTTATTCAGCTTGTGGCGTTCAAAAACCATAAAAATCTTTGTTTTCATTTAAAGTTACCAAACTTCATAGTTTGTGGCATTTTTAGGGAAATCAAAGTGTTGTTTTAATAATTTTTATCATCATTCCACTGGTAAAGTGATTAGAATAGTTTCTCTTACTTCAATCTTGAACGATCGGATTTAATTCAATTAGTTGGAGGGTGTTAATTTGCATTCCATATGTATCATAGCTATTTAGCGATTGGGGTGTAAGGTTGTTAAGTTGATGATTTCCATCATTTGGTATCAAAGCTTGGCTCAAGTTTGAGGTTTGCGTATCCATTTATTTGCAGTTCTTTTAGTTTTCCCTTTCTTTTCTTCTTAATTATTGCTTTTTCTTCATCTTAATTGTTGTGCTTCTTGAGGTTATTGCCATTCTATATTTTCTGCACTGAAAAAAAAAAAACGAAAAGAAAAAAAAAAAGCATTGTGGATTCAAGGAAGTTTTTGCAAAAAAAAAAAGTCCAGAAATCTTTCTTGGTTCATATGATTTCTTGTTTCAGTATGGGAAGTATTTAAATATTGTCTTCTTAACCAAAACAAACAGAATTCTTGTTGGGATAGAAATTGATTCAGTTCTAATCTTTGCTTGCGTTATTGAATTAAGTTTTTGTGTAAACCACTTTAAATCGGCCTACCTTTTGTTTGCTTTTTAGACCTACCCAATTTCAATCCATTGAATTTGCCATAATCTGAATTGTTTGTTTCAGGACCTTAGTTAATCTAAGAACCCGAAGAACAAAACAAGAGAGGTAAAAGGCAAGAATCTCACATCGAGAAAAGCCAAATAATTGTGTGAAACATGAGTGGTGTGAATGAATTCTTTGAGTGAAACACGTGAGGGAGAGATTGTGAGGCTGTTCTAATTATTTATTTTTTTTCAGGTTTTTAAACATGTCCAACAATGTTAAAGAAGTGAGTTCTTCCTCAAATGATCAAGTGATTCAAGCAATGCAGCAACAATTTGAACGTCTGTTCAAAGTGATGGGAGATGTAAGAGATCTTCTAGAAAGACATGAAGCAATTACCAGATTACAAGGAGAACCACAGCATGGAAGACAAACAACCTTTGTCAATGGTGTATATAATGGTGGAGAAGACACGGATGATGGCAAAGCTACCATTTTTTTTTTATAATAAAGTTGGACTGATCTAACGAGAAAAAGCATCAAAAACGATCATATGCTGAAAAACCCTTAGTAGTTTCCATATATAAAAGAGATAAAAGAAAGTAAAAAGTGACAAAAAACAACAAAGCACAAAGAGCCAGGGAAAATAACCCCAAACAAAAAGAGGCACGTAGGCCACACCAAAAAGAAAAAGAAAACATCAAGAAAAACAGAATGACTCGCGGCCCGTGCAGTTATTGCCAACTAAAGAAGAACATAACGGCGGGGCAAAGAACCACCAAGAATCAACCTGAAGCTCCACAACATGCTTAGAAAGCATATCTGCAACTTGATTCCCCTCCCTAAAAATATGTGAAACCTGAAAATCCATATGCGAGATTTGGAAGATGCAGTGCTGCCACGTCTGACGAACCCTCCAAGGAACCAACTCAGAACGAGAAGAAAGAAGCTGAACCACATAAGTAGAATCACTCTTAAGCCAGATTCGATGCCACCCATACTTCCAAACAAAATTAATGGCCAATGAGGCCGCCAGAAGCTCGGCCTCAAAAGCGAAAACCTGATCAAGAGAATAGCAAAGCAACCATTCACAAAGGCTCTAAAGTTCCAAAAGATACCACCACAACCACCAACCACAGGAGAGTCCTTAGCAGCACCATCAGTATTCACTTTGATCCAACTGGGTGCCGAAGGAGACCAAACCACACTCTTGATTACCGGGGCTTTAGAAGGGCGACCGTTAAGACCAAATCAACGAAGATTCAAAAGGTCGTCCATACAATTAAGCATACAACCAATCTCCAGGTGATTAGCCTCCGAAACTGCACACCAACCCAAAGAAAGGATGAATCTAAAGTCCACCAACTTCCCTTCAAAGATCCACTGATTACGAGCAGTCCACACCCCCCCATATCATTGCATGGATAGCCGCTTTCCAAAAAATCCTGACCTACTCACTAAAGGAAACCGACATGGCCTACAAGAAGAAGGATTGCCAAGTTTCGGTAGAGACACGTCATTGGAAAGTCGAGAAAACCGCCTCCCCCGGAGAGTCCATAGCAGCTCCATCAGTATTCACTTTGATCCAACTGGGTGCCGAAGGAGACCAAACCACACTCTTGATTACCGAGGCTTTAGAAGGGCGACCGTTAAGACCAAATCAACGAAGATTCAAAAGGTCGTCCATACAATTAAGCATACAACCAATCTCCAGGTGATTAGCCTCCGAAACTGCACACCAACCCAAAGAAAGGATGAATCTAAAGTCCACCAACTTCCCTTCAAAGATCCACTGATTACGAGCAGTCCACACACCCCCATATCACTGCATGGATAGCCGCTTTCCAAAAAATCCTGACCTACTCACTAAAGGAAACCGACATGGCCTACAAGAAGAAGGATTGCCAAGTTTCGGTAAAGACACGTCATTGGAAAGTCGAGAAAACCGCCTCCCAAAGAGCAACCACCAGGGGACAATGAAGAAAAAGATGATCTGTAGATTCACTACTAACCCCACAAATACTGTAACAATAAGCCAACTAGAACCTAGACCTGTAAAGGCGATCCTCAGTAAGAAGCCTGTTCAACATCAAACACCAGGTCAAAGCTGAGCGAGTGGGGGGAATAAAACGGGACCAAACATCTCTCCACCAAACAACCTGAGGAATATCACGGAGAAACTGGGAATAAGTAGCCTTGCAAGAAACACGACCATTTCGAGAATTAGCCCAAACTAGAGAATCCACAACAAGAGAAATTGCAATATGATCAATCCAAAAACACAGATCCGAGAAGCGTGCTCGGAAATAATCATCCAGCATCCATCTACCCTAATGAATAAAATCTGAGACCCTCGCCCGGAGTGGATTAGCTGAATAATCAGGAATCCCTAAAAGGTCCAAAATGGGAACCCCAAACCAATTATCCCGTCAAAAGTTCCTCTGAGAGTTCTCGCCAATCAGCCAGATATCTTCCTTAAGAAGGGAACTATAATTAGACCGAGGAGAAGACCAAATCGAGGAGGTGACATACCCTCCATGAGGCTTCTACAAATGCCTGAGATACCTCTCTGCAATAGAAGAGAAAGGAAAACCATCAGAGGTCATAAACTTCCAAGTGAATTTCTGCAATAGTGAGTCATTCAGCAACCCAATATTTTTCAGACCAAGATCACCCTGTGAGTAAGGCCTACAACAATGATCCCAAGCAAGCCGAACCAACTTATTCTCCTCACAGGAACCAGTCCATAAAAAGTTTCTCAACTTGCGGTTAATTAGTGACAGTAAAAAAGAAGGCCACTTGTAAATCATGAAAGAGTGCACAAATGAACCAGTGATGACCAACCTGATCAGAGTAGCACAACCAGCCAAAGAGAGGGACTTGCCCTTCCATTTAGTGAATTTTGACAAGATCTTATCCGCAATAGGTCGTAACTCTACTTTTCAAGGCTTACCCCGAAACAAAGGGACTCCTAAATAAGAAATCGGAAGATGCCCAATCTGCATACCAACCGAGAGGGAGAGATAAAAGATCCGAAATAAATCGAAGACTTACCCCAGTAACCAACTGGCCTGAAATATCACTATAATCTCTAAAAGCACCCATGATATTCTTTAGATTCTTTTGAGTGCCTCTGCAAAAGATCAAAACATCATCTGCATAGAGCAAATGAGTTGGAGCCAAAAAACCCCTTGGGGAAGAAATTGACAGAATCTGAGAAGAACCCACCAACCTCATTAATAATCTACTAAGGAAGACCTTTGCAATACCAAACAAAATTGGAGAGAGTGGATCTCCCTGACGAACCCCTCTATAGCAACCGAAATATCTCTTTAGGACCCCATTCAAAAGAACTGAAAGCCTAGACGAACGAAGTATACTGTCCATCCAATGCAGAAAAATAGAAGAAAACCCAAAGCCTGAAGCACTCTACATAGGAAAGACCAATCCAGGGTGTCAAAAGCCTTACGGATATCAATCTTCATAGCCAAGTTACCCCCATAGCACTTCTTCTGCAACATATTCACATAGGCAAAAGCCAAAGCAATACAATCCTCGATATGCCGGTCTCGAATGAATCCGAACTGCTAAGGAGAAATAATCCTAGAGGCAACTCCAGCCAAACGATCAGCCAAAATCTTCGAAGAAATTTTAAACAGAAAGTTACTAAGAACAATCGGTTGAAATTGATCAACCGAAATTGATTCCCTTAGCTTCGAAAGAAGAACAACGAAACTAGAATTGAGACCCAGGAAAATAACTCCAGTGATGAAAAAATCCTGAACTACGAGGACCACGTCACTACCTACAACATCCCAACATCCTTGATAAAATCTATAAGAAAATCCATCCGGCCTAGAGGCAAAAGCAGCATCCATAGCAAATACCACATCGTGAATTTCATCTGCAAAAGGAACGCTAGTCAAGAAAATGTTTTCTACGGCAGTTACCAATGAATGAATCACGTCATCTACAATAGATAAATCTCTTCCAACTCGAGAAACATCAGAGGAAAAGTGGTTAGAATAATAACTAATGATATGATCCCTAATGGTAGGCCGATCCTCCGAGAGAACCCCATTAATCGAAAGGGCTGATATAGCATTACGATACTACCTACGTTTGATAGAGGCATGAAAGAAAGATGTGTTCCGATCCCCTTCATGAAGCCACCTAACTCTAGATCGTTCCCGAAAAAAGCACTCATGTCTATGTAACAACACATCTAGCTAAGAATGAACACTCACCTCGACCATAAAAATATCATCTGAAAAGCCCTGGTTAGACAAATCTAGCTGAATAGAATGAAGCTCCGCACACTTCCCAGCAACGGCAGAGTTAAGATCCCCAAAAACCTCCCAATTCCATGACTTGAGAGCCTTCTTAAAGCTTCTCAGCTTATAGATAACAACTTGAGGAGGCCTACCCATAACAGGAGAGCTCAAAATCCTATGAACAATAGCTATAAAATCAGGATGCTCTAACCACATGCTTTGAAACTGAAACGGCCTATGACTAGAAACCTCAAAATCTGTCAACCGAACCAACTTCGGGCCATGATCTGAATAGATAAGGGGAAGAGCCACACACGAAATTTCCCGCCAACAGGAAATGTAACCAACTAAAACTAAAACTCTATCTAATCGTCTCTCAACTCTAGTGCGGTTACTACGACCTCTAACCCAAGTGAATCGGGCACCCTGAGAACGAATACCAACTAAATCACAATCCTTAATCATCGACCTGAAATCCTCACAAGAACCACGGGTAGGAGAACGAGAACCCAAAACCTCATGAGCACCCAAAACCGCATTAAAATCCCCAGGAAGAAGAAACCAAACTAACCGTATCTCGAAGAGACTGCCAAAGAAACCTACGAACCACTGTAGAAGTGCTTGCATAAACAAAAGTGTACCAATGCACCCGAGAACCGATCGAAAGCGAAACAGTAAGATGTTGATCATGACAATGAACTATCTGAGCCTTAGGAAAAGAAGAACAAGCGAAAACCAAAATAGTCGGAATCAACCCACCCCTATCGAGAGAATCCTAGAAACCTGAAGAGATAGAAGAAAAATCAACCATAGGCTCTATAATACAAACCAAAGCAGGTCTATGTAAACGACACAACTCTCTAAGTACCCGCCTCGTGGGCTCGCCCCGGATCCCACGACTGTTCCAAAAGAGAACATTAATCATCGGAAACAGTCGGAGGAGCCCGGTATCCAGACTTTAAAGAAGCCATCCTATTCTCAACCGTTAAAGCTCTCTTAGCAATCTCAACATCGGCTAGCTCACCCTCCTCCATTTGGGAAGCCCATGAAGAATCTGCAATGTGGTGAAGCTCGGCCTTAGATTCTGACAACGGACTCGAGTTCCCAATAAGCACCCTAGGAACCACAACCGAAGAACAAGAAAGACCAAATCCATCTCGTAAACTACTCTAATCCACATTGACATTCAGAAATGAAGACACAACTGCCTCCTCAGATGACTGATTGCCTGAAACCTCATGAACCCTAACTTGCCGATGAGTTGTTTGACCCGAACAAGAAGATGACCTAGATAAAATGGTAGAGACCATAGGACGAACTTGATTGACCAACGAAGAACCTTGAACAACAGTCTTTGAATCATACATCACCCTTACAGCCGAACTGACAAAACTAATAGAAGGATTAACAACCGAAGAACTAGAAACCAGAATTGAATCAGTGACCTCATCATCAAATCCTGAACCCTTGCTAATCTACAATACCGGGGAAATCATTGGAGGAACCGAACTCAAAACCACTTCCGAAATAGCTGACACGGTAAACGAACATGGATCCGAAGAAAGAACCAAACTAGTGGACGAAATAAATCCTAAGATCCAATTAGACCCTACTGAAGTATGGACAACCACCGAATCTTGACCACCTATAGTCTGGTGAATAGCTGTAAAAACATTGGATAACGGGACCTCCTCCTCTTGAGGTGCAATAACAGGGCGATAAACTAATTTAGAAGAACGGGTCCCAACAGGCTGAAAACCATTAGCCCTTAATCCTAGGAGACAAACTAGGAGAGAACGTTTTGATGGTGTGAACCGAAACATAGGCAACATCAAAATAAAAATTCCTTCTTTTAAAGGGAAGAACAATCCAGATGCCTATTTGCAATGGGAATGAAAAGTGGAGTTGATCTTTGAATGCCATAACTACTTCGAAGAGAAAAAGGTAAAACTAGCCACTGTTGAATTTTGTGATTAGGCTATTGTTTGGTGGGGTCAATTGTGTAAAGACAGGCGTAGAAATGGTGAAAGACCCATAGATACTTGGTTGGAGATGAAACAAATCATGAGGAGGAGATTTGTCCCTAGCCATTACTATAGGGATTTGCATCAACGGTTGCAAACTTTGACGCAGGGTTCCATGAGTGTTGAAGAATATCACAATGAGATGGAGATAGCCATGATAAGGGCTAATGTGGAGGAGGACCGTGAGACCACCATGGCTCGGTTTTTGAGTGGGTTAAACAAGAACATTGCTGATCTTGTGGAGTTGCAACATTATGTGGAGATTGAGGATATGGTGGATGTGGCCATGAAGATTGAAAGGCAACTCAAAATAAAAGGCACCAGGTATGATTCAAAACCTTATTCGGGTTCTTCTTTTTCTTGGAAACCGAATTGGAGTAAAAAGGATGATAAACCCATTGTTGAGCCTAAAATTGATGAAACTAAAAGCAAAAATGAAATAGGCAGCAAGGGTAGAGATGAGAATCAACCTAATCAAACTAGAGGCATTAGGTGTTTTAGGTGCCTTGGACATGGTCATATGGAACGTGAATGTCCAAATAAAAAGGTAATGATTATGAGGGATGGGGCAGTTGAATCTGAAAGTGAGAGAGAGGATGAAGATCACATGACACATTTAGAATATGCTAGTGATGTAGTATGCTAGTGGAGAAAATTTGGTTGTACAACGCACACTTAGTTTGCAAAGTAAAAATAATTAACATGGTGAGCAACGTGAAAATTTGTTTCATACTCTTTGTTTGATTGCTAACAAGTTGTGTCATGTGATTGTTGATAGTGGAAGTTGCACAAATGTGGCAAGTTCCTTGCATGTGGAGAAACTGAAATTACCTACTATTAAACATCCAAAACTGTACAAGTTACAATGGTTGAATGATAGTGGTGTTGTGAAGGTAAATCGACAAGTGTTAGTTCTTTTTCAATTGGTAGATATAAGGACGAGGTTTGGTGTGATGTGGTACCTATGTATGGTGGTCACATGTTGTTAGGGAGACCATGGCAATATGATCGAAGGGTAATGCATGATGGGTCTAAAAACCGATATTCTTTGATCATGGAGGGAAAGAAATACCAACTTGGACCTTTGCCTCCAAAGACAATTTTTGAAGACCAAATACGAATAAAACAGCAATGGGAAACACAAGGGGAGAGAAAACAAGGAAGGCTTGAGTGAAAGAAAAATGAGTGATGTGAAGAAAGCATTAACCATGAGGCAACCCTTACTTGTACTTATGTACAAGGACGTTTTAATTGTTTCTAACGAAATTGACAAGAGTTTGCCTAGTGTTATTGTTGATCTTTTGCAGGAAAATGAGGATCTCTTTCCCGAAGATATTCCTAATGGTTTGCCACCAATTAGAGGAATTGAACATCAAATTGATTTCATTCCAGGGTCAAGCATACCAAATAGGCTAGCATATAGATGCAACCCTGAAGAGACCAAGGAAATCCAAAAACAAGTAACTGAGTGATGAGAATCAAGAAGCATCACCAAATGCTCAATTGCATGTTCCAGTTAGGCCAATTGCAAGGGCCAAGAGGATCAAAGAAGCATTTAATGATAATTGATTCTGAGTTGCTGAAGTACAAGTTCGGCCCACATGAAGACCAAATCCGGGCTAAACTTTGTAGACCTCTACAGGGGGCATATGAGGTCGGATTATCTATTATAATATGTTTCTGGAAAGCCCAAGACGAGCCCTACAGATGTTATGAAGACTCCGTCATCCGTAACAGATCGCAACAGGCCCAAAATCAGCTATCTATCTTATTACGCGCAGACTTGAGATGGACAAGAGCTGGACGCCAAGCAGAACTTCGTGGGCCTCTACAGAAGGCATATGGAGTCGGATCGTCTATTATAATATGTTTTCGGAAAGCCCAAGACGAGCCCTACAGATGTTATGAAGACTCCGTCATCTGTAACAGATCGCAACAGGCCCAAAATCAGCCATCTATCTTATTACGCGCAGACTTGAGCTGGACAAGAGCTGGACGCCAAGCAGAACTTCGTGGGCCTCTACAGAAGGCATATGGAGTCGGATCGTCTATTATAATATGTTTTTGGAAAGCCCAAGACGAGCCCTACAGATGTTATGAAGACTTCGTCCTCTGTAACAGATCACAACAAGCCCGAATTTAGACATCTAGATTGTTGCGCGAAGACTTGAGCTGAGGAGTCCGAATTTCAGCTTAATTCCATGTGGTTGGAGGAGTCCTAATTTCAGCATACTTGTGTGTGGTACAATTCAATTTCAGTTTTTCCTTTTTAGTTTGCAAAGAATAATGGTTGATTTGTTTCCCGAAATTAATGGGCTGATTTGCTTCCAAATTTAGCCTTTCAATTAGGAAATAAGTCAATAGTTGCTTGTTTTAGTTTGTTTAATTTTCTTTCCCGTTTTGTAAGGCATTAATTGCCTATTTATTTTCCTGATTGTAAGGCATTAATTGTCGAATATTTGTTCCCTTTTAGGTCTTAGATATTTTAGTATTTAAGGGACTCATTGATGTATTATTCAAAAAAGACTTTTGAATGGAATAATATTATTTGAGAGAACGTTTTCTCTTGGTTCTTCATTGAACTATGAACTTATCAAGGGTTATACCTTGTGGCGTTCAAACTTGACTTATCACTCACCTTATCCTTGTTCTTGAGTGTGGCGTCTACAACCTTCTTGATACCGTTGGTTCTTATCTCCATATAGATAATGGGTCGCGGTCCTTTTTATTTTCTTTATTTGTAAACTTGAATTAGAAAACGATCCTTCATTACCATATATTGGTTCCGGGTCTCACTACTCTTGGTGAGGTTCATATCACTGAGCTTATGGAAAAGGGATATGTGCATGAAAGCATGAGTGATGAGAACAAGGGAGCTGCACCAAGGGACCCATTGCATGTTCCGGTTGGGCCAATAACAAGGGCAAGGGCTAAGAGATTCAAAGACGCATTTAATGGCATGATTCAAGACACTTGGGCTGATTCTGAAGTGTTGAAGACCAAGATGAGCCCACATGAAGATCAAGTGCTTATTAACGTCATCAAGGCCATTGATTGGGCCGAATAAGAGAATAATTGGGCATGTGGCAGAGGCTTAGGCGTGGAGCACAAGCTTGAGCTTGTGGAGGACATTCAATTTCAGATTTCCTTTTTAGTTTTCTAAAGAATAATGAGTTGATTTGTGTCCCAAAATTAAGGGGCTGATTTCCTTCCAAAATTAGCCTTCCAATTAGGAAATAAGTCAATAGTTGTTTGTTTTAGTTTGTTTTATTTTCTTTCCCGTTTTGTAAGGCCTTAATGGCCGAAATATTTGTTTCCTTTTTGAGTTAGGCGTGTAGCCTACCTTGTCTTCTAGGGTTTTAGTTTAAAAGGAACCAACTTATGTATTTTTTCGGTAGTTTTGAATTTTAATAAAATTTTTAGTGAATTTTCTCTTTTGTTCTTTGAGAACTGATTGGAACTTATCAGATATTCTCTGTGGCATTCCTCCTTGACTTATCAATCAAGTATTCCATCCTTGATTGTGGCGTCTTCCTTATACCAAGGTTCACATCTCGCTATAGGTGTTGGGTCGCGGTTTCCATCCGAACCAGAGGTTAGAACGATCCTAGGCATCATCCTTGTTACAATCGATGAGGTTCATATCAGTTTCGTATCAATGAGTCCATGTGCGGTTCCTGCTTTGTTGGTGCCTAAAAATGATGGTTCTTGAAGAATGTGTGTTGATTGCTGAGCCATCAACAAAATCACGGTAAAGTATAGACTTCCTATCCCTAGGTTAGATGATATGTTGGATGAATTGTATGGTTCTTCTATGTTTTCAAAGATTGATTTGAAATCTGGATATCATCAAATAAGAATGCGTGAGGGTGATGAATGGAAAACTGCTTTCAAAACTAAACATGGTCTATATGAATGTTTAGTAATGCCTTTTGGCCTAACTAACGCACCTTGTACTTTCATGAGGTTGATGAACCATGTTTTGCATGTTTTCATTGGAAAGTTTGCAGTGGTTTATTTTGATGATATACTTGTGTATAGCAAAAATTTAGACGAGCATGTAACACATTTAAAGGCTGTTTTTGATGTGCTAAGAAAAGAAAAGTTATATGCTAATCTAAAGAAATGCATTTTTTACACTAATGAACTTAGTTTTCTTGTTAATGTTGTTAATGATAAAGGAATACATGTTGATCAAGAAAAAGTGAAAGTAATTAGGGAGTGGCCGAAACCCACTTGTGTTAGTGATGCAAGAAGTTTTCATGGTCTTGCTAGCTTTTATAGAAGATTCATTAAGGATTTTTCTACCATTGCTGCACCATTAACCAAATGCATCAAAAAGAATGTGGGATTTAGGTGCGGTAAGGAACAAGATAATGCTTTTAACTTGCTTAAAGACAAACTTAGTTCGGCACCTTTGCTTGTTTTGCCTAACTTTGCTAAAACTTTTGAGATTGAGTGTGATGCAAGTGGAATAGGTATTGGAGGAGTCTTAATACAGGAGGGCAGACCCATTGCGTTCTTTAGTGAGAAGCTAAGTGGAGCAAGTCTTAACTACCCAACGTATGACAAGGAGTTTTATGCCTTGGTGAGAGTGTTAGAGACATGGCAGCACTATCTTTGGTACAAGGAATTCATTATACACACCGATCATGAGTCCTTGAAATATCTCAAAGGACAAGGAAAGCTAAGCCGTAAGCATGCAACATGGGTGGAGTTTATTGAATCCTTTCTATACATCATCAAGTGCAAACAAGGTAAGGAAAATATAGTTGCCGATGCTCTTTCTAGAAGGTATGCTCTAATTTCTAAACTTGATGCAAAATTATTGGGTTTGGAGTACATTAAAGACTTATACAATTCTAACCTTGATTTTGCTAATGTTTATATGAGGCATGTGAGAAAGGGGGTTTTGACAAGTTCTTTAGGCATGAAGGTTTTCTTTTCAAAGAAAACAAGTTGTGTGTTCCTCAATGTTCAATGAGAGAATTGCTTGTGAGAGAGGCACATAGTGGCAGTTTGATGGGGCATTTTGGAGTTAAAAAGACTTTGGGTGTGTTAAGTGATCATTTCTTTTGGCCACACATGAAAAGATATGTTGAGAGAATATGTGAGAAATGCATTACTTGCAAATGGGCTAGATCTAAAGTAATGCCTCATAGGCTGTATACTCCTTTTCCTATACCTAGTGAGCCTTAGGTTGATATATCCATGGACTTTTTTCTTGGGATTACCTAGGTCAAAAGGGGGGAGAGATTCTGTTTTTGTTATTGTTGACAGGTTTAGCAAGATTGCGCATTTCATTCCTTGCCACAAAGCAGATGATGCTACACATGTTGTGGGGCTGTTATTCAAAGAAATTGTGTGGATACATGGTATTTCAAGGACAATTGTGAGTGATAGAGATGTGAAGTTCCTTAGCCATGTCTGGAAAACGCTTTGGAGCAAGTTGGGTACAAGGTTGTTGTATTCAACCACTTGTAATCCACAAACGGATGGACAAACGGAGGTGGTAAATAGAACTTTATCAACACTTTTTAGGGCCATAATTCAAAGGAATTTGAAGAATTGGGAGGAATATTTGCCACATATGTTGTTTGCTTATAACCGAAGTGTGCATGCTACAACAAACCATTCACCATTTGAAGTTGTGTATGGGTTCAATCCATTATCTCCTATGAATTTAATACCTTTACCTTTGGAAAAAGCTAATTTGGAAGGTAAGCAAAAAGCTGATTTTGTCAAAGCCTTGCATGAAAGTGTGCACACACAAATTGAAAAGGAAACTCTACAGTATGAGAAGCAACACAACAAGGGCTGAAAGCAAGTAGTATTTGAACCTGGTGAATGTGATATGAACCTCACCAAGAGTAGTGAGACCCAGAACCAATATATGGTAATGAAGAATCATTTTCTAATTCAAGTCAGGCATGGTAGTGCTGCATCTTCCAAATCTCGTATATGGATTTTTCAGGTTTCACATATTTTAAGGGAGGAGAATCAAGTTGCAGATACGCTTTCTAAGCATGCTTTGGAGCTTCAGGCTGATTCTTGGTGGTTCTCTGCCCCACCATTCTGTTCTTCTTTAGTTGGCAATGACTGTATGGGTCGCGAGTCTTTTCGTTTTTCTTGATGTTTTCTTTTTCTTTTTGGTGTGGCCTGCGTGCCTTTTTTTGTTTTCTCTAGCTCTTTGTGCTTTGTTACTTTTTGTCACTTTTTACTTTCTTTTATCTCTTTTATATATGGATACTGTCTAGGGGTTTTTCAGTATATGATCATTTATGATGCTTTTTCCCCTTCGATCAGTCCAATTTTATTTAAAAAAAAATAAAGAAAATAAAAAGGACCACAACCCATTATCTATATAGAGATAAGAACCAACGGTATCAAGAAGGTTGTAGATGTCACACTCAAGAACAAGAAAGAAGGTGAGTGATAAGTCATGTTTGAACGCCACAAGGTATAACCCTTGATAAGTTCGTAGTTCAATGAAGAACCAAGAGAAAAACATTCTCTCAAATAATATTATTTCATTCCCAAAAGTCTACTGAATAATACATCAATGAGTCCCTTAAATACTAAAATATCTAAGACCTAAAGGGAACAAATATTCGGCAATTAATGCCTTACAATCAGGAAAATAAATGGACAATTAATGCCTTACAATCAGAAAATAAAATAAAGATTAAAACATGAAATTAGTTGACTTGCTCCCTATTTGGAAGGCTAAATTTTGGAAACAAATCAGCTCATTATTCTTTAGAAACTAAAAAGGAAAAAGCTAAAATTGAAACTTCTCTAACCCTAACTTGTACCACACGCCCAAGCCCTAGCTTGGTCTTCATATGGGCAGAACTTGGACATCAACAAATCAGATCAGTCCATTAAATGCTTCATTGATCCTCTTGTCCCCTTGTAATTGGCCCAACTGCAACATGGAATGGATCCGTTGGTGAAGCTTCTTGGTTCTCATCAGATTGGGTTTGGCTACACTTGAGGAAGGAAAGATTTCCTAGCCAAAGGAAGTCTAAACTCATGCATAGATGGGATGGTAGCGCAACCTAGAACTACCAAGTGAGTATGGCAATGTTAGCGCAACCTTCAATAATTTTGATTTGTCTTTGTTTGATGTAGGTGATGAAGGTGCTAATTCGAGGATGAATCCTTTCGAGGAAAGGGGGAATGATGTGGACCAGCAAGTTGATCACCATTCGGCTAAGGTTGGAAAAGATCCAGATCCTTTAACCATTCATGGAGGACCAATGACAAGAGCTAAAGCAAAAAGAATGAAAGAAGCCTTAACTTGTTTCATGGAACACATTTGGAAGGAGCAAGCTAGTCAAGATTTTGTCAAGGTTCTAAGGATGTAAGAAGAGTCTAAAATGGTCAACATGTTTCAAGCAAGACCAAATCACGAAGACAAGAGTCCATGTGATAATATTATACTCTCATTTAATAAATGGAGCCACGATGTCCATATCTATAAATGAAGTCCTCTATCGATTAGCAAATGAATACCACCAAACTATCGAGGATAGACTGATACGAACCTCGTCAATTGTAACAAGGATGATGCCTAGGATCGTTCTAACCTCTGGTTCGGATGGAGACCGCGACCCAACACCTATAGCGAGATGTGAACCTTGGTATAAGGAAGACGCCACAATCAAGGATGGAATACTTGATTGATAAGTCAGGGAGGAACGCCACAGAGAAAATCTGATAAGTTCCAATCAGTTCTCAAAGAACAAAAGAGAAAATTCTCTCAACTTTTATTAAAAAGGCTAATTGGCAAGAATACCCCCTGAACTATACCCGAATTTGCACCTTACCCCCTGAACTTTTTTTTTCGCCATTAAACCCCCTGAACTCTTGTAATTTGGCGATCGCTGAAGGAATTTGCCCCCTCACCAGGGGGTAGATTCCTTCAGCGATTGCAAATTTATGAGAGTTCAGGGGGTTTAGTGCCGAAAAAAAAAGTTTAGGGGGCACAGTGCAACTTTGTGAAGAGTTCAGGGGGCATTTGTGCCAATTAGCCTATTAAAAATTCAAAACTAACGAAAAAACATAAGTTGGTTCCTTTTATACTAAAACCCTAGAAGACAAAGTAGGCTACACGCCTTACTCAACAAGGAAACCAATATTTCGGCCATTAAGGCCTTACAAAACGGGAAAGAAAAATAAAACAAACTAAAACAAGAAACTATTGACTTATTTCCTAATTGGAAGCCTAATTTTGGAAAGAAATCAGCCTCTTAATTTCGGAAAACAAATCAACCCAATATTATTTAGAAACTAAAAAGGAAATCTGAAATTAAATGTTCTCTAGCTTGTGGTCCACGCCTAAGCCTCTGCCACATGCCCAAATATTCTCTTATTCGGCCCAATCAATGGCCTTAATCACGTTAATAAGCACTTGATCTTCATGTGGGCTCTTCTTGGTCTTCAACACTTCAGAATCAGCCCAAGTGTCTTGAATCAGGCCATTAAGTGCCTCTTTGAATCTCTTAGCCCTTGCCCTTGTTATTGGCCCAACCGGAACATGCAATGGGTCCCTTGGCACTTCAGCTCCCTTATTCTCATCATTCCCTCCCTCTTGAAAAGGATTTGTCCTCAAATCATCACCTACATCAAAAGGAGACAAATCAGAAACATTGAAGCTTGCACTAACATTATACTCACCTAGAAGATCTAACTTGTAGGCATTGTCATTGATCCTTTCAAGCACTTGAAATAGGCCATCTCCCCTAGGAAGTAATTTAGAACGCCGTTGGACTGGGAACCGTTCCTTCCTCATATGCAACCACACCTAATCACCTGGCTCAAACACAACTTTCTTGCGCCCTTTATTAGCTTGGTTGGCATATTGTTCAGTTCTCCTCTCAATATTTTGCCGAGTCTTTTCATGGATTTGCTTAACAAAATCTGCCTTTTTCTTACCATCCAAGTTAACATGCTCATTCACAGGTAAAGGAATTAAATCCAAAGAAGTTAACGGATTAAAACTATACACAATTTCAAAAGGCGAAAAATGAGTTGCAGAATGCACACTCCTATTATAAGCAAACACTACATGCGGCAAACAATCCTCCCATGTTTTCAAGTTCTTTTGTATTATAGCACGCAACAAGGCAGATAAAGTCCTATTAACTACTTCAGTTTGACCATCAGTTTGTGGATGACAAGTAGTAGAAAATAAAAGTTTAGTTCCTAACTTGCCCCACAGAGTTTTCCAAAAGTAGCTTAAGAACTTAGCATCTCTATCCGAAACAATGGTTTTAGGCATGCCATGCAATCTAACAATTTCTTTGAAAAACAAATCAGCAATATGTGATGCATCATCAGTTTTATGACAAGGAATGAAATGTGCCATTTTAGAAAACCTGTCAACAACCACATAAATAGAATCCCTACCCCTCTTTGACCTAGGCAACCCTAGCACAAAATCCATAGAAATATCAATCCAAGGTCCACTAGGTATAGGCAAAGGAGTATACAAACCATGAGGCTGAACTCTAGACTTAGCTTGTCTACATGTAATGCATTTCTCACAAATTCTCTCTACATCACGTTTCATATGAGGCCAAAAGAAGTGTTCATGCAAAACATCTAGTGTCTTGGCTATACCAAAGTGCCCCATCAAACCTCCCACATGAGCTTCTCTAACAAGCAATTCACGCAAAGAACTCTTAGGCACGCATAATTTAGTTTCTCTAAACAAAAATCCATCATGCCTATAAAATTTGCCAAATGCAACCTTTTCACATGCATTGAATACATTGCCAAAATCATCATCTTCCACATACAATTCTTTAATGTAGTTAAAACCAAACAATCTAGCATCCAAAGTGGAAAGTAAAACGTACCTTCTAGACAAAGCATCAGCGACGACGTTTTCCTTACCTTTCTTGTACTTGATCACATATGGAAATGTTTCTATGAACTCCACCCACTTGGCATGCCGCTTATTTAGCTTGTGTTGCCCCTTTAAATGCTTTAAGGACTCATGATCCGTGTGAATCACAAATTCCTTTGGCCAAAGGTAGTGTTGCCAAGTCTCCAATGCCCTAACCAACGCATACATCTCCTTGTCATAGGTAGGATAATTCATGGCTGCTCCATGTATCTTCTCACTAAAAAATGCAATGGGACGTCCTTCTTGCATTAGAACAGCTCCAATACCTATTCCTGAAGCATCACACTCAATCTCAAAAGTTTTAGCAAAGTCAGGCAAAGCAAGCAAAGGTGCATTAGTCAGTTTTTCCTTAATCAAGTTAAATGCCTTTTCTTGTTCATTACCCCACTTAAAACCCACATTCTTTTTGATAACTTCAGTTAAAGGTGCAGCTAGGCTACTAAAGTCTTTCACAAACCTCCTATAGAAACTAGCCAACCCATGAAAACTTCTCACTTGTCCCACATTTGTCGGTTTCGGCCACTCTTTAATTGCCTTAACCTTTTCCTCATCAACCCCAATTCCCTTAGCACTAACAACAAAACCCAGAAATACAAGTTTATCTGTGCAAAAGGTACACTTTTTTAAATTAGCAAATAATTTTTCTGTTCTTAAAACACTTAAAACAAGTTTTAAATGTTCAACATGCTCATCCAAATTTTTGCTATAAATCAGAATGTCATCAAAGTAAACAACCACAAATTTTCCAATAAAAAGCACGCAAAACATGGTTCATTAATCTCATGAAAGTACTTGGTGCATTAGTTAACCCAAAAGGCATAACTAACCACTCATATAAACCATATTTTGTTTTGAAAGCAGTTTTCCACTCATCACCTTCTTTCATCCTAATTTGATGATATCCACTTTTAAGATCAATTTTAGTGAAAACAATAGAACCATGCAATTCATCAAGCATATCATCTAATCTAGGAATAGGATGTCGATACTTTACAGTGATATTGTTGATGGCACGACAATCAACACACATCCTCCATGTTCCGTCCTTCTTAGGCACAAGCAATACGGGAACCGCACAAGGACTCATACTCTCACGAACATACCCCTTTTCCATGAGCTCCTCAACCTGTCTTTGAAGTTCCTTTGTCTCCTCGGGATTACTTCTATATGCGGGCCTATTTGGAATTGGTGCTCCGGGTACAAAATCAATTTGGTGCTCAATCCCCCTTATTGGCGGTAAACCAATAGGCATCTCCTCGGGAAACACTTCATCAAAGTCCTGCAAAAGGGAAACAACAACACTAGGCAAAAAAGAGTCAATTTCGTTAGCACTAAAACAAGCCTCTTTGTACAAAAGTACAATCATTGGCTGATTTGAAAACAAAGCCCTTTTGATCTCACTCCCTCTTGCATAAAAGCTCACTTGTTTTCTCTCCTTTTTTTTCTCATCAGCTTTTTTTCTTTTCAATTTTCTTTTCTTTTTTTGCTGTTTCGGACTCCCTCTCTTTTGTCTCTCTTTCTTTAGAGCTCTCACTCTCCTTTTTAACATCTCTCTCTTTTTTTAACCTCACTTGATCTTCATATACTTGGCTTGGGGTTAAAGGTACAAGAGTGATTGGCCTTTTATTGAGTACAAATGAGTATCTATTTGTATATCCATCATGAGTCACATGCCTATCAAACTGCCATGGTCTTCCCAAAAGAATATGACTCGCATCCATTGGTACCACATCACAAATAACTTCATCTTTATATTTTCCAATTGAAAATGACACCAACACCTGTTTATTCACCCTAACTTCCCCACTATCATTCAACCATTGTAGTTTATAAGGTTTTGGGTGCTTCAAAGTTGTCAAATTCAATTTTTCCACCAAAGTAGTGCTAGCCACATTAGTACAACTCCCCCCATCAATAATCATACTACATACCTTGTCATTAACATGGCAGCGGGTGTGAAAGATGTTATCACGTTGTACCTCATCATCTTCCTTGGCTTGAGCACTAAGAGCTCTTCTTGCCACCAAAAGCTCTCCACCAACCGGATATTCGAAGTCACTTGCATCCTCCAAAGGTGGCATAGACTCATCATCCGATTCATCCTCGGATTCGATATCACCATCATCCCTCAAAACCATTACTCTCTTGTTTGGGCATTGTGATGCAATATGACCTGCTCCCAAACACTTAAAGCATTTAATGTCACGGTTTCTAGAAGGTTGAGGATATGATTTACCTTGATTTAATGAGCCTCCGGCCTTATGATCTTTAGGAGGTTCAGCTTTGGCCTTGAAACTAGGCTGATCCTCTTTCTTGCTCCAATTCGGTTTCCATGATGATGATGAACCCTAATTTTGCCCAACCCGTGTGGAACCCTTCCTCTTCAATTGTTGTTCCACTTTGATGGCCATGTGTACCATGTCAGTCAATTCAACATAATGTTGCAACTCCACTACATTTGCAATGTCTCGGTGTAGCCCATTTAGAAACCTAGCCATTGTCGCCTCTCTGTCCTCCTCCACATCAGCTCGAATCATGGCTATCTCCATCTCCTTGTAGTAGTCTTCTACACACTTAGACTGTTGAGTAAGAGTTTGCAATTTTTGAAACAAATCCCTGTAGTAGTGACTTGGAATGAATCTCCTCCCCATAACAGTTTTCATATCCTCCCATGTTTCAATAGGTCTTTCTCCATTCCGTCTCCTACTCATAATCAATTGATCCCACCAAACAATAGCATAATCGGTGAATTCTATGGCTGCCAATTTCACTTTCTTCAATTCGGAGTAATCATGGCAATCAAACACCAACTCTATTCTTTTCTCCCACTCCAAATAAGCTTTAGGATCAGTTTTACCTTGGAAGGTTGGAATCTTCACCTTTATATTACCCAAATTATTATAAACCCTCTCTCCATACCTATCTCCTCTATTCCCATACCTATCTTCTCTATTCCCATACCTATCTCCTCTACCTCCCATTCCACGCCTAAATCTTCCCGCACCCACATTGGACATGCGATCATCCCCCTCCATGTCGTTTTCATCCCCATAATAATCATTAACTTCTTCCCTAACCGGAACTCTCTCTCTCCTACGTGCTTGGGGAACGGGTCGTGGCTGTTCAGCACGTGCGCTTTCCACTTTATCTAAGCGCTCATGTAAGTGCTCCAATTCTCCCCTCATCATCCGTCTCATCTCCCCTACTAATGCCTCCTTCCAATTCTTTAGATCTGCTGGAATGGAAGAATCCTCAGTAGTGCCTTTATCTTTGTTGTCAGACATGTTTTTCCTCCAAGAAAAAGATTAGAAAATAAAAAGGACCTCACGGCACTCCCTCACGTGTTTCGCTCGAATAATCAATTCACTCAACACTCGTGTGTTTCACTCAATATATTCGGTTTTTACCCTCAGTACTTTCTCACCACTCTTGCCTTTTTCCACTCATAATTTTCTCAAAAGTTCTTATCAAACTAACCAAACAATAATCAGGATTTCTTAGCCACGTTCACAAGAAACTCAGATTTGCTAGGTTCACACAAACGAATTACAACGAAACTGAAATAATAGGGACGAGTTTCTACTACAAATTTTTTTTTTTTTTTTTTTTTTTTTACCGACCTTGATCAACAAGCAAGATCTTTTTTTCTTTTTTTTCTTTTTTTTTTTCTCGGTTCTGGACTTGATCAAATCAAACGGAATCAAAGAAGAAGAAGAAGAAGAAGAAGAAGAAGAACAAAGATAGATTAAACCTGATGTTAGAAGCCGAAGCTATGATACCAACTGATACGAACCTCGTCGATTGTAACAAGGATGATGCCTAGGATCGTTCTAACCTCTGGTTCGGATGGAGACCGCGACCCAACACCTATAGCGAGATGTGAACCTTGGTATAAGGAAGACACCACAATCAAGGATGGAATACTTGATTGATAAGTCAGGGAGGAACGCCACAGAGAAAATCTGATAAGTTCCAATCAGTTCTCAAAGAACAAAAGAGAAAATTCTCTCAACTTTTATTAAAACTTCAAAACTAACGAAAAAACATAAGTTGGTTCCTTTTATACTAAAACCCCAGAAGACAAAGTAGGCTACACGCCTTACTCAACAAGGAAACCAATATTTCGGCCATTAAGGCCTTACAAAACGGGAAAGAAAAATAAAACAAACTAAAACAAGAAACTATTGACTTATTTCCTAATTGGAAGCCTAATTTTGGAAGGAAATCAGCCTCTTAATTTCGGAAAACAAATCAACCCAATATTATTTAGAAACTAAAAAGGAAATCTGAAATTAAATGTTCTCCAGCTTGTGGTCCACGCCTAAGCCTCTGCCACATGCCCAAATATTCTCTTATTCGGCCCAATCAATGGCCTTAATGACGTTAATAAGCACTTGATCTTCATGTGGGCTCTTCTTGGTCTTCAACACTTCAGAATCAGCCCAAGTGTCTTGAATCAGGCCATTAAGTGCCTCTTTGAATCTCTTAGCCCTTGCCCTTGTTATTGGCCCAACCGGAACATGCAATGGGTCCCTTGGCACTTCAGCTCCCTTATTCTCATCATAGACTATGCTATATGATCGTACTCATTGATAGTTCAAATGATAACACTTTTAACCATAAGTCCATCATTTATCTCAGGATTAAGATAGACTCTTCGATTGTCCTTAAGTAAAAACTTTTATCCACTAATGGTTCTGGATAAAGTGTTTCACTATGATCCTATTCAATGCACCTAGTGTACTAGATTCGTTTACCCAAAGACACAATACTTTGATGATTTTAGACTCAACATAACACAATTGATCCCACTCAAATGTTAGCAAAAGAATCTACAACTTTAACAAGGTAAAGGTGCCCAACCTTTATCTTAAGTATTAAATATTATTTAAGACTAACTAAAAAATTGTGTCTACCTCATACATATCCAGATGTACGAATGATTGTTTATTTCTCATAGTCTTTTGACCTTATGATTATTTACTTTTGACAATTATAATAATTAAACTATAAACGCTATAAGATTTGTGAAACCAGAAATCACTTTATTAATATGAAAAGATTGTCAAAAACAATATTACACGTTTGCTATTGAGCATGGACAACCAACCCCAACATCAAAACCTCAACCAAAGACAACACCCTGGATTCCCACAACCTCACCAACAAAACTACCCTAACCAAGTCCCAAACAATCAAGGGGAAAAATAATCTATCCTAGAGAACATCTTTACCAAATAAATAGGCAAGATGGACAATAGAATAGAGTCTAAGATTTAGCCTTGAGAAAGCTTGATACAAAAATTGATCAACTTGCTCAACATTCACAAGCCTCAATTCAAAACTTGGAAATGCAAGTCGGTCAACTAACTAGGGGCAGCAAGGAAGACAACAAGGGGCATTACCAAGCAACATAGTGGTGAACCCCAAAAAGCAATATAATGCTATTTCATTAAGAAGTAGAAGTGAGATTGAATTTCCAGAAGGTTTTTGGAAGGATGAAGAAGTTGTTTTTGAAAAAGAGGAGGGTGTTATTGAGGAAGGGGTTATAGAAGAGAGGAAGAATTCTAGTGAAGGTAAAGTTCCTACCACTTAAAATGATTTTCCTCCTCTACCCCAAGTCAAGGCTTATTTGCCACCCATCGTTTACCCCCAAAGACTTAAAAAAACACCAAGATGCTCTAGGCTTTGCTAAGTTTTTGGAGACTTTCAAAAAGCTTCACATCAACATATCATTCATAGAAGCTTTGCTCATATGCCAAATTATACATGAAGTTCTTGAAGGAATTACTATCAGAGAAGAAAAGGTTGGAGGATTTGGAAATAGTGGCACACACGGAGGAGTGTAGTGTAATCCTTCAAAACAAACTCCCCCAAAAATTGAAAGATCCCAAAAAGTTTACCATTCCATGTGCTATTGGGAATGTGGAGTTTGGGAGTGCTTTAATGGACTTAGGAGCGAGCATCAACTTGATGTCTTACTCAATTTTCAAAAAGCTAGGAATTGGTGAAGTGAAGCCTACAAGAATAACTCTTCAGTTAGCAAATCTATCTATCAAGCATCCACACGGAGTTATAGAAAATGTCTTGATGAAAGTGGGAAAATTCTACTTCCCGATTGACTTTGTGATCTTAGAAATGGAAGAAGATTTTGAGATTTCGGTTATTCTTGGGAGGCCATTCTTGAAAACTAGTGGAGTATTGGTTGATCACAAAGAGGACAAGTTGACAGTAAGGGTTGAAGATGACAAGGTTGTGTTTGACATGTTCAAGGCCGATAAGAGTCCTTCACTACCCCAAACCTGTTTAAGAGTTAAGGTTGTTGATCCTCACGTAGGGGAAGTCTTCAGAAGAGACATTCCGAAAGAGCCGCCTAATTCTTGTGTGGTTCATGATGCTCCAAGAAAGAAGATGAAGGGTGTCCACAAACCAGGCTCTCATGGATTTATGAATAAAATCCAAATGACTCCTTCGGATAAAATTGAGAAGAAATTGGATAAAAGGGACAAAGGGAAGAAAGCATTCATTGTGGACCAAACAAGAATAGTGAACGGATTTTGTGTGAGGATGTTCTATGCCTCACATAAGTTCAGAAAGAAAGGGGGTAAAGATGTTGCACCAACCATTGATCTAGATTGATGAGAGAAGCGAAATGCATCTAGCCGAGACGTTAAACCAAGCACTTGGTGGAAGGCAACCGACCTAGGTAACACTTCTAATTTTTAGCTATTTTTGTTTTATTTAATTCGGGAGAGGTATCTCATGCATTTGCAGAAGCCTTATGGAGGGTATGTCACCTCCTCGATTTGGTTTTCTCTTCAGTCTAATTATGGCTGATTGGCGAGAACTCTCAGAGGGACTTTTGGTGGGATAATTGGTTAGGGGTTCCCATTTTGGAGCTTTTAGGGATTCTTGATTATTTAGCTAATCCGCTCCGTATGAGGGTCTTGGATTTTATTCATAAGGGTAGATGGGTGCTGGAAAACTGTTTCCAAGAGCGCTTCTCGGATCTGTGTTTTCATATTGATCGTATTGTAATTTCTCCTGTTGTGGATTCTCTAGTTTGAGCTAATTCTCGAGAAGGTCGTGTTTCTTGCAAGGCTGCTTATTCCTAGTTTCTCTATGATATTCCTCAGGTTGTTTGGTGGAGGATGTTTGGTGATGAGAATCAAGAAGCATCACCAAAGGCTCAATTGCATGTTCCAGTTGGGCCAATTGCAAGGGCTAAGAGGATCAAAGAAGCATTTAATGATAATTGATTCTGAGTTGCTGAAATACAAGTTTGGCCCACATGAAGACCAAATCCGGGCTAAACTTTGTAGACCTCTACAGGGGGAATATGAGGTCGGATTATCTATTATAATATGTTTCTGGAAAGCCCAAGACGAGCCCTACAAATGTTATGAAGACTCCGTCATCCGTAACAGATCGCAACAGGCCTAAAATCGGCCATCTATTTTATTACGCGAAGACTCGAGCTGGACAAGAGCTGGACGCCAGGCAGAACTTCGTGGGCCTCTACAGAAGGCATATGGAATCGTATCGTCTATTATAATATGTTTTCGGAAAGCCCAAGACGAGCCCTACAGATGTTATGAAGACTTCGTCCTCCGTAACAGATCACAACAAGCCCGAATATAGACATCTAGATTGTTGCCTACCTTGTCTTCTAGAACCTATGTTATTTAATATTTGTTTCCTTTTTGAATTAGGCATGAATTAGGCATGGTGCCTACCTTGTTTGTTTCCTTGAATTAGGCATGTTGCCTACCTTGTCTTTTCCTTGAATTAGGCATGTTGCCTACCTTGTCTTTTCCTTGAATTAGGCATGTTGCCTACCTTGTTTGTTTCCTTGAATTAGGCATGTTGCCTACCTTGTCTTCTAGGGTTTTAGTTTAAAAGGAGCCAACATATATGATTTTAGGAAGTCTTTGAATTTGAATGAAAAATGAGAGAGTTTTCTCTTTTGTTCCTTGGGAACTAATTGGAACTTATCAGATTTTCTCTGTGGCGTTCCTCCTTGACTTATCAATCAAGTCTTCCATCCTTGATTGTGGCGTCTTCCTTATACCAAGGTTCACATCTCGCTATAGGTGTTGGGTCGCGGTCTCCATCCGAACCAGAGGTTAGAACGATCCGAGGCATCATCCTTGTTACAATCAACGAGGATCGTATCAGTTGGTATCAGAGCTTCGGCATCTAACATCAGGTTTTATCTATCTTTGTTTTTCTTCTTCTTTGAATTCCGTTCAAGTTCAGTACTCAAAAAAAAAAAAAAAAAAAAAAAAAAAAAAATTTCAGAAGATCTTGCTTGTTGATCAAGGTCGGTAAAAAAAAAAAAAAAAAAAAAAAAAAAAAAGAATTTTTTTTATTTTGAACGATCGTGTAGTTGAATATATATCAACTTTTGTCTTTCTTCTTCTGATTTCGTGCAGTAGTAGCAGTAAAAAAAAAAAAAAAAAAAAAAAAAAATTGGAAGGAGGCATGAGGGAGTGCCGTGAGGTCCTTTTTATTTTCTAATCTTTTTCTTGCAGGGAAAACATGTCTGACAACAAAGATAAAGGCATTACTGAGGATTCTTCCATTCCAGCAGATCTAAAGAATTGGAAGGAGGCATTAGTAGGGGATATGAGACGGATGATGAGGGGAGAATTGGAGCACTTACATAAGCGCTTAGATAAAGTGGAAAGCGCACGTGCGGGAGGTGGAGAGCTTTTGGTGGCAAGAAGAACTCTTAGTGCTCAAGTAAAGGAAGATGATGAGGTACAACGTGACAATGTCTTTCACACCCGATGCCATGTTAATGATAAGGTATGTAGCATGATAATTGATGGGGGAAGTTGTACTAATTTGGCTAGCACTAGTTTGGTGGAAAAACTAAATTTGGCCACTTTAAAGCACCCAAAACCTTATAAGCTACAATGGTTGAATGATAGTGAAGAAATCAAGGTGACTAAACAGGTGTTGGTGTCTTTTTCCATTGGAAGGTACAAAGATGAAGTCTTGTGTGATGTGGTACCAATGCATGCGAGTCATATTCTTTTGGGGCGACCATGGCAATTTGATAGGCGTGTAACTCATGATGGTTACACAAATAGATACTCCTTTGTACTCAATAAAAAGCGAATCACTCTTGTACCCTTAACCCCAATACAAGTTTATGAAGATCAAGTGAGATTAAAAGAAAGAAAAGATGAAAAAAAGGAGAGTGAGAGTTCAAAAGAAAGAGAGACAAAAGAAAGAGAGATTGAAACAGCAAAAAAAGAAATCTCGGCTGATGAGAAACAAAAAAAAAGACAACAAGTGAACTTCTATGCAAAAAAAAGTGAGATCAAAAAGGTCTTGTTTTCAAATCAGCCAACTTCTTGGCCTAGTGTTCTTGTTTCTCTTTTGCAGGACTTTGATGAAGTGTCGCAGGCAATCAACAACATTACGGTGAAGATTCGAGGACGAATCCTTTTGAAGAGAGGGGGAATGATGAGAATCAAGAAGCATCACCAAAGGCTCAATTGCATGTTCCAGTTGGGCCAATTGCAAGGGCTAAGAGGATCAAAGAAGCATTTAATGATAATTGATTCTGAGTTGCTGAAATACAAGTTTGGCCCACATGAAGACCAAATCCGGGCTAAACTTTGTAGACCTCTACAGGGGGAATATGAGGTCGGATTATCTATTATAATATGTTTCTGGAAAGCCCAAGACGAGCCCTACAAATGTTATGAAGACTCCGTCATCCGTAACAGATCGCAACAGGCCTAAAATCGGCCATCTATTTTATTACGCGAAGACTCGAGCTGGACAAGAGCTGGACGCCAGGCAGAACTTCGTGGGCCTCTACAGAAGGCATATGGAATCGTATCGTCTATTATAATATGTTTTCGGAAAGCCCAAGACGAGCCCTACAGATGTTATGAAGACTTCGTCCTCCGTAACAGATCACAACAAGCCCGAATATAGACATCTAGATTGTTGCCTACCTTGTCTTCTAGAACCTATGTTATTTAATATTTGTTTCCTTTTTGAATTAGGCATGAATTAGGCATGGTGCCTACCTTGTTTGTTTCCTTGAATTAGGCATGTTGCCTACCTTGTCTTTTCCTTGAATTAGGCATGTTGCCTACCTTGTCTTTTCCTTGAATTAGGCATGTTGCCTACCTTGTCTTCTAGGGTTTTAGTTTAAAAGGAGCCAACATATATGATTTTAGGAAGTCTTTGAATTTGAATGAAAAATGAGAGAGTTTTCTCTTTTGTTCCTTGGGAACTAATTGGAACTTATCAGATTTTCTCTGTGGCGTTCCTCCTTGACTTATCAATCAAGTCTTCCATCCTTGATTGTGGCGTCTTCCTTATACCAAGGTTCACATCTCGCTATAGGTGTTGGGTCGCGGTCTCCATCCGAACCAGAGGTTAGAACGATCCGAGGCATCATCCTTGTTACAATCAACGAGGATCGTATCATTTGGTCCCGTTTTATTCCCCTCCTCTTGTTCAGCTTTGACCTGACGTCTGATGTTGAACAGGCTTCCTACTGAGGATCGTCTTTGCAGGTCTAGGTTCTAGTTGGCTTCTCGTTGCAGTATTTGTAGGGTTAGTAGTAAATCTGCAGATCATCTTTTTCTTCATTGTCCCCTGGCGATTGCTCTTTGTGAGGTGGTTTTCTTGATTTTCTAGTGACGTGTCTATATCGAAACTTGGCAATCCTTCTTCTTACAAGTCATGTCAGTTTCCTTTAGTGAGCAGGTCATGATTTTATGGAAAGCGATTATCCATGCAGTCATTTAGGGGTGTGGACTGCTCGTAATTAGTGGATCTTTGAAGGGAAGCCGGTGGACTTTAGATCCGTCCTTTCTTTGGTTTGGTGTGTGGTTTTAGAGGCTAATTGCCTCGAGATTGGTTGTTTGTGTAATTGTATGAATGACCTTTTGATTCTTCATGATTTAGTCTTCAGGGTCGCCCTTCTAAAGCCCCGGTGATCAAGAGTGTGGTTTGGTGGCCTCCAACCACTGGTTGGATCAAAGTGAATACAGATGGCGCTGCTATGGGCTCTCCAGGGGTTGGTGGTTGTAATGGTATCTTTTAGAACTGTAGAGACTTTGTGAAGAGTTGCTTTGCTAATCCTCTTGGTCAGGTTTTCGCATTTGATGTCGAGCTTCTGGCGGCCGGTGAAGATGACTCTCCTACCACAGCCTCTCCGGATCACTCCCTTCATGTTGCCAATGTGCCTACTCTGATTATTAGCATTGATCCTTCTAAGGAAAATGTTATTGATACTGTTAACCGCCTTTTTTGGCAGGGGTCCAAGGAAGAATTTTCCATCCTTGCCAAGTAGAGGGATGCCGCAAGGAGCATCTAGCTAACTCTGAAAGGAACCAAGATCAACACACCTATCTATTTATCGTGGTCTAAATAGCCAAGTAGAGGGATGCCGCACCCGCAAGACCCCGCTGGACCCCGATACCCCGCGGTACCCGGCAAAACCCCGCAGTACCCCGCAGGACCTCGCTGGACCCAACAGGACCCCGTTGGACCCAACAGGACCCCGATACCCCACGGACCCCGCAGCACCCCACGGTACCCCACAAGACCCTGCAGTACCCCGCGGTACCCCGGTACCCCACGGTACCCCGCAGTACCCCGTACCTTGTGACTGGTCCTCCAAACTCCTCTCGACCACCAAGCATAGAAGACATCAATAAAGGAGGTCGTAAATACCAAGGAAGAGCTAGACCACACCAAGAGTTTAAGTAAACAAGGAAATTGCCTTGTTTCCCACCATTCAAGAGTCCTATATTAAAGTGGAGTCAACTCTTTCAGTTCTAAAAGGAATCACTTGATTATGGGGAATCAATCCCACGATCTTCTCGCCTATCAACGTAGAACGCCCCGTAAATTGCTAGGTCATTGGATTAAATTTAGGGGAGTAAACAACAAGAAATAAGACCTATATATACATGACATGAGATTCGATAGAGGGTCCGGCTTTTTCCTAAAAAAGACATGCAGCTTCTTCCCCAACAAACAAGGCTTCCTTCTCCTCTTCTTTTCTATTGATTAGAGAAAAGGGCATATGCCCACCTATTATTGTAAGCTCTTCGGAGCACTTATGTTATGTGATTCTCCTACTTGTGTAAGCTCCACGGAGCACGTCTTATTGATAAATATATAAATGATCTCTCTCCACCAGATACTACCAAGGGTTTTTTCAGCATATGATCATGCGTGATGCTTTTTCCCCCTAGGCCAGTCCACCTTCTGCCAAAAAGATTTGTCATTCTCTCCCTCGTATCTATTTTATTACACATGTATGTAAGTTTATCATTGAAGATCTCTTATCCCATATCCTACTTGCTTGCTTGCTATCCGGGTCGGGGAATCACAATAGAGATCTAGAAAAGAGTATGGGATGCGGGATTCGGGATACGGGGTATGAGGGACAGGATACGGGGTACCGAGTACCGAGTACCGAGTACGGTATACGGGGTTACAAAGAGGGATCACAGCTCTTACTCCAACATGGGAACCCCAAGCGCCATATCTTCTCCAATGCGTGAAGTCCCGATGGGCGGGGTGATTTTTCTCCTACTTACTACACCTCTCTCCAAAATTTTTACTCGTATAAACCATGGTACCTAGAGGTACCTACCCCGCTACAGCTCACTAGGTAGCAGATTGAGGGTATTAATTGAAATTCCTCACCCAGAGCGAATTTTCGGTTAACAGATACCTTTAACAATTTCTTAGCACTTGTTGATGATGATGGTAATTTGTGTGGTAAAGATGACTCTCCTTCCACAGCCTCTCCGGATCACTCCCTTCATGTTGTCAATGTTCCTACTTAGATTATTAGCATTTATCCTTCTAAGGAAAATGTTATTGATACCTCTAACAATTTCTCAGCTCAAGTTGATGATAATGGTAATTTGTGTGGTGAAGATGACTCTCCTACCACAGCCTCTCCGGATCACTCCCTTTGGCTTACAAAGATCAAGAATATTGATGGGGTCCCTATTATTGGGCTCTCCAGCCCCTCTGAAACTTCTAGTAAGAAGAAGAAGAAGAAGAAACGGTTGTCAAATGCTTCTAAGGTGGAGTCTTCTCTATCTCTCAATGATTAATTATGCTTGTTGGAATATTAGGGGTCTGCATGCCTCCCCTAAATAATTAGAAGTTAAAAGGATGTTGTTTGAACCCAAGCTAAGTCTAGTTTGTTTAGTTGAAACAAGAGTGAGATGGATCAATAAACCTCTTGTTGTCAATTCAGTTTTTAAAGAGTGGGATATGTTAGACAATTACAATAGTCTTGGTCTTGGTAGAATTTAGGTTAGATGGGATCCTAGGATTCTCAATAACAACAAAATTAGTGAAACAGATCAGATCATTCATTGTCAAGCTTGTATTTTGGAAAGTAATGATCAGTTTAAAATTTCCTTTGTTTATGGTTCTAATGATGATAGAGCTAGAAGAGCTCTTTGGGATAGTATGAGTTTTATCCAGCATGATGCTATTCCTTGGATTGTTGTTGGGGACTTCAATGTCTCTAGGAAGGTGCAAGATTCGGTTAGGGATTCTTCCAGAATTTCGGTAGCTGTGGAGGAGTTTGATATTTGTCTTCAGGCTGCGGAGCTAGATGACCTTCGTTTCTCTGGTTTTCTCCATACTTGGTGTAATAAAAGAAGCAATGGCTGCATTTCTAAGAAGTTGGATAGAGTTCTAGTTAATAAGGAATGAATGGCCAAGTTTGAGCACTCTGAAGCCTTTTTTCTTCCTCCTAGCATCTCTGATCACAGCCCCTCTTTGGTTAAGCTTGGGTGGCAAGGTAATAAGAAGAATTGCCCTTTTAAAATTTTCAATTTTCTAACGGAAAGGGAAGACTTTCTTCCTCTGGTTGAGAGTTGTTGGTAGGAGAATTTACAGGGAAATATGCAATTTCAGCTTTGCTCTAAGCTCCGAAAATTAAAGAAGGCTTTAAAATCCTTTAACAAGAATACGGTGGGGGATGTGACTGTCAAATCGATTGAGGCCAAGGCTGCTCTTGTTGATTGTCAACGTCTTCTTGATCGACAGCCTCTTGATGCAAGCCTTAGAATGCAAGAGAAGGAGCTAACGAGTTCTTATACAATGGCTTTTCAGCGGAGGAGGATTTCTTGAGACAAAAATCTAGAGTTCAATGGCTCAAGGCTGGTGACCGTAACTCCTCCTATTTTTTCAAAGCCATCAATGGGAAACGCAATAGAAGTAAGATCCTCTCTATTTCTGGTGAAGATGGTTCATTGATTGAAGGACATACCCAGGTCAAATATGAAGCTATTTGTCACTTCCAAAATATCCTTGGAAGCTCTATGCCTTTTAGACATGGTTCTTGTTCTTTGAGAAATGTTATTGATAAACACATCTCCAATGATCAAGGTGATTTCATGAGTAGAGAAGTTACAAATGATGAGATTCGTGAGGTTTGCTTCTCTCTTCACCCTAATAAGGCACCTGGTCCCGATGGCTATAATGCTCATTTCTTTAAGAAGACGTGGCATATAGTTGGTGATGATGTTATTAACGCAATTCAAGAGTTCTTTCGCTCAGGTCTTCTTCTTAAAGAGCTCAATGCTACGATCCTTGCTTTGGTCCCCAAGGTCCCTAATCCCTCTAAGATGACGGACTTTAGACCAATCTCTTGCTACAACACTCTCTACAAGATCATTGCTAAGATCATAGCCAATGGAATCAAACCTTGTCTTCCGGACATTATTAGCTCCTCCCAATCAGCTTTTGTGGCAGGTAGGAGAATTTGGGACAACATCCTTCTTGCTCAAGAGCTTTTGAGGAATTATCACAAGGATGCTAGTACGCCAAAGGTGGCTCTTAAGGTGGATTTGATGAAAGCGTTTGATATGGTGGATTGGGGCTTCCTTCTTGACACTCTAGCTGCGTTTCACTTTCCTTTGAAAGTCATTCATTGGATTAAAGCTTGCCTTACTACTCCTAAGTTCTCTATCTCTATTAATGGTGAGCTTGCTGGTTTCTTCTCCGGAAAGAGGGGCCTTCGGCAAGGGGACCCTATGTCTCCGTATCTTTTTGTTATTGCTATGGAGGTACTCTCTAAGCTTCTGGCCAAACATATTACGGGCACTCCTAACATCAAATATCATTGGAGATGTGACAAAATAAAGCTTTGCCCACCTCTCCTTTGCGGATGACTTGATTATGCTTTGCCATGGTTCCTATCATTCAGCTCTTGTTCTCAAATCAGCCCTTCATGAGTTCTTTTTGCTTTCAGGTCTTTGTGCTAATCATTCTAAGAGCAACATTTTCATTTCAGGAGTGACCTATGCTATTAGTCAGCAGCTCATCAACCTTTTTGGTTACCCAGATGGCTCTCTTCCTATTCGATATTTGGGAATTCCTATCATCTCTTCAAAGTTGAATATTCATGATTGCTCTCCCCTTGTGGAAAAGGTTTCGAGTAGGCTTTCTTCTTGGCTGAATTGGTGCCTTTCTTTTGCTGGTCATCTTCAACTTATTATCTTGGTCTTAACAAGTATTCAAGTCTTTTGGGCTAGTCACCTTTGTCTTGCAAAGAAAATCTTGAAGAGCATTGAGCAGAAATTCCGAATTTTTTTACGGACTGGGGTTGAGGTTAATAGCAAAGGCTCTAAAATTGCTTGGTCTGATATTTGTATTCCAAAGAAAGAGGGTGGCCTTAGAATCAAAGACCTCTAATCTTGGAATAAGGCGCTTATGATTAGACACCTATGGATTCTGGTTTATGGCACTAATAATCTTTGGACATCTTGGATCAAAGCTTATCACCTCAAAGGTACTAATTTGTGGGAGGTGAAAGCTCCTCATACCTGTTCATGGAATTGGAGAAAGCTTCTTCATCTTAGGCATTTTGTTCGTCCTTTAATTCAGCACATCATTGGTAGTGGCTTGAAAACTTCCTTATGGTTTGATACCTATTCATTCGAAATGGAGCTCTAGTGTAATTTATGACTCTGGCCTCTCTATCAATACTAAGGTTAATGCCATTGTTGTAGGTGATAATTGTAAATGGCCTGTTGCTAAGTCCATTGATCTTGCTGAAATAAGGAGTCATATGCCTTCTTACAACCCAAACTCTAATTTGGATGATAGTATTCGGTGGCTTCCTTCTTCAAATGGCATTTATTCAGCTGCTTCTACTATGGAATCTCTTAGAACCCCTCGTCCTCTTGTTTCTTGGTATGAAATTGTGTGGTTCCCTCAGAATATTCCAAGAATGGGTTTTGTTCTTCGGTTGGCTATTAAAGGTAGGCTTTCAACCTTGGATCGTGTTCAGTGTTACGACCCTCAAGTTGTTGCTACGAGTGTCCTTTGCAACTCTCAAGCCGAGACTCATGCTCTCACCTTTTCTTTGAGTGTTCGTATAGCAAAGCCATCTGGACACAACTTTTGAATAAATGTGGTTGTCCTTGGATTGGTCTCAGTTGGTATGATTTTATAGAATGGGTGTCCATTCATTGGAAGGGGAACTCTCCCTCCATGGTGACTAAAAAGCTTTGTCTTGCGGTGGCTCTCTATTTTATTTGGAGAGAACAAAATTGTCGCATTTTTGAAAGCTCTCGAAAGCTTAACGCTGAGGTTGGCCGGTCCATTATTGACACTATCCATTGCCAGCTCTCCTCTAACAACTTGAAGGATTGGCCTCTTCTTGCATTGAATTGGAACATCAAATCTAGATAATCCATTGTGTTGTAGGCTTGCTTGTTTGCTTTTGGCTTTTGTGTTTGGTTGTGATTTGTTGTAGCCTTTGTTTAGCTCTTGTTTGAGCTTTGTTGTGCTTGTTTTTTGGGCCTTTTGGCTCTTGTCTCTTTGCTTACTGGGGTATGACCCTTGAATTCATACATTATTTCCTTCTTTTCTATGATAATATTTATTTACCCAAAAAAAAAAAAAGAATACAAGTAATTTAAAGAGATTAAATGACAAGTATGAACACTAAAATGGATGAGGATGGTGTTCAACTTACCAAGTCTAGTGTGTTGAAGAAGACCCATGCATAGATGCATCCTAGATGATCATAGATTTTGCTAGATAATGTTTGATGCACATGGAAATGATTTTGAGTGATAAAAGGTGAGTTCTTGAGTGATTTTTTCTCTTGGAATATATGCTAAGTTAAAAATACAATTTTGAACTCTTAAAAATGACCTAAAGACAAAGTAGCATATATATTGGATGTCCAAATGATGCTACATCATTTAGATTAAAAATCAAAACTTTTGCCTTGGTCGCTGTACAATGTGATGTACATACAGCGCCTGTACAGCGACTCACCTGGAAATGAAGAACAAGCTCTTCATGGTCGCTCTAAGTACATCGATTAAACTCTATTCCTATTGGGTTTATGATGGTCGTTGTACTAGCGCTATACGTACAACGCTTTGTACAGGTACTGAACAGCACCAAGAAATAAATTAATCAGGTCTGTACAGCGCCTTACCCAAATTCCCTCAGGTCATAGATTAGGGTTGTACGAACAGCGCTTTGTACAGTGCCTTCAAACAAACTTGCATCCTAAATGCCTAACATGTCATGGCAATTATCAACCGAGATGCAATCAATTAAAATATGCATTAAAAGAGTTCAAGATCATGAATGCCATATAAAACACACAATATACAAGAAGTATAGATATGCATGAGTTGTGTGTGTGGGCAACTAAATCTCTTCAATGTAAAATAAGCACAAGTGTTTTACCTTTGGAGTGTGTAAGGATTCCCGTTTATTGATTGGGTTATTTCGTGGACAAACCACATATTGGGGTTTGAATTGTAAGGGTAGTTTAGGTGATTGAAGATCAAGCTCAAAGGCCATTTTCAAGACCTCAAGGTGACAAGCACTCCAAAGGTATATCTCTAGTGCTTATTTTTCTTTGAAGCATATGTGTGCATACTTTTCACATGTCACATTACACACTAGCACTTTGATTGTTACATCATGTTATGTGTTAATATGTCTTGTAATTCGTTTCCCGAATGTGTTCGAAAAAGTCCGCGCATGCACGTTGGTGTGCTTGGTTTTATGGGAAGACCGCTCTTAGAGAATGCCCTTGGCTTCTCCCTTGGTTTCACCACTTTTGGTGAAACAATGGTTACGATCGGCGGACACAACCGTCGTTCGAAACCACCGATCATACCTGATTGATTTTAGTCTCTCGGGTTTCATTCTGCAGTTAGATCGGCGGTTTCGAAACCACCGTATAAAACAGACGAATGAAACCGCCGTTGCTCCGCTATTTCTCTCGGGACCAATTCGACGGTTGTGATCGGCGACCTGGCTATCTAATGAAACCGCCAATCGTGTGTTTTTAGGGGCAAACTTGTCTTTTCACATGCCCTGTTCTTGATGTCTATAAATATACAACTTTCTCATTCTCTAAAGAGTAGTTCTCTGATTCTAAGAACCCTAAACTTCAAAGAGAGATATTTGAGAGATAATCAAATCAAAAACTCATTTTTAACACTCAAAAACCATTCTCATATGCATCAAAATATCATTAAAATATCATCTAGCATTTTCTAGCATAGTTAGGATGCTTGCTTGCATAGAGTTTGCTCAACACACTTCCTTTGGTATGTTCTTCACTAATCTCATCTAATTTTAGTGTTTTTCATATTAAGGCATCTCTTTACTTACTTGTATGTTCTTAGTTCATATGCTATTATAAAAGATAGAGATTATGTGTTGCTTTGATTGAGTGTTGTATTTTGATAGCTATATCTAGGTTGTTTAATCTATGATTAGCTAAGCTAACATGTCATTTAGCTTTTGACATCTTGGATTGTATTTATTATCATCATATCATCCTAGTTAAGCATTTAGTATTCCCTAGCTCTATTTGCATAGTTAGATATCTTTGTATATTCACTTAGAGTGTTAATCTCTTCATTGAGAATCAAGACTTATGGCTAAGATTGCTTAGGCCACAAGCAAATTGGACTAGGTCCACTTTTAAAGGCTTGTGGGTAGTGTTGGTGGGTTATTGATCGAGATAAGATCATTAAACCGGGATTAGGTCGTAAACACCTTCACAATTAGTGTGTAAGGTCTCATTTATTGATTGGCTTATTTCGTGCACAAACGACATATTGGGGTTTGAATTGTAAAGGAAGTTTAGGGTTCTTAAAATTCAAGAAAAACTAAGTTTAGAAACAAAGAAGATGGTATATATATATATAGGCAACAAGAACAGGGCACATAAAAAGAAAAATTTACCCCTGTTCACCACACGATCGGAGATTTAATTCGGCGGCCAGGCCACCGATCACAACAGCCGAATCAGTCCTGAGAGAAACAGGGGAGAAACGACGGTTTCATAATCGCCGATTCAACTGCAGAATCAAACCCGAGAGATTAAATTAATCAGGTATGATCGACGGTTTCAAATTGGTATTCGGCGGCCAGGCCACCGATCACAACAGCCGAATCAGTCCTGAGAGAAACAGGGGAGAAACGACGGTTTCATAATCGCCGATTCAACTGCAGAATCAAACCCGAGAGATTAAATTAATCAGGTATGATCGACGGTTTCAAATTGGTGGTCTAGGCCAACGATCATAACCGCTGATTCACCAAAAGTGGTGAAACCAAGGAGAAGCCAAGGCAAAATCCGAGAGCGGTCTTCGTGCAAAACCAAGCACACTATTTTGCAAGCGCAAACGTTTCCGAACATAAACGGGAAACGAATTACAAGACACAAACACACAACAAGATACAATTCATTAAAGTGTATGTGTGAAAGTCACATGTGATGAGAATGCACACATATGCAAATATGCTAAGTGTGTGTGTTCTACTAAATCTCTTCAAAGAAAAATAAGTACTAGAGATATACCTTTGGAGTGCTTATCATCTTGAGGTCTTGAAAAGGGTCTTCTTAATCACCTAAACTACCCTTACAATTCAAACCCCAATATGTGGTTTATCCATAAAATAAGCCAATCAATAAATGAGACCTTACAATCTTCCCCTTTGGCTATATCGTGACAAAACCACCACTCACATTGATTCCTCACAACATAATAGAAACTACGAGTCAACGGAGATTTTCTACATTACAAAGAGATATTATAAAAACTAAATCTTGATGTCTTCAATCTTTTGTAGAAAAATCAATCCCTGAAAACAAAGTTTCTATACTTTCCAAAACAAATAAATGTGAGATTAATCAAGTGAAACAAAAAAAAAAAGCGTTTGCATTTAAGTAAGTTAAGCACAACATTATGTAATGTATGTGAATTCAATGACCCCCCTTAAAAGGTTACTCCCCTCAATATGTAACCTCCCCAACATGCACATGTGCTACTATAATTAACAACTCCCCTTACCACATCCTACTCCCCCTTTTTGTCATGATATAGACAAAGGAGTAGTTCCCAACCGGGTCACCTTAGCACAGAGAGATAGTAGCATACTAGATACTTGCATAATCATATAAGCCACTTTATGCACTCAATTAATTGAAGAGAAACTAGGAGATTTATTTGATTGAAAATGTGTGAATTAAAAATGCTTTGCATACAAGACATGTTGCATTCAAGTCCAAAATACAATGGTATTTGGCAAAGCAAATGACAAAGGTTTCCAATATAATTCAAACAAATTTTACCATTTGTCATAAGAGAAGCAAGGATATAGATATTTCATTGATTTCAATTTTAATAGCAACTATATCCAACTTTATAAGCAAAACTTGGCATGAGCGACTTTGCACCCTATTTGATTTTTTCGGGTATGAAACCCGTATAATAGTAGCCATGTTCGATAAATAAAGAAAGAGAGACATTTGGATTGAAACATCCTTTGGATACAAGATCCTTTATCATTTTTTAGTCTTATAAGCTATTTCACACATTGTTTTGCATTTAAGAAATTGCAATCATCAATTCATGCTTTTTCAATTTAGTATGTCATTTGAATTTCATGCTTTTCATATGTCATTAGTATATCAATTAAGAATCATCATACCATGGAGATAATTATAGGTCATTCAAATCGTACTTCCTATGTAAATCTCCTATTCTAAAAATGCATGTTTGAACATAAATATGACATGGACTGTAATGCTAGCATGGTTCACACTTATTGAGACAAAAGCATATATACATATGCGCAACCAAGCTTACTTCAAGCAATTAATAAAAAAGCATGAGATCTTTAAAATATTTTGCATGCATCAAGTATGCAAAAGCTCTCTTTGCTTGAGTTCCCCATATGGGATCAATCACAAAAACTCATTACTCCACAAGACATATCCCAATAGATCTATTAAGTGTTTTAAAACAAGTAGCACCTAAAGGTTTAGTAAATAAGTTCGCTAGTTGATTATTAGTACCTACATGTTCAAGTACTATGCATTTATTCTCAACTAATTCTCTAATGAAATGATGGTGGATGTCAATATGTTTAGTTCTAGAGTGTTGTACTGGATTCTTGGAAATATTAATAGCACTCAAGTTATCACAAAAGAGAGTGAGTGTACCTTGGTTGAATCCATAGTCTACTAGCATTTGCTTCATCCATTGGAGTTGTGTGCATCTACTCCCCGCGGCTATGTACTCGGCCTTTGCTGTGGACAAGGAAATCGAGTTTTGCTTCTTGCAAAACCAAGAAAATGGTTGTTTCCAAGGAAGAAGCAACTGCCCGTTGTGCTTTTCCTATCATCGTAATTTCCTGCCCAATCCGCATCACTAAAGCCTACAAGACTAGCATTAGTGTCAAACGAGCACCAAATCCCATAGTTGGAAGTCCCATTCATATAGCGAATGATTCTCTTAACGGAAGAGAGATGGGACTTCTTAGGATCCGATTGGTACCTAGCACACACACCCACACTAAAGGATATATTGGGCCTATTTACGGTCAAATAAAGCAAGCTACCAATCATGCCCCTATATAGAGTTTGTTCCACACTTTTACCGCTAGCATCCTTGCTTAGCTTCAAAGTGGTACTGATGGGTGTATCACAATGTTTGGCTTTTTCAAGACCAAACTTCTTCACTAGGTTTTTGGCATATTTGGCTTGGGTTATAAAGATCACATCATTTAATTGCCTAATTTGCAAACCTAGGAAGTAACTAAGCTCACCAACAAGGCTCATCTCAAATTCATGAGACATAACCTCAACAAATTGTTGGACCTTGGTGTTGATGGTGGAGCCAAATACTATATCATCAACATATATTTGAGCTATAAAAAGCTCATCATTGTCTTTCTTGATGAATAGTGTCTTGTCAACACTACCCCTTGTGTAGTCATTGTTGAAAAGGAATTGAGTGAGGCACTCATACCAAGTCCTCGGTGTTTGTTTCAATCCATAAAGAGCCTTCTTGAGGCGATAGACATGGTTGGGGTGGTGTGCATCCACAAACCCCTCGAGTTGTTCAACAAGCACTTCCTTTTGCAAGAAACCATTGAGGAAGGCACTCTTGACATCTATTTAGTGCAATTTGAACTTGTGCACACAAAAGATGGACAAGAGAAGCCTAATAGACTCTAAACGGGCAACGAGAGCAAATGTCTCCTCAAAGTCGATACCCTCAATTTGAGAGTACCCTTGTCCAACAAGTCTAGCCTTGTTACGCACTATGTTGCCATCCTCATCGAATTTATTCCTATAGATCCACTTGGTGCCTATCACATTAGTGCTCTTAGGCCTAGGAACTAGAGTCCAAACCTCACTCCTTTTGGAATTGGTTTAGCTCTTCTTGCATGACAAGAACCCAAAATTCATCATTTAAGGCTTCATCAAACTTCTTGAGTTCTATTTGAGAGGTGTAGCATGTATAGCTAATGAGATTAGCTAATGCTAATTGACGCCTAGTCCTCACACCCTCATTCATATCTCCAATGATGTCATCTTTATCATGGAGCTTTCTAATCCATGAAGCAGGTTCATTAGAGTCCAAGATAGGAACTCTATCTAGAGGTTGAGTGGTCTCTTCATTAAGGTTAGACATCCCAACATTGGGAGTCTCCACAACCTTCTCCAAGGAAGAGTCATCTATACTAGAAACCTCCTCTTCAAGATTATTAGACTTAAGCCTTTTATCATCAATGACAACATTGGATGATTCCATGATGATACGAGTCTTCAAATTGAAAACTCTATAGGCTCTACTATCTAAGGCATAGCCAAAAATATACCCTTATCACTCGTAGCATCAAATTTGCCAAGTAGATCACGGTCATTTAAAATGTAGCATTTGCTTCCAAAGGAGTGGAAGTAGCTAACATTTGGCTTTCTACTTTTCCATAGCTCATAGGAGGCATTTCTAGTTCTCGGCTTTAGGAAAACTATATTTCCTATATAGCAAGCTGTATTGACAGCTTCGGCCCATAGGTTCCTAGGGACATTGTTGCTAAGCAACATCACACGAGCCATCTCTTGAAGGACCCTATTTTTCCTCTCAACAACATCATTTTGTTGAGGTGTCCTAAGAGCCGAAAACTCCTGGGAGATGCCAACACTATCACAATGGGTTTCAAAAAAAGCATTTTCAAATTCTCTCCCATAGTCACTTCAAATCCGTTTAATGCTTTTAATGTTTGAGTTCATCTCATTTTGAATGTTATTACAAAGCATTTTAAACTTGTCAAAAGTTTCGGATTTTTCTCTAAGAAAATATGTCCATGTGAACCTAGAGAAATCATCTACACAAACAAAAATGTATATCTTTCCACCTAAACTCTCGGTTTGCATAGGACCCATGAGATCCATGTGGAGAAGCTCTAGGGGCTCCTTAGTAGAAAAATACTTGTCCTTTTTTGTGCATGCGTTTGATTTGTTTTTCTTGTTGGCAAGGTCCACAAACACCATTAGCTTTCTTCCCAAGCTTGGGAAGGCCACACACAACATTGAACTTGTCTAGGATTAGTAAATCCCGAAAGTTCATGCGGCCATGTCTTTCATGCCGCAACTCAATTTGCTCTTCTTTAGACACATTGTTTGAGACTATTCTAACTTCAAGACAATAGCAATTGTCGCTAGATCTCATACCTTTCAACAAGGTTTGTCCATTGGGCAATAGGATAGAGCAATCATTTTTACTAAATAAGACGGAGAGTCCTTCATCACTTAAATGTGAGATGCTTATTAAATTGGCTTTTAGGCCATCAACATACAAAGCATTGGACAAGGAGGGTAATCCAGGAATGGAAATGGTTCCTTTCCCTAGAACTCTCTTTTTGGATCCATCACCAAAGGTGACACATCCTCCTTCCTCTATAACAAGAGTCTCGAAGAAACTCTTGTTTCCCGTCATGTGCCTAGAGCACCTACTATCAAGATACCAAAAATTAGAAGAATTTGCCTTTAAGGCAATTTGTGCAACATGACAAACATTTTCATTCTTCCTAATCCACCTATGTAATACATTCTTTTTCTTAGTGGTCTTTGGTACATGGGCTCTAGATGTCCTAGGATCATGCAAATTAATTTCATCATTCCTAGAAATATGCATCATTGCTATTTTCTTTTCTTCTCAATCATGCTTCTAGTTTTACACATTTTGATATAGCGAAAGCAATTTGGTCTAATATGACCAATAATACCATAAAAATGACATATAGGAATGAAGTTAGGAATCATACCATGTCCTTGTGCATACATAGGAGCTTTCCCATGTCTTTGTGGTTGAGTAGGTTCAAACCATATTTGTTGTTGAACCGGTCTAACTTGCTTCCTAGATTGAGCTTGCATGATCGGTCTCTTTCCTTTGTGAGCCATATGTTGAGGGATGTTGGCTTGAGGTTGCCGTCTTGTTGCCACCTTCACTTGTGCATCTTTTGAACATTGTCCTAGTTCAATTTTCTTCCTAGGAGCTTGCACCAATGAAGCTTCTTTGTTACCTAAGCTCTTGACAAATACGGTCTTATTAGGAGTAGAGGTCTTCTTGCCATCTTCGAATCCTAGTCCTCTCTTGTCACAAGGACTCTTCCCAACACTTAACATGAGGTCAAGTTTTTCGGTGCTAGAAGACATCTTTGTCATTGACATTTTCACCTCATCAAGCTCCTTCTTCAAACCATCCTCATTCTTCATAGACAAAGCTAACTTCTCTCTTAGCTTTTCTTCAATTTTCTTGGACCTTTCCACTTGTTCATTTAAGCGGTCAACATGTGTTGAAAGCTCTAGATTTTCATTCTCTAAAATCCTAAGTTTTCTTTTGTTCTTTATCATATAGCTTTCACACTTGACTATATAGTCATGAACATCCCCATCTTCTCTACATTTCCTTTTATAGAGTTAGAAGAGGAGTCATCTTCACTTGAGTCATTTTCCCTTTGACTCTCTTCCTCTTCTTCACTAGATCCTTTGCTCTTGTAGGAGGAGGCAAAGGCTATGAAGTTAGCAACTTTGTCTTTATCATCTGAAGACTCATCTACTTCAATGGAGTCATCACTTCCACTCCAAGTAGCGGCCATCACTTTTCCTTTCTTGTTCTTCAAATTCCCACAACCGAGTGTGATGTGTCCTATGCCGCCACACTCATAGTATCAGATCCCTTTCTTTTCACTCTTCTCTTGCCTAGGCAAAAACCTCTTGAAGGGAGCCTTTTTCTTTACGTCTTGGCCTTTGTTCCAAAGCCTTTCTTCTCGAACTTGACGAATTTTTTGAATCCTCTTAGCAACAAAGACATGTCTTCGTCCGAGTCCTCTTTATCCTCCTTCTCAACCTTGGAAGCTTTCAAAGCAATCCCTTTTTGCTTTTTAGGAGGAGTAGTACTAGGAGCCTTCTTAGACTCATAGGCGAGGAGTCTTCCAATTACCTCGCTCGGCTTCATGTCCTTATATCCATAGTTTTCTTCTAAAGCCATAACTTTTGATTCAAACCTAGTAGGGAGAGACCTCATGATTTTCTGTTTAACTCTCCTATATGAATATGGATCACTTAGTTGACAGCTTTGATTGACAATATCCATCAACTTGACTTCAAAGTCATCAAAGCACTCGTCCTCCTCCATCTTAAGCAACTCAAATTGCATTTCAAGAACTTGTACCTTGGAATCTTGACAACATCGGTTCCGTCGTGTGCAACCTCTAGGATATCCCATGCCTTCTTTGCTATCCTAGTGTTTTGAATCAGTTTGTACTGATTTTCGTCCACTGCACATAAAGGGCGTGCCATGCCTTCCTATTCCACTTTTAAGTCTCAAATTCTCCATTGGTCCACTATGCCTTAGGCTTGAGTACTTCTTCTCCTCCACCCGTGGGAGTCATCATAGAAGGTACATACCCATCTTCAATTGCCATCCATGCCCTATCATGGATTTGACACAAGTATGCTTCCATCTTGCCTTTCCATATGGCATAATTCACTCTGGTAAGAAGAGGAGGTTGTGTGCTCGAAGCACCCTCATTGTTGCCACCGTTTGCACTCATTGTATATAATGAATGAAATGAAATGTATGTAAAATGTATGAATAAACAAAAATCACACATGCTGTTCGAAACCACCGATCATACCTGATTAATTTTCCTCTCAGGTTTGATTTTGCGGTTAGATCAACGGTTACGAAACTGCCGAATGAAACCACCGTTTCTCTCCTGTTTCTCTCGGGACCAATTATGATCGGTGGCCAGGTCACCGAATGAAACCGTCGATAATGCATTTTCAGGGGCAATCTTGTCTTTTCACATGCCCTATTCTTGTTGCCTATAAATATACAACTTTCTCATTGTCTAAAGGGTAGTTCTCTGACTCTAAGAACCCTAAACTTCAAAGAGAGATATTTGAGAGAAAATTAAATCAAGAACTCATTTTTAAACACTCAAAACCGTTCTCATATGCATCAAAATATCATCTAGCATTTTCTAGTATAGTTAGGATGCTTGCTTGCTTGGGTTTTGCTCAACACACTTCCTTTGGTATGTTCTTTACTAATCTCATCTAATTTTAGTGTTTTATTTATCAAGGCATCTCTTTTCTTACTTGTATGTCCTTAGTTCATATGCTATTATACAAGATAAAGATTGTGTGTTGTGTTGATTAAGTGTTGTATTTTGATAGCAATATCTAGGTTATTTAATCTATGATTTGCTAAGCTTTATGACATGTCATTTAGCTTTTGACATCTAGGATTGTATTTATTGTTATCATATCATCCTAGATAAGCATCTAAGGTTCCCTAGCTTTATTTGCTCTTTGAATATCATCATATATTCACTTAGGGTGTTTATCTATTCATTGAGAAGTAAGTCTTGTGTGTAGCTTACGGGATTAGGTTGCTTAGATCGCAAGCAATTGAAGTCTTGCGTGATAGACCGAGATTAGGTCGTACACCGGGATTAGGTGGTCACACAAGCAATTGGACTAGGCTCACTTATACCGGGATTAGGTAGCTATGTAATTATATACCGAGAGTAGGTTGTAATCGTTAACACATTTAATAGATTCGAGGTTCGAGTGTGGTGCACTTACCAGCCCGTAGTTTTTCCCGTGGGGGTTTCCACATAAATTTCAAGTGTTATTTGAATTCCTCACATATTACACTTGTTATATATATTGACTAGTTTGGGGCATTTTCGTAATCTTGACTTAACGAGAAAATTGGGTAAAATTGTTAAAAATCTATTCACTCCCCCTCTAGATTAATATATTAGAACACACCGAGTATTTGTTTCAATTGGTCCTAAACTTAAAAGAGAGACACTTGAGAGAATATTAATCAAGAACTCACCTTTAAACACTCAAAGCTAACCCTTTGAACATCATACTTCATATTTCATCTTCTATGCCTATATTGAATGCATCTATGCATGGGTTTGCATCATCACAAATTGCTTGGTGAGAGTTTCACTAACTTCATCTAATTTTAGTGTTTTTCTTAACAAGTTATCTCTTTATTCACTTTTATGTTTTTAGATTACATGTTAGATAAAAGGTAGAGATTTTGTGTGATGACATGATTGAGTGTTGTGTTATGATAGCTTTCTAGGTTTTTATCATCTATGATTAAGCTAAGCTATTTGACATGTCATTTAGCTATTGATATCTAGGATTGCATTTATTGTCATCTAATCATCCTAGATAAGCATCTAAGGTTCCCTAGCTTTGTATGCTCTTTGAATATCATCATATATTCACATAGGTCATTTGTCTCTTCATTGAGAAGTAAGACTTGTGGCTAAGATTGCTTGGGCCACAAGCAAATTGGACTAGAGCCACTTTTAAAGGCCCGCGGGTAGAAGTGAGGGGTTATTGACCGTAGTGTTTAACGAGGTCAACAAAGGTTTTATTTCAATTAGTGGTTTCGAGGTTCAAGTGTGGCACAATTAACAGCCCGTGGTTTTTCTCGTGAGGGTTTCCACGTAAACATCAAGTGTTATTTAATTTCCACATCATATTACACTTGTTGTATTTATATTAACTATTAGGGGCATTTTTGTAATCTTGACCGTACAATAAAATTGGGTAAAATTAGTTAAAATCTATTCACCCCCCCCCCCCCCCCCCCCCCCCCCCCCTAGATTAATATTGAACACATAGTAATTTTTTTCAATTGGTATCAAAACAGGTTCCTAGACATACTTAGGTGATCTTTGTCATATTTGCGTGTCTTGCATTTTGTGTGTTTTGATTAATACATGCATGTGCATTCATATTACTCAAACACTATGAGTGGTTTTGAGAGACTAGACGGTAAATTGACATCCAAAATGGAAAGGGAAGAAATTGACTCCGATGAGGAGGTAACCATATGTCTAAACCTTTGAGAAAGGTTCATCATGCTCAACCACAAAGGCACCAACATCCGGCTATTGCTTCCAAGAAAAGCAAACCGGTGCTCCATCAAAGACAACCTCATCAACATGGCAATGCTTCTATGAGAGCTCAAAGCGTTGGTATAAATTCTCTCTTTATACCTACTTGTCTTTATTGTGGTATGTTTCAACTACACCAAGCTATGTAGAGTTAAGAGCATGAAAGAAAAAAAGGTTGAACCGTAGGGCTAGCTTGCATGAACCTATAAATGTGTCTATGACCACTAAAATGAAAAAAATGGAAACTAGGTGGGTTAGAAAATTTAAAACCCGATTGCGTGTGTTAACAATTTGTCACCCGTAGACGCTACTAGGTCTAACCATCTTGGTATGTCTATAGGGATTTGTCCCTTGCCCTGATACGGTATGTTTTTTCACCTTATATGGGGAACTCAAGCAAAGAGAGCACTTGCATACTTGTTGCATGCAAAAATTTGAAAAATTTTATGCTTCTTTTTTAATTGCTTGTGTAGCTTGGTTGCACATGTGCTTATGTGTTTTTACTTCAATAAGTGTAAACCATGCTTGTATTGCAATCCATGTCATATTTATTGATATGAACCTCACTAAGAGTAGTGAGACCCGGAACCAATATATGGTGACGAAGGATCGTTTTCTAATTCAAGTTTACAAATAAAGAAAATAAAAGAAGGACCGCGACCCATTATCTATATGGAGATAAGAACCAACGGTATCAAGAAGGTTGTAGACGCCACACTCAAGAACAAGAAAGAAGGTGAGTGATAAGTCAAGTTTGAACGCCACAAGGTATAACCCTTGATAAGTTTATAGTTCAATGAAGAACCAAGAGAAAACGTTATCTCAAATAATATTATTCCATTCAAAGTCTCCTGAATAATACATCAATGAGTCCCTTAAATACTAAAATATCTAAGACCTAAAAGGGAACAAATATTCGGCAATTAATACCTTATAATCAGAAAACTAAATTGGGCAATATTTGCCTTACAAACGGAAAGAAAATAAAACTAAAACAAACAACTAATTGACTTGCTCCCTATTTGGAAGGCTGACATTTGGAAGTAAATTAGCCCCATAATTTGGGAAACAAATCAACCATTATTCATTGAAATCTAAAAAGGAAAAACTGAAATTCGGACTCCTCAGCTGACCTCATTTGCGCAACAAGATAGATGTCCAAATTTGGGCTTGTTGTGATCTGTTACGGAGGACAGAGTCTTCAAAACATCTGTAGGGCTTGTCTTGGGCTTTCCGAAAATGTATTATAATAGATGATCCGACTCCATATGCCCTCTGTAAAGGCCCATGAAGTTCTACCTAACGTTCAGCTCTTGTCCAGCTCAAGTCTTCGCGTAATAAGATAGATGGCCGAATTTGGGCATGTTGTGATCTGTTACGGATGACGGAGTCTTCATAACATCTGTAGGGCTCGTCTTGGGCTTTCTAGAAACATATTATAATAGATGATCTGATCTCATATGCCCTCTGTAGAGGTCTACAAAGTTCAGCCCGGATTTGGTCTTCATGTGGGCCAAACTTGTACTTCAGCAACTCCGAATCAATTATCATTAAATGCTTCTTTGATCCTCTTGACCCTTGTAATTGGCCCACCTGGAACATGCAATGGATCCTTTGGGGTGATGCTTCTTGATTCTCATCATTTATGTTCAAACATGCATTTTTGGACTAAGAGATATATACATAGGAAGTACTCTTTGAATGACCTATAATGATCTCCATAGCATGATGATTGTTAAATGACATGCTAAATATGAAAAGCATGATTTCAAATGATATGCTCAAATGTAAAAGCATGAATTGATGATTGCATATTCTTAAATGCAAAAATAATGTGTGAAAAGCAAATGAGACTAAAATAAAAATCAAAATGTCTCTCTTTCTTTCCTTGTGGAACATAGTTACTATCATACGGGTATCTTACCCAGAAACATCGAATAAGGTGCAAAGTCGCTCATGCCATGTTTCGCTTATAAAAATGGATATAGTTGCTCGTTAAAATTGAATGATTTGTAATATCTATATCCTTGCTTTTATTCATGACAAATGGTGAAATTAGTTTGAATTCTTTTAGGAAACCTTTGTTATTTGTTTTGCCAAATACCATTGATTTTTGGATTTGAATGCAACATGTCTTGCATTCAAAGCATTATAATCACACATTTTTTTACCAATTTTATTTTTAAAAAAAAATAAAAAAAATAAAAAAAAAATCACACATTTAAAATAAAATAAAAAATCTCCTTGTTCTCTCAAATTAATTAAGTGGCATAAAGTGCATTATATGATTATGCAAATGACTTGTATGCTACTATCTCTCTTTGCTATAAGTAACCCGGTTGGGGACTACTCTTTTGCCCATCTCATGACAAAAAAGGGGAGTAGTATGTAGTAAAGGGGAGAATGCTAATTGCCATATTATTGTAACATTCACATAATTGGGGATTTTATCTTTTGGATAGGAGAGTAACCAGTTGAGGGGGAGCATTTGCATTCACATACATTGCATGATGTTGTGCTTAAATTCTTATTGCAAATACTTGTTTTATTATCACTTGATTAATCTCACATATACTTGTATTGGAAAGTATATAAACTTTTTTTTGAAGGATTGATTGTTCTACAAGAGTTTGAAGATTTGAAGATATAGCTTTTAGATTATCTCTTTGTAATGTAGAAAATTCCTTTAGTTTCTATTTTGTTGTGAGGATCAATGTGAGTGGTGGTTTATCACGAAATAGCCAAAGGGGGAGATTGTAAGGTCCCATTTTTTGATTGGCTTATTTCATGGACAAACCACAAGTGGGGCTTGATGTAAGGGTAGCTTAGGCTTTTGATGGTTGATGATTTGCTCAACCAAGGCCTTCTCAAGACCTCAAAAGAAGAAGCACCAAATGTATATTCTAGTGCTTACTTGCTTTGAAGAGATTTAGTTGCACACACACACAACTCATGGATATCTCTTATTCTTGTATGTTGTGTGTTTTATATGTGTGCATTCATAATTGTTGAATATCTCTTCATGCATGTTTATTTGATTGCATCTAGTTTATTGAAATGTCATAACATGTTTAGACATTAGGATGCAAAGCCATGAATTCTATTCATGCATATTTGAATTGAGTGCATCTTGTTCTATGCAATGCCATGACATGTTAGGCATTAGGATGCATTCACAACCCACACGTGCACTTCATGTATGGTAGTTTTAACTGTAGTGTAATTCGTTTCTGTTTGAATGATTGGAAACGTCTGTGCTTGCACGATGGTGTGCATGTTTTAGCACGATGGTTGACCACTTGAGAAGGTATCATTCTTCTCTTGGATAAGTGGTAGATTCGGTTTGGTTATTTGGAGTGAAGTGTCTAGGTTCAAAATATTGGATTTCAATGATTTAAATGTTTTTAAAAACTGACCTTTGTATAGTCAGATAACTTTTTACACAAAGTTTTGAATTAAGTTTTGTAAAATTTTGGACAAACTAGACACACATACCTTTCCAACGGTATATTATTCATAATATTTCATGACCGTTTGGATTAGTTTTGAAATCTCCAAAGTGACCACTAAAACAGGGAATCACAGCTATTATCCGAATCTTACCTTTGGTCACTCAAATGACCATAACTCTTTCTACAGACATCGAAATATCATTATGTAAAACCTAGTAGAAAGAAGATATTCATACCTTTCCAACAATATATTATGCAAAAGGTTTTGATATTGTTTAGTCATATTTCGGAGTGCTCGAATCTTGAGCTACTACATTGTCGCGTGTACAGCGAAAATGCCCATTGTTTTTCTATTTCTTCCAAAACGACATAGTTTCACTTGGGTAATATAAATACATATCTTTCTCATCATTTTGAGATTTGAGCCACAAAATTAAACCCTAGAGAGAGAGGCTCCATATTCTTGAGAGAGAAAGCACCAAGATTGCTTCTTTAACTCTCTAAACCCAAAACCCATCTCCATCTTGCATCATTCAACATCATTTGAGCATGGGTCTTCTTCAACACACATGGTATGGTATTTTGAACACTATTACCTTACATAATTAGTGTTTTACTTGTCAATTTATCTCATATATTACTTGTATGTGTTTAGATTAATTTCTACATACATGATTGAGATTTATGTGTTGATTGGGTTATTTTGTGATAGTTAGGATTTTCATGTTTATCTAACATCTAGCTAATTGATCTCATTAAAATGATTGAGATTATTTTTGATAGCTATTGTATCTAAGATTGGTTATCCTTAACATAGCTAAGCTTTATGCCATGACATATAGCTATATTTGATATCTAGGAATGGTTTAATTGTCATTTTATATTCCTAGATAAGCATTTAGTGTACCCTAACATTATTTGCATATTTGGATATCGCATAATATTCACTTAGGGTGTTTGATCTCTTCAGAGAAGTAAGTCTTGTGTGATAGACCGGGATTAGGTCATACACCGCTATTAGGTGGTCACATGAGCAATTGGACTAGGTCCACTTTTACAGGCCTGCGGGTAGTGGTAGCGGGTTATTGACCGGGATTAGGTTGTAAACGCTATCACAATTAGTGGATTTGAGGTTCGAGTATTGTGCAGTTACCAGCCCATGGTTTTTCCCTGTTAAGGGTTTCCACATAAAAATCAAGGGTCGTTTTATATTTCCGCACATTTACACTTGATTGTTTGATTTGTGAGTTTGGGGTTATTTTTGTAATATTGACTAATTCGAAAAATTTGGTAATAACGGATTAACAACCCTTTCACACACCTTCTAGGTTGTATTTAAAAGACACGCACGCATAAAAGGGAATTATTATTCCTTTTATAGTGGATTCGAGGTTCGAGTGTGATGCACTTACCAACCCGTGGTTTTTCCCGTGAGGGTTTCCACGTAAATATCAAGTGTTATTTAAATTCCGCACATATTACACTTGTTATATATATTGACTTGTTTGGGGCATTTTCGTAATCTTGACTTAACACGAAAATTGGGTAAAATTGTCAAAAAATCTATTCACGCCGCCCCGCCCCCGCCCCCCCCCCCCCCCCCCCAGATTTATATATTCGACCACACCGAGTATTCTTATCAACTTGAGGTCTTAAAAGGGCCTTTGTTGAGCTTGATCACCAACAATCAAAAGCCTAAGCTACCATTACATGTCAAACCCCAAATGTAGTTTGTCACTGAAATAATCCAATCAAACTTGAGGAACTAACAAAAGCATTGTGACTAAGTTGCTTAGTGCTCAAGCAAATAGGTCTACAATCACTATTAAAGACCCGTTGAGTAGTAGTAATGGGTTAGTGACCAAGTATGGTTTGACGGTGGTTAACCTAAGTTAAAAACATCATTATAAGTTGTGGATTTGAGGACCGTGTGTGGCTAGCATAGTAGCCCTTAAGTTTTTCCTTGTTGAGGCTTTCTCACGTAAATCAATTAACGAGCAATTTATTGTTTTCCGCACTTATATTAAGTTGATTGAATTTTGACTAGATTGGGGTTTTTATTGAATATTGATTAATCAAGAAAAATCGGCAATTAACTTAATTAAAACCTATTCACATCTTCCCCCACCCCCCAGGTATATTTAGGCACACTGTTATTTGTTTCACCCCTTCCTTCTAGTGCCAATTGTTGACAGTGATTTTTGAATTATGTAAAAAGCCATGCATCCAACGATGATAACTCAATTGACAATAATACTACGAAATAAGAAAATGATAATCAAACACACAAAACACGGGTTTTAAGTGGAAAACTCTAGAAAAAGGGAAAAAACCATGGTGCCGGTGATGGCGAAGAGAATATCACTATGAACTTTAAAAGATTACGTACTCAATACTCACTCTCTCGAATAATTGTTCATATCATTATATATCGATAATACAGGTATTTATATGGGCTGATGAGGTATTGCCCTAATTCTTGTTGTGTAAGTAACAGATTTTTTAATGTGAATCCTTGCAAGATTCTAGCGGAGTGATTTGCTTAGGACTCATTTCCCGTTTAGTGTTGATCTTCCGGAAGCCTTAATTTCTTTCCTGATCAGAACTCTTTGTCTTTTAAAAGAAAATATCGGTTAGGGGTAGGCGTTTAATGAATCGGTTCATTTTGCAATAGAACCAATAAAAAATTGATAAAGCTCGATTTTTGAAATATGAACCGATCCATTAAATTTTACAAATGTCGGCCGATCAAAAAACCAACCAAATTAGACCAGTTCGGTTCGGTTTGATTTTTTCGGTTTTGATCCTACTAGGCCAAATTCATGAGCTTTAATTATTACACATATTTTAATAATTTAATCATTTTGGGCCTTCAACCAAATTAAATATGGGCTTGAACAAATTGAATATATTAGTTAAAAATAATATTCAGCTAAAAAACAAAGAAAAAAAATTATGTTGTGACATATTTTAATAGTTTTATAGTTTCATGGACCGTTAAACATTAAAGTAGGCGTTTTTTTTTTATATATATATATAAGTTGGATCTCGGTTCGGTTTTCCGGTCTTGGATAGAGAACCGGGAAAAAAACTGATCTAATAGATTTTCAAAAAAATGAACTGAACTATACCGACCAACATAAGAAAATTGAAAAAAAAAATTGATTGAATTGGATTGGTTCACCGGTTCGGTTCGGTTTATTGGTTTTTTGTCCACCTCTAATAGCGGTATTCCCATATTGGACCACAATTCTTATACTTCCTATCTGGGTGGATCTCAACGTGGTGTAGTGTATCCTAATAGAGCTACTTTTCCTATTTTGGCTTAGCAGATCTTTGGCGAGCAAAATCTTCATTCATTAAGACTTCCCAAATTTGGCGACACTAATTAACGAACACGTTTCTCCCCCACATGTACTTCTCTGACACGCGTCCAGAGTTGATGACGTGTCTTGAGTGGGGCCCTTCTGGTTGATTGGCTGACTCTAGATTGACGTGGCACCACACGTCCGTACTTCCCCTTGTCTTTGTTGATATGTCGCCCAGCCGAATTTACACATATAACATAGTGAAATAAATGTACAACGATATGAGCAATGATCTGAGAGAAAGCAAGTATTGAGTGTGTAATCTTTGAAATCATAGTGATATTCCTCCCGCCGTCTCCAGCAATCGTGGTTTTTTCTCTGCCTTAAGGTTTTCCATGTAAATCTTATGTTTATTTTCTTTTATATTGTACTACAAACTACCATTCTTGCCGAGTTAGCCACCCATAGCTGACTATTCGGAGACAACATCATATCCGCATGGAAGAGAGGAGTTTTTGCTGTCTGACCTTGACTAGTCAAACCTTGATTTGCCTATGTGTTATTGTTTGACAGACTGACTTTTCAACAATCCAAAATTTACCATCGACAATCTTCATGTAAATTCCGTCAAGCACCTAAGCTAAGATACAACAAAGAGTGTTTTGATCACGAAATAAAAACCAACTAAACTTACAGACCTTACCGATATCAACAAAATTCCTTCAAGTTTGCATGTTCTCCATACTAGTAGATAGAATAATCAATTAACCAACCTTTTGAGATATTGAGTTCTGAAAGGCCTAACTCATTGGTAGAATCCTGATACGAATCCTGCACCCTCTTCAAATTAACTAACTACTTATAATTACAATAGTCATTGTCCTTAGGGGCGGAGCTCAGCTGTTAGATGAAAGAGCTTGACGCATAGGTAAATGACTTCCAAAGTGTCTTAATAGGTGGATAGATAGTGTTAAAAATAATAATAATAATAATAATAAAAATAATAATAATTAAATTTAAAAAAAAAAAAAAAAAAAAAAAACCTACAATAGAGAGAACTATTTCTTCCGCAAAGGAATACTATTTTTTTAATTACTGTTATAGCTTTTAGTTTAATTACTATTTTTTTTACTATTTTTTTAATGACGTAAACTTGGATTATTAGACAAAAGCATTTTAGTTTAATTACTGTTATAGCTTTATCTAATGACAGTGACATAGAGAGAACTATTTCTTCCGCAAAGGAATACTATTTTTTTTTTCTTTCTTTTTTTGATATCACGGAATACTACTTTTTGTATTATCATGTCTTGTTCCATCAATTTTGTCAAAAGCACAAACACATGTAATACAAACGTACGTAGTCCCATTCATATAAATAACCAATTCCGATCCATGCCACATTTCCTCTGATAGATACCACAATTTTCAAGCTGCATTCAAATCGAAACAAATGAGTAGCTTTAATATTGTAAGATCGCTACAACGACACTTCATTTTCCATCTAAGAAAAATCAATGTGCAGGAAATAATATGGAATATATATATATATAGAGAGAGAGAGAGAGAGAGAGAGAGAGAGAAGAGTTGAGATTATATAAATGATGAAAATTAAACATATATGTTAAAAGGCCAACCAAGATTTTTTTTTTAAAGATTCTTGGTTATAGTTGGCTCCACAGCACCACACTCCCCATGTGTAAAAGGTCCCCCATTGCAATTGGAATTTGTATTGATGCTCAAGTGCTTGTCTTTGCTGTTGTTTCTTTCATTTCATTTCATTTTATTTTATGAAGAAAACTTATTCTCTTCCACTTAACTATATATATATATATATAGCAAAGCTCACATAATAATAATTTAATTATGTAAAAAAGGAGGGGAGGCATGTGATGCGGTGGCTGCTTGGCCACAATGAGCTCTTCCGGTGGGCCTTCCTAAAACCAACTATGGAAAATTCTCTCTCTTTTGCATGTTACCCCCTCATGCCTCTATCCTCTTCATTCCTTCCTTACAATTTAATTGACAACTACCACACACTTACTTTTCTTTTCGTTTTCCATTATATTTAACTTTATATATATTTGATGTAGTTGGCTTCATTTTTAACTTTCATATATTTCAATTCAATTAGGTTAATTAAGTTAATTGTTTTCATACTACTTTAATAGATATTATTGGCCACAAAAAGGTGTAACCAGTAACCCAGATAGTCAAACGACAAATGATGTTGGATAATAAATATAGTTTTGTATAAAATCATATCCAAACTATGACAATAGAAGTATATGATGATCTTTTATAATCTTTGATATACCAATAAACATGCATGAAGCCCATTATTCTTGCACGAAGCAACATCAAGCATATATGAAGATAGTGAAAGCAATTGATATTAGGTTAATCATGGAGATCTGATATCAATTATACTTTTTAATTGCATTCAAATTGTACTTACAATTACTTTGTATTTTATTGTTATATTAAGATTGCTACCATGTGTTAGAAACCTCCTAACCTACTCACTCACATGCTCCACACAAACATCAAATCCCCACTCAATTTACTAATTATTCACTAATTAGTATATATATATATATATATATTTTTTTAATAAAATTGGACTGATCTAAGGGGAAAAAGCATCACAAACGATCATATGCTGAAAAACCCCTAGACAGTATCCATATATATAAAAGAGATAAAAGAAAGTAAAAAGTGACAAAAAGCAACAAAGCACAAAGAGCCAAGGAAAACAACACAATTATGTTTATTTATATATTATATATTATTATATTAAATAATAATATATTAAAAAACAACACAATTAATTAATTAGATTGTAATATTGAGTGTCAAACCGTCGGGTTTATTTTATGTTTGAGAGTACCTTTACCACTACCTTTGTGAAGGGTTGTTTTGCTATTCCTCTTGGTCAGGTTTTCGCTTTTGAGGCCGAGCTTCTGGCGGCCTCATTGGCCATTAATTTTGCTTGGAAGTATGGGTGGCATCGAATCTGGCTTGAGAGTGATTCTTCTTATGTGGTTCAACTTCTTTCTTCTCGTTCTGAGTTGGTTCCTTGGAGGGTTCGTTAGGCGTGGCAGCGCTGCATCTTCCAAATCTCGCATATGTATTTTCAGGTTTCACATATTTTTAGGGAGGGGAATCAAGTTGCAGATGCGCTTTCTAAGCATGCTTTGGAGCTTCAGGCTGATTCTTGGTGGTTTTCTGCACCGCCGTTCTGTTCTTCTTTAGTTGGCAATGACTGCATGGGCTGCGAGTCTTTTCGTTTTTCTTGATGTTTTCTTTTTCTTTTTGGTGTGGCCTGCGTGCCTCTTTTTGTTTGGGGTTGTTTTCCCTGACTCTTTGTGCTTTGTTACTTTTTGTCACTTTTTACTTTCTTTTATCTCTTTTATATATGGATACTGTCTAGGGGTTTTTCAGCATATGATCGTTTGTGATGTTTTTTCCCCTTAGATCAGTCCAATTTTATTAAAAAAAATTATGTTTGAGTTTTACTCTGTTTGATATGCTTAATAGGTATGTAGAACTACTATATGCATTGGATCTGGATCTTCTGTTTAGACAAATTGAGGTGAAGAGGGGATCCAAATCTATATGTATGACCAGATGAATTAAGTTGGCCCAGTGGTATCCTCTTAAACCTATATCATTGAAATTGTTGGTTCGAATTGTTTCTCCCTCACAAACCCCAAATTAATTAATTGTAATAGTTTTAGAAAATTGATATATTTGACAATTCTTTTTTTGAAACCCGACACCAATTAGATTTGAAGTCTACCAAAACTTTACGAGATCTATAGCTCATTAGCTACAAGCATGACCCAAAATACAACACTTAGGGGTCGTTTGGTATGGGGTAATCAAAATAATGTGATTCCTGAGAATGTGAATCCTGGGAAAGTTGTATTCATGTGTTTGGTTGTGCATAGGAATATTATGTCGGATTCCTGGGAATGTTAGATAATTGTGTTTGGTTGTGTATGGGAATGTTTTTGTTTTTATATATAAAAAGATGTCAAAATTAATTTTAAAAAAAAAAAATTATAAATAAATAAATAACATCTACATACAATGATACACATCATCGTCATCTTCATTTCAAATAACAAAACCAGATCAAGAAATGAAAAAAGAAAAAAGAAAAAAACTGGAGAAGATCAGTGAAGAACGACGTCATCGTCGTCATCGAGTCGTCGTCGACGTCGACGTCTTCATCTTCTTCTCATCGTCTTCACGTCCTTGTCTCCATCGTCAGATCGTCGTCGTCGTCAGCATCATCATCGAAGCTGCTCGTCGTCGGCGTCGTCATCAAAGCTCGTCGATGTTGTTGGCGTCATTGAAGCTTGTTGTCGTCTTCGTCGTCATCATCATCGAGCAAACCCAGACGATGTGATTGAATTGATCGATTTGGGTTTAGGTTTTTGAAAAATTGATCGATTGGACAAGATTGAGATTTGGGGATAAATTGAAGAGGAGAAGATTTGATATAGGGTTTGTGTTATTGAAAATTGAAGAAGAAGAGGTGTGATCAGATGCGTGAAGAAAGAAGAAGAACATAATTTTATTTTTTTTAATGAGGTGGGACCCACGGTGGGAATGAGATGCCCGGGAATCAAAAACCCACATGTTGGGGTGGGAATCAGATTACACCCTTGGAGGGTAATGTGATTCCTATGGGATTCACATTCCCAGGAATCTGAAATTGCAAAACTTGTAACAAACGTGGGAATCCTTTCAGATTCTCATTCTCATGCTAAAATGCCGGTATACCAAACAGCCTCTTAGGAGAGGGTCTCCTCACACTTGGCAATTTAATGGAGAAATGTGAGACACGAACTCCTGTTTACATAAGTGAAAGGGAAGTGTCACTTTGCAATTTAATGGGAAAACGTGAGTAACGAAGGGAAAGTGACCAACCACAGGACTGATTTTATTAGCCTAATTAAATTTTTTTTTTTTTTTTGTTTTATTTTACATGCCAAATATGGTGTGATGACTTGAACCTAGACATAGTTAGACTGAATGAGCATCATTTATTATCAAGCCACATTGTATGGTCATGTCAAATCAAGAGTTTTTGATATTATAAGTAAATGTCTTCTTATTAATATTTAAAAACACTAATATATATTATTCTATACTGTTGAATTGAATTATATAAAGATATCTATAATCTTTTCAATTGATATTTATATATGTTTCCAAAAAAGTAGTGTTAAATGTTTAATTTTATAAAAGCACCATCAAATTCTAGTAACAGAGTTTGAGACAATACTAAAATTGACAACACAATTCTGTAATCTCAATTAACGTAATTTACGCCTTTTACATGGTTTCTGTTTTGCATGTGTGAATTGGATGATGAAAACATTCAAACTTTTTGAAAAGAAAAAAAAAAACATATTCAAAGTTTTGTATGTCACATATTGAATGTCTTGACTTTTCAAAATTAGATTCCCATTTTGTTTTTAAGAATTTTTGACCTTGAAAACATTATTTCAGTCAGAGAGCTGAATCAACCCATTCTCTTAGGCTCTATAGGCTATAGCCTTCTCAGTAAATTATCCTTTTTGTTGATATGACACATTAGAAATTCTGTTCCAAGCTAGGTGATATGACACATTTCCACTTATTTTAATTTAAAGATTATATTTGTATGTCTAATCTTGCATTTTCATTCACAAGATGAGCATTTAGTCAAAGGTATTTTTATGTAATTTAAGCAAAAATACAGTCTGTTTGTATATACCTCAAATGCCTGGTTGCTCTTAATAATATAAACTTTGGATTATGCCGTCTGGATTGATAATGTTGCTCTACGCTGACGCTGTTAGTATACCTCAAAATGCTCAAAATTTTAATCACATTATATTGTGGAGTGACAGTTTGCTATTAGTATTAAAATTCTTGTATTCTTAAGATTTTTGTGAAACAAAGAATAAGAATATGAAGAGCTGAAAGAGAGAGAGAGTGCTTCACCAATGAAAACAACAATTTGATAGTGAAAATTGAGTTCTGATGTGCTCTGTAGATATAAGCTTACAACAGATCATATAAAATTTAGTGCCTCTATTTATTATTTCTGTTGCTTTCATGTGTCTGTTTTTATTACTTTTGGGTTTGTTTATTCCGTAACAATAATGACTAATGAGTTGCATCGGATTCCTTTATCTCAAATGATGACTGAGATCATCCTTTTAAGTTTTATATATCTAATCATCTATGAAAGATAAAACTAAAACTAATAATGAAAGAAATGCTCAAATTGTGATGTATAATAACAATGAAGACAAGGAACCCAAATTTCAATTATTGAAATGGACAAAGAAGGGATTCATGTTTCCTGCCCTACTGGTTAGGCCCAATGTGTCGGATTGATCATAATGTGATCGAATGAAAGGATAGTTAGAGGTTCTCTTTTCATTTTCTAATTACTCATTATCACTTTTAAACAGCCTTTCTCTTGTAGCCCAATGTTCATGCAAAGCGACATGCTACCTCATTAATTTTTTGCTTCTACAAAAAACACTTTCTTTATTTCTTAGCTATTTATAATGATAAGATGGTGTGTTGATACAATGATACATATATAATTTTATGCTATAATTATAAGATGGCCCGTCAAGTTTGCATGGTCGCGACCCACATGCAGCTACATATATATACTAAGGGGGGTGTATTGATTCAAGATTTTATTAGACAATTTGAGGAAGTAAAAGTCTAGTGGTATTGGATTGAGACTTTTTAATAAGTTAGATAAGTCCGGTGGTATTCGATCAAGACGTTTAAGATTTTTTTAAAAAGTTCATATTGTGTTGTGGTATTAGATCTAGACTTTTAAGATTTTTTTTTAAAAGTTCATATTGTCTTATGGTATTGGATCTAGACTTTCAAGAGGCAGCAAATTGTCTGCTGGTATTTGATTGAGATTAAGATTTTTAGGATTTCATGACAAAATGGATTTTCTAGACTTTTTAGTGATATTTATAAATAGCTTTAACCCAAAATTGTCTTGTCCTCTCTCTCAATACTTTCCAGACTTTTTATTTTATTTCAGATATTTGGTAGGTGTATTGGTATATAATAAATGTGGCGGACAAACATGCAAAAGACAACATAAAAATACACTTAAAAGTCGAATACCAAATGACTAATAAAATGTTTCTATGAATCAAAGATAGTTTTATGCTAGATTTCCACGACCCCAACACCACCACCAGTATGTAAAATCTTTAGGACCATTAGTAAAAATTGATCAAATGCTTTATCCACATCTATAAAAGATGGATTTAGCAAAAAGTAAAGATAAAGAGGGAGTTGATTTATATATATATACACTTGATAAAAAAAATAAAATAAATAAATAAATAAAGCTAGTCACCATTTCTATTGATTTATTGCCTGAGCGAGTTAAAAAGATATGAGTCTCGCATAAAACCATGCTTCTATAAAATTTAGATACATGTTTTTTTTTTTTTTTTTTTTTTTGAAATCCGATAACGGAAGGGTATGCCGAAACCTGTCAAGAGCAAGCAAGTTGACCGTTTGGAGTTTTTTTTTCTTTCTTTTAAATATGTATAATTAAATCTTATATATCAATTTTTTTTGTTATTTACATGTATATTAAAAAAATTCTTATCATGCCCTGACCCCCCAAATTTTACCAATGCATACATAGTCTGTATATCAACTTATCTCACCGGACTTGAATCATCTATCACTAACATGAATGGTGGACGTACATTGTACACACCACTAGAGAAAAAAAAAAAGATTAAAGAGCAGTGAATATTAGAGTTTGATAACATATGAATTAATGAAGTCCAACAAACCAAACGGAAATACTTCAGCGTTCAAGCTATTTTATTTCCCTATTTCATGTCATTTCTGGTGAGGTAGTGGGGGATGGGTTGTTGATTATTATATTTATTTCATATGGTGACATTTTCTGCACCATATGAATCAACTGAAGGTTGTGTGTTGGTTGGTAGTATTTCAAAATTTTATTACTTCTCTTCATAGATTCTCTTCATTTTCTGCACCCACATGCAGCTACATATATATACTAAACTAATAAGAAGAAAAGGCATCCCATTATGCAAATGAGAGAATATTACGATTCATTCTTTTTCACTAGAATTGGAAAGCATTATAGTTAAATTTAGTATTAATTATTATAAAGATAAAGATTGTAATTATAAAGATAATGATAGTAAATTAGTTCGTTGGAAATACACATTACCAAAATCTTAATAATCTATGCTACTTTTTATGTTTATTCATTGAAGATGCAAGACCCATAACAAGTAGCTGGAATTCTAGGGTTTTTATTTAGTATAAGTTATGCTAGTTTCCTCAGATTTGTAGATTGTTAATTTGTGCTCCCAAAGATGATCCATTCTGCACGAAGCAAATAAAAGCATTGTTAGAAACCCACCCTAATAAAGGATCAATGGGTTGGAGATTCTAGGACAAAGATGTTAGGGAGCATTCTAAATACAACATATTGGTTACTAACTATACCCGCATCCTACATTAGAAATTGGGATACTATCAAAAAATCTCCCTCTAGTTTGGGTTTTTGGTCAAAAACCCCCTCTAGTTTCGTTTTTGGCCAAAACCCGCCCTCTAGTTTTTAATAGCCAAAAACCACTTGTTTTTTTTTATTATTTTAATTTATTAGTCAAAAACCACCCTACCATTAACATTTCTAACCAGAAATACCATTTTACCCCAATATTCAAACAATATTAAATAATATTAATTTAAATAAAATAATTATTTGATAAGAAACTAATATTAAATAATAAAAAAAATCAAATACATTATTTTATCCACAATATATTAATTAAAAATAATAATTTTCTGTCTTTCTCCATTCTCTCTTAATCCCCAATCTCTCTCTCTCTCTCTCTCTCTCTCTCTCTCTCTCTCTCTCAATCCATGGATTCCTTGCTCTCTGTCTCCCTCAACACTATTTTTCTCCAAACAAAGATTAATGGCGGCTGTGTTTTTGTGGTTCTTTGCCAGATCCGTCACTAACCAATCCAACGCCATCAACAACCCTACCACAAAATCTTTATGCCTCTCTCTCCTCTGAAATTACAATTAACAGCCACATCACCCCAACGACCACCTTGGACCACAACAAAACACCCAGCCACCATCCCACCTACAAAAAACGAGAGAGAGAAAGAGAGAGAGAGAGAGAGAGAGTGAGAGAGAGAGAGAGAGAGAGAGAGAACTATAGTGAGAAGGAGGAGGAGAGAAAATGGAAGAAGAGAGAAAAAGAATATTTTTATATATTTTTGTTAATTAATATTTTTTAATTGAATATTATTTGTTTTGATTTATTATTATTTTTTTGGACTAATTGCTCAAAAGTCTCCCAAGTTTACGCATAATTGCATGCATATGGAACTTTTACCCATAATTGAACAAATGTCCTCTGCCGTTAGTTGACTTCTGTTAACTCTAACCGTTGACCACAATTTTATCCCACAATGACTAAAGTGCCCCTAGTTACCTATTTTATTATTTAAATTAATAATTAAAAAATGAAACAGAAAAGATAAAAAACAAAAACAAAAAATCAATCATTTTTTTTTTCCTTTTTCATTTTCTCAACCTCCAAACACAATCCAAAAATAAACTTAACAAACAAAAACCAAAACTCAATCCCACAAATCAAAACCAAAACTCAAATCCTCAAACAACAACCAAAAATCAAACCCATAAATAAAAACCCAAATCCATCAATTCCACAACGAGTTAACAACATCCATTTAAAAAATAAAAATAAAATTAGAACATCAACGGTGAATTTTTAACTTTCTAGGTTGAAGTTCTAATTTTTTTTATTTTTTTTTATATAAAAAAATGGATTTGATTAACTGGTTGTGGTATTGATGGATTTGGGTTTTTATTTGTGGATTTGATTTTTGGTTGTTGTTTGAGGATTTAAGTTTTGGTTTTGATTTGTGAGATTGAGTTTTGGTTTTTGTTTGTTAAGTTTATTTTTGGATTGTGTTTGGGGTTGAGAAAATGAAAGAGAAAAAAATGATTGATTTTTTTTTCTTTGTCTTTTCTATTTCGTTTTTTAATTATTAATTTAATTAATAAAATAGGTAACTAGGGGCACTTTAGTCATTATGGGTTAAAATTGTTGTCAACAGTTAGAGTTAATGGAAGTAGACTAACGGTAGGGGAAGTTTGTGTAATTATGGGTAAAAGTTTCATATGCATGCAATTATGCTTAAACTTAGAGGAGTTTGTGTAATTAGTCCTTTTTTTTGTTTAAATTTGAATATAGGGGTAAAATGGTATATTCTGTTAGAAATGTTAATGTTAGGGTGGTTTTTGACTAATAAATTAAAAAAAAAAAAAAAAAAAACATGGTGGTTGTTAGCTAAAAACGAAACTAGAGGGTAGTTGTTGACCAAAAACCTAAACTAGAGGGGGTTTTTTGATAGTATCCCTTAGAAATTTAGAAACAAGTGTTTGGTACGGGTAAAGCCAAATCCTTTCGACATCCTTTCAGTTTGCAAAATATGAAACCAAAAAGAATCGACATATGCATAAGAATTGAGTTTAACCAAATAGATTTTTGTCGGTTTGGTTCAATTTTATTGATTTTGGGGTTTAGGAGTTAGGACCTAATAAATTTTCTTTTTTCTAAAAAGACTAATAAATTATTTTTGAGTATGAGTTAAAAAAAAGGGTTAATAGCACCAGTACCCCCTGAACATATAACAAAATCGCATAGTGCCCCCTTAATTTTTTTTCCTGGCATTAAACCCCTCAAACTTCCATAAATAGGCAAAAATAGACAGAATACTAACTTCCGTCCATTTTTTTTGTCATGTGCTCTTCACGTGGGTCCGTACGAAGGTCAATTATATCATTTCATTCTGATTTAAATAAATTTTTTTTAAGGAAATATTTTTTGATTAGGTGGAGATCCATATTTGATCTCCACCGTCCATCTAAATTCCATCTTCTTCATTAGAACAACAAAAACCCAAACATTAACAACAACATCATCTTCTTCATTTTCAAACAAAAACCCAATAACCCAAAACTCCATCTTCAATTCTTCTTCTCCACGACACCAGACCTGGGTTTATGTTGGGTTGGTAGGTCTCACCAGACCCATCGTCAACCCGGGTCGATGCGTTTCAACAGGTTGTGGCTCGAAACCCATGCGTTTTCAGCTTGCGATCCACACCAGTTGTCGTCGACCAGCACGCCGATGCAAGTCGGTTGTCTCAGTCCGTCGATCGTCGACCAGGACGAAGGCCAATTGTCCAAAACCCATGCCATGGAAAGAAGAAGGAAGAAGAAGGAAGAACCCAAACCCTCCAAACCCACATGTTTTTCAACCAAAATCCAATTGGATTTGAAATTAGACAGAGGGAGAATAAACCCATCACAAATGAATGAAAATAGAAGAAAAAAGAATGAAACACATGCATTTTGTTAATCCAATTCACAGATGAAATGAGACAGTGAGAGAAAAAATCTTGGTTTGGTTGCTAAGAAATAGAAGAAAAAAGAATGAAAAGATTTTTATTTATTTTTTAGTTATTTCTTTTCAGTTTTCTACTTTTCCTGTAATTTTTTTATTTTTTTTAAGTTTTGATCTCCACCCTAAGATTAATATTTTTTTAATAAATATGTAATATTTTTTTATGTAATTATTTTTCTTTTATAATTTAATTGTTTTTTTTAATTCCAATTTTACCCTTAACTGTAGCATCACGTGAAGAGCACATGACCAAAAAATGGATGGAAGTTAGTAATCCGTCCATTTTTGCCAATTTATAGGAGTGCGAGGGGTTTAATGCCAGGAAAAAAAATTCAGGGGGCATTATGCGATTTCGCTATATGTTCAGGGGGTACCGGTGCTATTAACCCTTAAAAAAAACAATTATGTTTCTCTGTGCACTAATATATGTGGTCATGGCGGGTTCGGGGCATTTCCTACACCCTGTTTTAGAAACTGGACAGGGTTAGAATTTGTTGTCCTTGACCTGACCCGACCCATCTTATTATTAATAATATTAATATTTAATCAATTCAAATTTAAATATTATTTAATCAATAAATGTGGTTGGGGCCACCTCCCTTCGCCCTGGAAATTACCTGACCCTAACACTGACATTCAACAGTGGGGGTTCGGGTGAGGTTGAGGCTAAATAATTTTGTTTGAGTCGGGATCATAATTTGTTGTTCCCTCATCAAATTCACCCTATTGACATCCCTATCATGGGAATACCTGGGAAATATCTCATATATACTATCACATACATAACAAATCATATATCACCAGGGACAGAGGCATGTGAGGATGAGAGGAGGCCACTGACCCTCTGAGGTTTTACAAATTTTTAAATTTATCCCCTAAGTTTTTTAAGTTTTATGTTTTTACGCTTATTTCATATTCCTTGAAGTTTTACAGTTTTATAAATTAATCCACTAAACTTTCAGATTTTTATATTCTTACACTTATTTGATATTTAGATTTCCTAATTCTTTTATAAATTAAGTGCTATTAATTTTCTCATAATCACGTAGAAAATATATTTGATTCTAAACATATTATTATTATTTCTTTATATCTCAACTATAAATCAAATCGCAATATATTTTTTTTGTTATGTCGATTGTAATTGTTTCTTATCAAAATTACACTTACTCAATTTTATCTTAACTAATTTTATTATATACTTAAAATATTTTCTCTCTCCAAATCTAACTTATCTCACCCTAGTACTATAATACAATATCATACTTTTAATAAGTTATTTATATAGATTTTGCTTCTTTTTTTATTTTATTTTTTGTTGATTTATATAATTAAAACATGTCAAGTAAACATAGTCATATATTTATGTTTAATTATTAAGAAATTTTATTGAGCAAACTTTTATAATTTTTAACAATTGAAATTTTTCGATATTAGAAAAATACTAGGATAATTTTTAACAATGAAATTTCATCACCTTATTTTTCATAAACGTACAAATTAAGATAATTTATCTTAATAAAATATTATCATTCATTTAAAATAATTAATGAAAAAAGTAATGTTTTAAAATATAAACAACATTTTTTTATAATTTAACTCATTATTTTACGACACCCCTCCCCCTGTCCCTATATATCACATAGGATTTTACAATAAAAAATTAATAAATAAAAAAAATCATCGAAGTGCCTACTAGCAGCAATGGATAGAGAGGTAAGACTAGCTAAAACTTATCTCACGGTACCATATATTTAAATATTTTCAAAACACAACAGTCATATAAACACATTAGGTGGTGTGGATGACAACTACTAGAAAGTATGTTTTCAAACAATAATAATTTAATTAAAATTATTGTTTGATTTCTTAGTGTAATAAAAATAAAATTAATTGACTTTGTTGCTATTCTTCTTTGGTGTCAACGCTACTGTACTTTTGGGGTAATTTCCCTCTCGTTTCAGAATCCCCCCTTTTGATATATTTTCTTCTTTGTTCCAGACGTGTCACCTTGGAAGTCTTGACATAGTGCCACATCTGTGTCTTGAATACGCCCCCTTAGGTCGGTCTTACATAGTCATGGCCAGTGGCGGAGGCAAACTGAGACTGAACCGGACTGTAGCCCGGGGTCCTATTTTCAAAAAAAATAAATTATATACATATATCATAAGATTCATATATGTTTATTTATGTTGTCTTCTTTCAAGTTTCAAAACATTCTCTAGAGAGTGGGCCGAGTGGCCCAAGTGGGACTACCCACAGCCCACTAGTCTTTGGCCAATTAAAAACATGTACTATTTTCTTTCTTCCTCTTATCTTTTTCTTAAGAGACAGAGGCTCTGTGAATGTCTTTGTGAATTGTGATAGTGTGATCAATGGTCACCGCCGTTCACCAAGAAGGTAAGAATTCAAGAAACCAAAATACAAAATTGAACATCACGCTATCACAAGCAACAACCAACGGTAAAAATTTCATCTTTTTCCCCTTTCTTTTAGTTTGATTTTGGTAATAATTTTATCTTTTGTATTCTATACACCACAAATTTTAGTTTTAGGGTTTATACGAAAATCCTCTAATTTGAAACGTGTCAAATAATTTCAATACTGAAAAAGAGAGAGAAAGAATCTTAGGAACATAGTACATATATTGTTAGTATTGCCTCAATTTTTGGGAAAACATTAATATATAAGTATATAACTGTCCAAATGGTGAGTAATTGTAGAGTATAGGAACCAGAGACCATGAATTTTTTATTTTTTATTTTTTATTAATGTATACTTAGTTATTTGGGATTGAATAGAATCATATATACTATGGTGATAGAGTCGAATGGGGTTTTTTTTTTTTTATGTATAGGCATTGGGTGCAGTGGTGCTCTGGTTGTGTTTCATGTTTGTTGTCTCTGTTTTTGTTTTTTTGATGGTCTTTTCTGTTTTTCCTACTATGTGTACTCATTTTGATCATCAAACTTATAAATATTTTAATAAAGTTTTTAGTCTAGCCCCCCCAAGTCAGAAATCCTAGCTACACCACTGGTCATGGCGCTGGTTCGGTTCGAATAGGAATAGAACTGGAAAAATCGGTTTTTTCGGTTTCGATTTCGGAACCGATATCGGGACGGTTCCGGTTTCGGCACTAAAATTTGAGAAACCGCCCGGTTCGAATCGGACTGAAATCGACAATTTTGGTTCCGGTTCGAACCAGCGGTTCCAACTTTTTTTTAAAATTTTTTTTATAAATCCTAAATTCCTAATAATCTAATATCTGATCTCTCTCTCTCTCTCTCTCTCTCTCTCTCTCTCTCTCTCTCTCTCTCTTTGATTCTTCTTCTTTTTCCTCTTTCTATCTTCTTCGATTCACATCTTCTTCTTCTTCGATCTCTTCTTCTTCTTCTTTTTCTTCTTCTTCTTCTTCTTCTAATCTTCTTCTTCGATTCACGGATTGGTTGGCTCACTGATGACTGGTCTGGGTTGGGTATATCAGAGTATGTCACTGTATGTGATTAGGTTTTAAATGAAAAGGAACCGAAACCGAAATCGGTGTCATGTCTAGTCTTTTTTTTTTGGGTAAATAAATAGTATCATAGAAAAAAGGAAGAATGTACAAATACAAGGGGCATACTGATGAGAATCAAGAAGCATCACCAAAGGCTCAATTGCATGTTCCAGTTGGGCCAATTGCAAGGGCCAAGAGGATCAAAGAAGCATTTAATGATAATTGATTCTGAGTTGCTGAAGTACAAGTTCGGCCCACATGAAGACCAAATCCGGGCTAAACTTTGTAGACCTCTACAGAGGGCATATGGGGTCGGATTATCTATTATAATATGTTTCTGGAAAGCCCAAGACAAGCCCTACAGATGTTATGAAGACTCCGTCATCCGTAATAGATCGCAACAGGCCCAAAATCAGCCATCTATCTTATTACGCGCAGACTTGAGCTGGACAAGAGCTGGACGCCAAGCAGAACTTCGTGGGCCTCTACAGAAGGCATATGGAGTCGGATCGTCTATTATAATATGTTTTCGGAAAGCCCAAGACGAGCCCTACATATGTTATGAAGACTCCATCCTCCGTAACAGATCACAACAAGCCCGAATTTGGACATCTAGCTTATTGCGCGAAGACTTGAGCTGAGGAGTCCGAATTTCAGCTTAATTCCGTGTGGTTGGAGGAGTCCTAATTTCAGCATACTTGTGTGTGGTACAAGTTAGGGTTAGAGAAGATTCAATTTCAGTTTTTCCTTTTTAGTTTGCAAAGAATAATGATTGATTTGTTTCCCAAATTATGGGGCTGATTTACTTCCAAATTTAGCCTTCCAAATAGGGAGTAAGTCAACTAGTTGCTAGTTTTAGTCTTTATTTCTTTCCTGATTATAAGGCATTAATTGCCCATTTATTTTCCTAATTGTAAGGCATTAATTGCCAAATATTTGTTCCCTTTTAGGTCTTAGATAGTTTAGTATTTAAGGGACTCATTGATGTATTATTCAGTAGACTTGAATGGAATAATTATATTTGAGAGAACGTTTTCTCTTGGTTCTTCATTGAACTATGAACTTATCAAGGGTTATACCTTGTGGCATTCAAACTTGACTTATCACTCACCTTCTTTCTTGTTCTTGAGTGTGGCGTCTACAACCTTCTTGATACCGTTGGTTCTTATCTCTTTATAGATAACGGGTCGATGTCCTTTTATTTTCTTTGTTTTTATATCTTGAATTAGAAAACGATCCTTCGTTGCCATATCTTGGTTCTGGGTCTCACTACTCTTGGTGAGGTTCATATCACATACCCCAAGAAACAAAGGAACCAGAGCACAAAGGCCCAAAACAAGCTCAACAAAAGCATAAAACAACAAGCTCAACAAAAGCAAAAAACAACAAGCTCAAAAACAAGAGCTAAACAAAAGCTTTAACAAAGCAAAAAAAAAAAAAATAATAAATACAAAAGAAACAGCCAACAACAAAAGGATCATCAAGAGGTGACATTCCAATTCATAGCAATCAGAGGACAATCCTTCAAATTGATAGAACAGAGCTGACTACGAATAGTGTCAATAATGGTCCAGGCAACCTCTGCATTTGGCCTTATAGAGCTCTTAAAAATATGACAATTACTCTCTCTCCAAATAAAATAGACAGCCACCGCAAGACAAAGCTTTTTAGTCACAGTGGAAGGAGAGTTCCCTTTCCAATGAAAGGAAATCCAATCAATTAAATCATTCCAGTTGAGACCAATCCAGTTACAACCACACTTGTTCAAGAGTTCAGTCCAAATAGCTTTGCTATACAAACACTCAAAGAAAAGGTGGGCATGAGTTTCATTCTGAGAATTGCAAAGGACACATGTAGCAATAACTTGAGGATTGTAGCGCTGAACACGGTCCAAGGTAGAAAGCCTCCCTTTAATAGCCAATCAAAGGATGAAACCCATCCTCGGAATATTTTGAGTGAACCACACAATATTAAACCAGGGAATAAGAGAGTGATGGGTTCGTAGAGACTCCATAGCTGAAGCAGCAGAATAAATGCCATTTGGAGAGGGGAGCCACCGAATAATATCATCCATAATGGAGTTTGGATTGTAAGAAGGCATTCGACTCTTTATTTCAGCAAGATCAATTGACATAGCAACAGGCCATCTCCAAATATCACCAAGGACAATGGTATTAACCTTAGCATTGATAGGGAGACTAGAATCATAGATAACATGGGAACTCCATTTCGTACAAATAGGGCCATCAGGGTGCCAATTATCAAACCATAAGGAAGTGTTCATGCCACTACCAATAATGTGCTGAAATAAAGGACGGACTAAAGGCCTAAGATGAAGTAGCTTTCTCCAATTCCAAGAACAGGTATTAGGAGCTTTCACCTCCCACAAACTTGAACCTTTGAGGTGGTAGGCATTGATCCAAGAAGTCCAAAGATTATTAGTGCCATAAGCCAGATTCCAAATGTGCCTAATCATTAGCGCCTTATTCCACAAAGAGAGGTCCTTGATTCCAAGACCACCCTCATTCTTAGGAATACAAATATTGGACCAAGCAATTTTAGAACCTTTGCTGCTACCCTCAACCCCATTCCATAAAAAACTACGAAATTTCTGCTCAATAACCTTTAAGATCTTCTTAGGAAGACAAAGATGACTAGCCCAAAACACTTGAATACTGGTTAAGACCGATATAATAAGTTGAAGACGACCAGCATAAGAAAGGCACCGATTCAACCAAGAAGAAAGTCTACTCGAAACTTTATCGACAAGGGGAGAGCAATCATGCAAATTCAATTTAGAAGAGATAATAGGAATCCCCAAATAACAAATAGGAAGGGAGCCAACCGTGTAACCAAAAAGGTTGATGAGCTGCTAACTAATGGCATTGGGCACTCCAGAAATGAAGGTATTGCTCTTAGCATGATTAGCACCAAGACCCGACAACAAGGAGAACTCATCGAGGGCTGATTTGAGAACAAGAGCTGATTGATAGGAACCATGGCAAAGCATAATAAGAACATCAGCAAAGCAAATGTGAGAAAGTTAAATCTTGTCACACTTCCAATGGTATTTGAAGTTATGAGAGTCCGCAATATGATTGGCTAAAAGTTTCGAGAGGACCTCCATAGCCATAACAAAGAGATATGGAGACATCTTCTTGGACACATTCCTTTTATTTATTTATTTATTATTTTTTTTTAACATTTCAAAATATTACATTTTATTTATATAAAAAAAAAAAATGTTAGAAAGGACATTGTAGAGTATTGAGCCATGGCTCATAACCCTTGTCCAAGTAAAAAAAATCTTTAGTTTTTCATCTTAGAAACACGTCCCGTGTACTACAACAAACATCGCATGTAATGGCAACAGTTGTGATTAAATGTTTTGTCTTTTTATTGGATTATTTGTATGCTATAAATTCAGTTATATATATATTATAATTATTCTTTATAACAGTTAGGTGATTTTATATCCTTAACAAAAATAATATATATTATTGTTTTTTTTTTCATTATATAAAATTATTTACAAATTGAATGGAGTTAAAAATTAGTGTTTGGAAAAAATTGAAAGGTGTAATGACGTGGTAATGTAATGATGTGACACATGAAAAGGAAGTGTCATGTAAGCTATCACATCAAGTCGGATATAGATGTTGGATAAAAGTGTTAGATGTCTACCACTATCCTTACCATTTGAATTTTTTTTTTAAATATTCAATAATTGGCCTTGATTATTAAAATTACACATTCCTCTAGATCCTTAGTTTTTCATCTTAGAAACACGTCCCGTGTACTACAACAAACATCGCATGTAATGGCAACAATTGTGATTAAATGTTTTATCTTTTTATTGGATTATTTGTATGCTATAAATTCAGTTATATATATATATTATAATTATTGGTTGGGATAATTGGTTGGGGGTTCCCATTTTGGACCTTTTAGGGATTCCTGATTATTTAGCTAATCCGCTCCGGGCGAGGGTTTCGGATTTTATTCATCAGGGTAGATGGGTGCTAGCCGATTGTTTTCGAGCGCGTTTCCCGGATCTGTGTTTTCGGATTGATCGTATTGCAATTTCTCCTGTTGTGGATTCTCTGGTTTGGGCTAATTCTCGGGATGGTCGTGTTTCTTGCAAGGCTGCTTATTCCCAGTTTTTCCGTGATATTCCTCAGGTTGTTTGGTGGAGAGATGTTTGGTCCCGTTTTATTCCCCCCTCTCGCTCTGCTTTGACTTGGCGTTTGATGTTGAACAGGCTTCCTACTGAGGATCGCCTTTGCAGGTCTGGGTTCCAGTTGGCTTCTCGTTGCAGTATTTGTGGGGTTAGTAGTGAATCTGCAGATCATCTTTTTCTTCATTGTCCCCTGGCGGTTGCTCTTTGGGAGGCGGTTTTCTCGACTTTCCAGCGACGTGTCTCTACCGACACTTGGCAATCCTTCTTCTTGCAAGCCATGTCAGTTTCCTTTAGTGAGCAGGTCAGGATTTTATGGAAAGCGGCTATCCATGCAGTGGTATGGGGGGTGTGGACTGCTCGTAATCAGTGGATCTTTGAAGGGAAGTCGGTGGACTTTAGATCCGTCCTTTCTTTGGTCTGGTGTGCGGTTTTAGAGGCTAATCGCCTAGGGATTGGTTGTATGCGTAACTGTATGGATGACCTTTTGATTCTTCGTCGATTTGGTCTTCAGGGTCGCCCTTCTAAAGCCCCAGTTATCAAGAGTGTGGTTTGGTCGCCTCCGGCCCCCGACTGGATTAAAGTGAATACTGATGGCGCTGCTATGGGCTCTCCGGGGGTTGGTGGTTGTGGTGGTATCTTTCGGAACTGTAGAGCATTTGTGAAGGGTTGCTTTGCTATTCCTCTTGGTCAAGTTTTCGCTTTTGAGGCTGAGCTTCTGGCGGCCTCATTGGCCATTAATTTTGCTTGGAAGTATGGGTGGCATCGAATCTGGCTTGAGAGCGATTCTTCTTATGTGGTTCAGCTTCTCTCTTCTCGTTCTGAGTTGGTTCCTTGGAGGGTTCGTCAGGCGTGGCAGCGCTGCATCTTCCAAATCTCACATATGGATTTTCAGGTTTCACATATTTTTAGGGAGGGTAATCAAGTTGCAGATACGCTTTCTAAGCATGCTTTGGAGCTTCAGACAGATTCTTGGTGGTTCTCTGCCCCGCCATTCTGTTCTTCTTTAGTTGGCAATGACTGCATGGGCCGCGAGTCTTTTCGTTTTTCTTGATGTTTTCTTTTTCTTTTTGGTGTGGCCTACGTGCCTCTTTTTGTTTGGGGTTGTTTTCCCTGGCTCTTTGTGCTTTGTTGCTTTTTGTCACTTTTTACTTTCTTTTATCTCTTTTATATACGGATACTGTCTAGGGGTTTTTCAGCATATGATCGCTTGTGATGCTTTTTCCCCTTAGATCAGTCCAATTTTATTAAAAATATATATTATAATTATTCTTTATAACAGTTAGGTGATTTTATATCCTTAATAAAAATAATATATATTATTGTTGTAGTTATTATAACTTCTTAAAAATGCTACTGTAATTATATCAAATATAAAAATTATATATATTTTTATTTTTTACTTAATTATTAATATAAAAGTTTTAATTGTGCACAGAAAAAATGCAAACATTAAAGAAAATAAATATAAATATTTATTAATGAATCAAAACAATTACATGATTCACACAACATATCAAACTTATAAGGAAATTTTTATATACAAAAATTTGAGTTTAATTTTATAAGAAGAAAAGGTACAAGAGCATGATTTTTTTTTTGGTAGCTAATTACAACAATATGTGATACGAACCTCGTCGATTGTAACAAGGATGATGCCTAGGATCATTCTAACCTCTGGTTCGGATGGAGACCGTGACCCAACACCTATAGCGAGATGTGAACCTTGGTATAATGAAGACGCCACAATCAAGGATGGAATACTTGATTGATAAGTCAGGGAGGAACGCCACAGAGAAAATCTGATAAGTTCCAATCAGTTCTCAAAGAACAAAAGAGAAAATTCTCTCAACTTTTATTAAAAATTCAAAACTAACGAAAAAAACATGAGTTGGTTCCTTTTAAACTAAAACCCTAGAAGACAAGGTAGGCTACACGCCTAACTCAACAAGGAAACAAATATTTCGGCCATTAAGGCCTTACAAAACGGGAAAGAAAATAAAACAAATTAAAACAAACAACTATTGACTTATTTCCTAATTGGAAGGCTAATTTTGGAAGGAAATCAGCCTCTTAATTTCGGAAAACAAATCAACCCAATATTATTTAGAAACTAAAAAGGAAATCTGAAATTGAATGTCCTCCAGCTTGTGCTCCACGCCTAAGCCTCTGCCACAAGCCCAAATATTCTCTTATTCGGCCCAATCAATGGCCTTAATGACGTTAATAAGCACTTGATCTTCATGTGGGCTCATCTTGGTCTTCAACACTTCAGAATCAGCCCAAGTGTCTTGAATCAGGCCATTAAGTGCCTCTTTGAATCTCTTAGCCCTTGTGATACGAACCTCGTCGATTGTAACAGGGATGATGCCTAGGATCGTTCTAACATCTGGTTCGGATGAAGACCGCGACCCAACACCTATAGCGAGATGTGAACCTTGGTATAGTGAAGACGCCACAATCAAGGATGGAATACTTGATTGATAAGTCAGGGAGGAACGCCACAGAGAAAATCTGATAAGTTCCAATCAGTTCTCAAAGAACAAAAGAGAAAATTCTCTCAACTTTTATTAAAAATTCCAAACTAACGAAAAAACATAAGTTGGTTCCTTTTATACTAAAACCCTAGAAGACAAAGTAGGCTACACGCCTAACTCAACAAGGAAACCAATATTTCGGCCATTAAGGCCTTACAAAACGGGAAAGAAAATAAAATAAACTAAAACAAGCAACTATTGACTTATTTCCTAATTGGAAGCCTAATTTTGGAAGGAAATCAGCCTCTTAATTTCGGAAAACAAATCAACCCAATATTATTTAGAAACTAAAAAGGAAATCTGAAATTGAATGTTCTCCAGCTTGTGCTCCACGCCTAAGCCTCTGCCACATGCCCAAATATTCTCTTATTCGGCCCAATCAATGGCCTTAATGACGTTAATAAGCACTTGATCTTCATGTGGGCTCTTCTTGGTCTTCAACACTTCAGAATCAGCCCAAGTGTCTTGAATCAGGCCATTAAGTGCCTCTTTGAATCTCTTAGCCCTTGCCCTTGTTATTGGCCCAACCGGAACATGCAATGGGTCCCTTGGCACTTCAGCTCCCTTATTCTCATCATTCCCTCCCTCTTGAAAAGGATTTGTCCTCAAATCATCACCTACATCAAAAGGAGACAAATCAGAAACATTGAAGCTTGCACTAACATTATACTCACCTGGAAGATCTAACTTGTAGGCATTGTCATTGATCCTTTCAAGCACTTGAAATGGGCCATCTCCCCTAGGAAGTAATTTAGAACGCCGTTGGACTGGGAACCGTTCCTTCCTCATATGCAACCACACCCAATCACCTGGCTCAAACACAACTTTCTTGCGCCCTTTATGAGCTTGGTTGGCATATTGTTCAGTTCTCCTCTCAATATTTTGCCGAGTCTTTTCATGGATTTGCTTAACAAAATCTGCCTTTTTCTTACCATCCAAGTTAACATGCTCATTCACAGGTAAAGGAATTAAATCCAAAGGAGTTAACGGATTAAAACCATACACAATTTCAAAAGGCGAAAAATGAGTTGCAGAATTCACACTCCTATTATAAGCAAACTCTACATGCGGCAAACAATCCTCCCATGTTTTCAAGTTCTTTTGTATTATAGCACGCAACAAGGCAGATAAAGTCCTATTAACTACTTCAGTTTGACCATCAGTTTGTGGATGACAAGTAGTAGAAAATAAAAGTTTAGTTCCTAACTTGCCCCCACAGAGTTCCAAAAGTAGCTTAAGAACTTAGCATCTCTATCCGAAACAATGGTTTTAGGCATGCCATGCAATCTAACAATTTCTTTGAAAAAACAAATCAGCAATATGTGATGCATCATCAGTTTTATGACAAGGAATGAAATGTGCCATTTTAGAAAACCTGTCAACAACCACATATATAGAATCCCTACCCCTCTTTGACCTAGGCAAACCCAGCACAAAATCCATAGAAATATCAATCCAAGGTCCACTAGGTATAGGCAAAGGAGTATACAAACCATGAGGCTGAACTCTAGACTTAGCTTGTCTACATGTAATGCATTTCTCACAAATTCTCTCTACATCACGTTTCATATGAGGCCAAAAGAAGTGTTCATGCAAAACATCTAGTGTCTTGGCTATACCAAAGTGCCCCATCAAACCTCCCCCATGAGCTTCTCTAACAAGCAATTCACGCAAAGAACTCTTAGGCACGCATAATTTAGTTTCTCTAAACAAAAATCCATCATGCCTATAAAACTTGCCAAATGCAACATTTTCACATGCATTGAATACATTGCCAAAATCAGCATCTTCCACATACAATTCTTTAATGTAGTTAAAACCAAACAATCTAGCATCCAAAGTGGAAAGTAAAACGTACCTTCTAGACAAAGCATCAGCGACGACGTTTTCCTTACCTTTCTTGTACTTGATCACATATGGAAATGTTTCTATGAACTCCACCCACTTGGCATGCCGCTTATTTAGCTTGTGTTGCCCCTTTAAATGCTTTAAGGACTCATGATCCGTGTGAATCACAAATTCCTTTGGCCAAAGGTAGTGTTGCCAAGTCTCCAATGCCCTAACCAACGCATACATCTCCTTGTCATAGGTAGGATAATTCATGGCTGCTCCATTTATCTTCTCACTAAAAAATGCAATGGGACGTCCTTCTTGCATTAGAACAGCTCCAATACCTATTCTTGAAGCATCACACTCAATCTCAAAAGCTTTAGCAAAGTCAGGCAAAGCAAGCAAATGTGCATTAGTCAGTTTTTCCTTAATCAAGTTAAATGCCTTTTCTTGTTCATTACCCCACTTAAAACCCACATTCTTTTTGATAACTTCAGTTAAAGGTGCAGCTAGACTACTAAAGTCTTTCACAAACCTCCTATAGAAACTAGCCAACCCATGAAAACTTCTCACTTGTCCCACATTTGTCGGTTTCGGCCACTCTTTAATTGCCTTAACCTTTTCCTCATCAACCCCAATTCCCTTAGTACTAACAACAAAACCCAGAAATACAAGTTTATCTGTGCAAAAGGTACACTTTTTTAAATTAGCAAATAATTTTTCTGTTCTTAAAACACCTAAAACAAGTTTTAAATGTTCAACATGCTCATCCAAATTTTTGCTATAAATCAGAATGTCATCAAAGTAAACAACCACAAATTTTCCAATAAAAGCACGCAAAACATGGTTCATTAATCTCATGAAAGTACTTGGTGCATTAGTTAACCCAAAAGGCATAACTAACCACTCATATAAACCATATTTTGTTTTGAAAGCAGTTTTCCACTCATCACCTTCTTTCATCCTAATTTGATGATATCCACTTTTAAGATCAATTTTAGTGAAAACAATAGAACCATGCAATTCATCAAGCATATCATCTAATCTAGGAATAGGATGTCGATACTTTACAGTGATATTGTTGATGGCACGACAATCAACACACATCCTCCATGTTCCGTCCTTCTTAGGCACAAGCAATACGGGAACCGCACAAGGACCCATACTCTCACGAACATACCCCTTTTCCATGAGCTCCTCAACCTGCCTTTGAAGTTCCTTTGTCTCCTCAGGATTACTTCTATATGCGGGCCTATTTGGAATTGGTGCTCCGGGTACAAAATCAATTTGGTGCTCAATCCCCCTTATTGGCGGTAAACCAATAGGCATCTCCTCGGGAAACACTTCATCAAAGTCCTGCAAAAGGGAAACAACAACACTAGGCAAAGAAGAGTCAATTTCGTTAGCACTAAAATAAGCCTCTTTGTACAAAAGTACAATCATTGGCTGATTTGAAAACAAAGCCCTTTTGATCTCACTCCCTCTTGCATAAAAGCTCACTTGTTTTCTCTCCTTTTTTTTCTCATCAGCCTTTTTTTCTTTTTCAATTTTCTTTTCTTTTTTTGCTGTTTCGGACTCCCTCTCTTTTGTCTCTCTTTCTTTTGAGCTCTCACTCTCCTTTTTAACATCTCTCTCTTTTTTTAACCTCATTTGATCTTCATATACTTGGCTTGGGGTTAAAGGTACAAGAGTGATTGGCCTTTTATTGAGTACAAATGAGTATCTATTTGTATATCCATCATGAGTCACATGCCTATCAAACTGCCATGGTCTTCCCAAAAGAATATGACTCGCATCCATTGGTACCACATCACACATAACTTCATCTTTGTATTTTCCAATTGAAAATGACACCAACACCTGTTTATTCACCCTAACTTCCCCACTATCATTCAACCATTGTAGTTTATAAGGTTTTGGGTGCTTCAAAGTTGTCAAATTCAATTTTTCCACCAAAGTAGTGCTAGCCACATTAGTACAACTCCCCCCATCAATAATCATACTACATACCTTGTCATTAACATGGCAGCGGGTGTGAAAGATGTTATCATGTTGTACCTCATCATCTTCCTTGGCTTGAGCACTAAGAGCTCTTCTTGCCACCAAAAGCTCTCCACCCACCAGATATTCGAAGTCACTTGCATCCTCCAAAGGTGGCATAGACTCATCATCGGATTCATCCTCGGATTCGATATCACCATCATCCCTCAAAACCATTACTCTCTTGTTTGGACATTGTGATGCAATATGACCTGCTCCCAAACACTTAAAGCATTTAATGTCATGGTTTCTAGAAGGTTGAGGATCTGATTTACCTTGATTTAATGAGCCTCCGGCCTTATGATCTTTAGGAGGTTCGGCTTTGGCCTTGAAACTAGGCTGGTCCTCTTTCTTGCTCCAATTCGGTTTCCATGTTGAAGAAGAACCCGAATTTTGCCCAACCCGTGTGGAACCCTTCCTCTTCAATTGTTGTTCCACTTTGATGGCCATGTGTACCATGTCAGTCAATTCAACATAGTGTTGCAACTCCACTACATTTGCAATGTCTCGGTGTAGCCCATTTAGAAACCTAGCCATTGTCGCCTCTCGGTCCTCATCCACATCAGCTCGAATCATGGCTATCTCCATCTCCTTGTAGTAGTCTTCTACACACTTAGACCCTTGAGTAAGAGTTTGCAATTTTTGAAACAAACCCCTATAGTAGTGACTTGGAATGAATCTCTTCCTCATAACAGTTTTCATCTCCTCCCATGTCTCAATAGGTCTTTCTCCATTCCGTCTCCTACTCATAATCAATTGATCCCACCAAACAATAGCATAATCGGTGAATTCTATGGCTGCCAATTTCACTTTCTTCAATTCAGAGTAATCATGGCAATCAAACACCAACTCTATTCTTTTCTCCCACTCTAAATAAGCTTCAGGATCAGTTTTACCTTGGAAGGTTGGAATCTTCACCTTTATATTACCCAAATTATTATCAACCCTCTCTCCATACCTATCTCCTCTATTCCCATACCTATCTTCTCTATTCCCATACCTATCTCCTCTACCTCCCATTCCACACCTAAATCTTCCTGCACCCACATTGGACATGCGATCATCCCCATCCATGTCATTTTCATCCCCATAATAATCATGAACTTCTTCCCTAACCGGAACTCTCTCTCTCCTACGTGCTTGGGGAACGGGGCGTGGCTGTTCCATACGTGTGTTTTCCACTTTATCTAAGCACTCATGTAAATGCTCCAATTCCCCCCTCATCATCCGTCTCATCTCCCCTACTAATGCCTCCTTCCAATTCTTTAGATCCGCCGGAATGGAAGAATCTTCAGTAGTGCCTTTATCTTTGTTGTCAGACATGTTTTTCCTGCAAGAAAAATATTAGAAAATAAAAAGGACCTCACGGCACTCCCTCACGTGTTTCGCTCGAATAATCAATTCACTCAACACTCGTGTGTTTCACTCAATATATTCGGCTTTTACCCTCAGTACTTTCTCACCACTCTTGCCTTTTTCCACTCATAATTTTCTCAAAAGTTCTTATCAAACTAACCAAACAATAATCAGAATTTCTTAGCCACGTTCACAAGAAACTCAGATTTGCTAGGTTCACACGAACGAATTACAATGAAACTGAAATAATAGGGACGAGTTTCTACTACCAAGAATATATATATATTTTTTTAATACTACCACTGCACGAAACCAGAAGAGGAAAGACAAAAGTTGGTATATATTCAACTACACGATTGTCCAAAATAAAAATTTTTGTACTCTTTTTTTTTTTTTTTTTTTTTTTTACCGACCTTGATCAACAAGCAAGATCTTTTTTTTTTTTTTTTTTTTTTTTTCGGTTCTGGACTTGATCAAATCAAACGGAATCAAAGAAGAAGAAGAAGAACAACAACAACAACAAAGATAGATTAAACCTGATGTTAGAAGCCGAAGCTCTGATACCAACTGATACGAACCTCGTCGATTGTAACAAGGATGATGCCTAGGATCGTTCTAACCTCTGGTTCGGATGGAGACCGCGACCCAACACCTATAGCGAGATGTGAACCTTGGTATAGTGAAGACGCCACAATCAAGGATGGAATACTTGATTGATAAGTCAGGGAGGAACGCCACAGAGAAAATCTGATAAGTTCCAATCAGTTCTCAAAGAACAAAAGAGAAAATTCTCTCAACTTTTATTAAAAATTCCAAACTAACGAAAAAATATAAGTTGGTTCCTTTTATACTAAAACCCTAGAAGACAAAGTAGGCTATACGCCTAACTCAACAAGGAAACCAATATTTCGGCCATTAAGGCCTTACAAAACGGGAAAGAAAATAAAACAAACTAAAACAAGCAACTATTGACTTATTTCCTAATTGGAAGCCTAATTTTGGAAGGAAATCAGCCTCTTAATTTCGGAAAACAAATCAACCCAATATTATTTAGAAACTAAAAAGGAAATCTGAAATTGAATGTTCTCCAGCTTGTGCTCCACGCCTAAGCCTCTTCCACATGCCCAAATATTCTCTTATTCGGCCCAATCAATGGCCTTAATGACGTTAATAAGCATTTGATCTTCATGTGGGCTCTTCTTGGTCTTCAACACTTCAGAATCAGCCCAAGTGTCTTGAATCAGGCCATTAAGTGCCTCTTTGAATCTCTTAGCCCTTGCCCTTGTTATTGGCCCAACCGGAACATGCAATGGGTCCCTTGGCACTTCAGCTCCCTTATTCTCATCACCTTGCCCTTGTTATTGGCCCAACCGGAATATGCAATATGATTGCCCTTGGCACTTCAGCTCCCTTATTCTCATCAATATGATTGCCCCACCAAATTTCATTTTCTCCTTTTGACAAAACATAGCAACCTTCATCTTGATAACCTAAAAGACATCAATAAAATAAATTTATATTTTATAAAAAACGAATAAACATATATGAATTTACATAACCATCACAATTATGAAATAGAGATTGTAGAGATTGTAACTAAAAGGATCAAAGATGGAAAAAAAAAAAATTAAATAATGAAACTAACAAATAATATAGAGGAAATCATAAATCTCTTAACAAGAAATATAACTTCACAATGGAAGACATGGAATACTTCTACATGTAGATTCATAACCAGATTTTCTAACTGGAAACTTACAAATGAAAGAGAGAACAACATACCAAAAAAATATGAAGTTTTTAATGAGGATGGAAGATGAAGACAGGTATTGATACTTGAGAGCTTTGTGGTAAAAGTAGGGATTTTGAGTGAGTGGTTTGGTGGCTATTGATCGTGCCAAAATAGATATGATCTTGGCTCCCATTTCCTAGTCTTTTTGTTTGATTCTTAGGCAATATCCTGTCATTTAATTATGTAAATCAAGTGTTTTAGGATTACTATGGCCATAGGGGCATTGGTGAGAAGGAGATGAATTTTGGTGCAAAAATGTGCAAAAGGAGGAAAATTAGAAATTGAAGTTAGGGCATTTTGCGGTTGATGTCGCTAAAAAGCAACAATGACAATTACAAGGACTTGTCGTTGTTCAAGTGTTATTGCCTTAACACTGCGACATGGGGGCGAAACTCATTAAAATCAAACAGGTGCAATGTCGCAGTTTATGTGTCACTTCTTAGACACCATGATAGAGAGAAGAAATCAGGGGCAAGATGAGGATTTGGGCAAAGTTCGAGATTTCGGCACCTCAATTCGGCTGTTCCCAACCGTCGTTTTACTTCAGAGAATTGCACCTCAATTCGGCTATTCCCAACCGTCGTTTTCAACTACTGTTTTACTTCAGAGAATTCGGCACCTCAATTCAGCTACTCCCAACCACCATTTTACCTGACAGGATTAGACCAAGGATGAATTTTAGCCCATTCAGGAGGGGTATTCTTGTCCTTTCGTGTCCATTTCGTATCCTAGTCTTCGCAACATATAAATACACCAACTTTTATAGAGAATTAGGAACGTATTTGATCACCCATAATTCCCATCTCAAATTCCTCCATTTCTACTCTTGAACTCATCTTCTCCACCCAAACTCAACAATAAAGTCTATATTACTTCACCCAAACCATTCCTCTATTCCCATCTTCTACACCCATCTCTTTTGTCACTGCCCATTTGACATCCACCTATCTAGACATATCCTCATCCACCACTCTTTGCACAAAGACCAACAAGGAAGCTCAAGGAAGGATCAAGCTTACAAGAGAGACTCATAGGTTATTTCCATTTTACTTCATTCCTTTGTTTGTGATTATTTGTAATTAAACCCTCATTCTAGGGTAATGATTTGAGAAACTCTTGGACAAAGGGTATTTGTTAGCTTTCAATAATATGTTTATACAATTATAGTTCTATTTACTTTTTAATTAGATCTTGCTCTTATGTGATTGATCAAATGCTATTATGATATAGAGCTTCAATTAAAAGTTAATTGTGCTTAATTAGAAACTTGAATGTGAGTTAGGTTTTCTGAAAACCTATGTTTTCACATGCTTGTGAGTTGTATGTGATCAACTTGCTATCTAGGACTATGTGTGCTTTGATTGAATATATTTGATTGATTAATAGTTCTTAAATGTGCTATGTGTCTACCTCAAGAGAAGAAGCACCAAAGGTAAATTTTTAAGTGCTTACTTGCTTTGAAGAGATGTAGTTGCACACACTCACAACTCATGCATATGTTTAATTCTTGTATGTTGTGTGTTTTTATATGTGTGCATTCATGTTCATTAATATCTCCTCTTGCCTGTTTAAATGATTGCATCTTGTATGTCATATGTCATTTCATGATTAGACTTAGGTTGCATACATTGTGTATAGGCACTGTACAAAGCGTTGTTCATACAACGCCCATCTGAGACCTGGTGAGGTTTGGGTTAGGCGTTGTATAGACCCGATCGATTTAAATTGGTCACTAAACATTTGCTCTACAAAGCGTTGTACGTACACCGCTATGTACAGCGACAATCTAGTTCCCGAGTTGGAAAGAGATTTGGCGCTGTTGGGTCGCCCTATAAAGGCACTGTACGTACAGCGCCAAGGAAGATTGTTCTTCATTTTCCCTGGTAGGCACTGTACAAATCGCTCTACGTATAGCGACCTGTCAATGAAGATTGTTCTTCATTTTCCCAGGTAGGCACTATACAAGTCGCTCTACGTACAACGATTTGTACAGCGCCCAAGGAAAAATCAGGGTAACTTATCAAAACGCTGTCACTTTATTTTAAGACCCTATAAATATGCCTCTTCAGCTTTAGGTCGAGTTAGAGAGTTCAAATATCATATTTTTCCCTTAGAACATTTTTCAAGAGAAAAATTTTCACAAGAACTCACCTTTAAACATTCAAAGTCATTCCTTTGTGCATCAAAGTTCATGAAGCATCATCCATGATCATATAGGATGCATCCATACATGGTTTTGCAACATCACATCTTTCTTGGTAAGGTTTTCGCTAACTTCATCTAATTTTAGTGTCTTTCTTAGCAAGTCATCTCTTTTATTACTTGTATGCTCTTAGAATATATTTCTAGATACAGGATAGAGATTGTATGTGGTGTATTGATTGAGTGTTGTATTGTGATAGCTATCTAGGTTTATTTAATCTATGTTTAGCTAAGCTTTATGACTTGTCATTTAGTTTTTGATATCTAGGATTGAATTAATTGCCATATTATCATCCTAGATAAGCATATAAGGCTCCCTAGCTCTATTTGCATTTTTTATATCATACATATTCATATAAGCTATTTTATCTCTTCATTAAGAAGTAAGACTTGTGGTTAAGATTGTTTAGGCCTCAGCCAAATTAGACTAGGTCTAGTTTTGTAGGCCCGCGGGTAGTGGTGGTGGGTTATAGACCGGGATTAGGTTGTAAATACCATCGCAATTAGTGGATTCGAGGTTCATATGTGGGGAACATAACAGCCCATGGTTTTTCCCAGTTTGGGTTTCCACTTAAAAATCAAGTGTTATCTAAATTCCGTAACTTTCACTTGATTTATTGCTTTAATTAGTTTGGGGTATTTTTGTAATATTGATTGTTAACCATCAAAATTGGCAAAGGACCAAAGAAGAATTTTCCACCTCGATACATGGAGGACATGGGAATCTAGATACCATCCGGGTACCCCAAGAAAGGAGGGATCTCGATTGATCCGAGTACAAACCCTCTCCAGAGGGATCCAGCCCGGTAATTCTCTAGCTTCTCGTGAACCCCGTAGCACCCTGACATGAAGCTCCACCTAGTATCTCGATACGGAGCTCCACCAAGCACCTCGATTCACAGTTCATCCAGCAGCACCCCGACATGAAGTTCCACCCAGTATCTCGATGTGGAGCTCCACTAAGCACCTCAATTCACAGTTCATCCTGCAGCATCCCGACACGAAGTTTCACCCAGTATCCTGATGTGGAGTACCACCAAGCGCCCTGCTGCTAGACCATCCAGATATCTCGCTATTTCATTGGCTAGATATCATGCTGTAACCTCGGTTGGTGTCCTGATCCTTAAGTAGTAGCGAGATACTCAGGAACTCATAATACCTTAGAATCAGCTCGCTAGGCAGTAAGATACTTGATGAAGAAAATACCAAAGAACAAAAATGACCAGGATAAAGCTCCATAGAGAAATACTGAAACGCCGCCATTTAGCCAAAATAGGAGGAATGGATTTCTCCCCGCCGATTGACAGTTCTATTTTAACAAGTCAACTCTGTTAGAATCCTTCTAGGAAGGAAAGACTTGATTCTGAAAGCTCCTACGAGATTGTCTCCTCTTAGGAAGGAAAGACTTGATTCTGACGATAAAAACTCTGAGATTGTCTCCTAAGAGGTAGGAAGTCCTACAATCGCCAAACCCTAGACCGAAACTATAGTAGTGCATGGCAAGCAACATGACCTATATAAACAACATGATACACACCAGAAAAAGGATCGGGAATTCAACTCCTAAAACTCTACGTTCAGTTCTACTTATCGACACGTACGAGTTCGCCACCACCATCTCCATCGCCTACTGAAGCTCCAAGCTCAATGATGAGAATCAAGAAGCATCATCAAACGCTCAATTGCATGTTCCAGTTGGGCCAATTGCAAGGGCCAAGAGGATCAAAGAAGCATTTAATGATAATTGATTCTGAGTTGCTGAAGTACAAGTTCGGCCCACATGAAGACCAAATCCGGGCTAAACTTTGTAGACCTCTACAGGGGGCATATGGAGTCGGATCATCTATTATAATATGTTTTCGGAAAGCCCAAGATGAGTCCTACAGATGTTATGAAGACTCCGTCATCCGTAACAGATCGCAATAGGCCCAAAATCAGCCATCTATCTTATTACGCGCAGACTTGAGCTGGACAAGAGCTGGACGCCAAGCAGAACTTCGTGGGCCTCTACAGAAGGCATATAGAGTCGGATCGTCTATTATAATATGTTTTCGGAAAGCCCAAGACGAGCCCTACAGATGTTATGAAGACTTCGTCCTCCGTAACAGATCATAACAAGCCCGAATTTAGACATCTAGATTGTTGCGCGAAGACTTGAGCTGAGGAGTCCGAATTTCAGCTTAATTCCGTGTGGTTGGAGGAGTCCTAATTTCAGCATACTTGTGTGTGGTACAAGTTAGGGTTAGAGAAGATTCAATTTCAGTTTAGTATTTAGTATTTTGTTCCCTTTTAGGTCTTAGATAGTTTAGTATTTAAGGGACTCATTGATGTATTATTCAGGAGACTTTGAATGAAATAATATTATTTGAGAGAACGTTTTCTCTTGGTTCTTCGTTGAACTATGAACTTATCAAGGTTTATACCTTGTGGCGTTCAAACTTGACTTATCACTCACCTTCTTCTTGTTCTTGAGTGTGGCGTCTACAACCTTCTTGATACCGTTGGTTCTTATCTCCATATAGATAATGGGTCGCGGTCCTTTTTATTTTCTTTATTTGTAAACTTGAATTAGAAAACGATCCTTCATTACCATATATTGGTTCTGGGTCTCACTACTCTTGGTGAGGTTCATATCAGTTGGTATCAGAGCTTAGGCTTCTAAATCAGGTTTGATCTATCCTTTTTTTCTATTTCTTTTTATTTTGTTAGATCAAAAAAAAAAAAAAAAAAGTTGATCAGATCCGTTACCACAAAAAAAAATAAATAAATAAAAAAATAAAAAAATTTGATCTGATTCCGATTAAAAAAAAATTGATCAGATCCGTTACAAAAAAAAAAAAAAAGTGAACGAAGTGTGAAAAAAAGGCAAGAGAGTGCGAGCTCATCAGAGGTTAACAGCTGAAATTGAGTGAAACACGAGTGTGAGTGCCTTCATTATTGAGAGTAAACACGTGAGGGAGTGTTTGTGAGGCTTACCAATTTGTTTTCGCAGGTTAAAGAAAAAAAAAATGTCTGATGATGCACCAGAAAAGTATGATCTCAAACTTTTTTTAAAGTTCTTTGATCAAAAGTTTGATCAGTTGGAGATGAGGTTGGATCAACAATCGAAGAGGAAGGGTACCACACAAGTTGGGCAACATTCGGGTTCTTCTTCATTATGGGAACCGAATTGGAACGAGAGGGATGACCAACCTAGTTTCAATGCCAAGGCCGAACCTTCCAAAGATCACAAAGATGGAGAGATTTTGGTCGCAAGAAGAACTCTTAGTGCTCAAGTAAAGGAAGATGATGAGGTACAACGTGACAATGTCTTTCACACCCGATGCCATGTTAATGATAAGGTATGTAGCATGATAATTGATGGGGGAAGCTGTACTAATTTGGCTAGCACTAGTTTGGTGGAAAAACTAAATTTGGCCACTTTAAAGCACCCAAAACCTTATAAGCTACAATGGTTGAATGATAGTGAAGAAATCAAGGTGACTAAACAGGTGTTGGTATACTTTTTCCATTGGAAAGTACAAAGATGAAGTCTTGTGTGATGTGGTACCAATGCATGCGAGCCATATCCTTTTGGGGCGACCATGGCAGTTTGATAGGCGTGTAACTCATGATGGTTACACAAATAGATACTCCTTTGTACTCAATAAAAAGCGAATCACTCTTGTACCCTTAACCCCAATACAAGTTTATGAAGATCAAGTGAGATTAAAAGAAAGAAAAGATGAAAAAAAGGAGAGTGAGAGTTCAAAAGAAAGAGAGACAAAAGAAAGAGAGATTGAAACAGCAAAAAAAGAAATCGCGGCTGATGAGAAACAAAAAAAAAGACAACAAGTGAACTTCTATGCAAAAAAAAGTGAGATCAAAAAGGTCTTGTTTTCAAATCAGCCAACTTCTTGGCCTAGTGTTCTTGTTTCTCTTTTGCAGGACTTTGATGAAGTGTCGCAGGCAATCAACAACATTACGGTGAAGATTCGAGGACGAATCCTTTTGAAGAGAGGGGGAATGATGAGAATCAAGAAGCATCATCAAACGCTCAATTTCATGTTCCAGTTGGGCCAATTGCAAGGGCCAAGAGGATCAAAGAAGCATTTAATGATAATTGATTCTGAGTTGCTGAAGTACAAGTTCGGCCCACATGAAGACCAAATCCGGGCTAAACTTTGTAGACCTCTACAGAGGGCATATGGAGTCGGATCGTCTATTATAATATGTTTTCGGAAAGCCCAAGACAAGCCCTACAGATGTTATGAAGACTCCGTCATCCGTAACAGATCGAAACAGGCCCAAAATCAGCCATCTATCTTATTACGGGCAGACTTGAGCTGGACAAGAGCTGGACGCCAAGCAGAACTTCGTGGGCCTCTACAGAAGGCATATGGAGTCGGATCGTCTATTATAATATGTTTTCGGAAAGCCCAAGATGAGCCCTACAGATGTTATGAAGACTCCGTCATCCGTAACAGATCGCAACAGGCCCAAAATCAGCCATCTATCTTATTACGCGCAGACTTGAGCTGGACAAGAGCTGGACGCCAAGCAGAACTTCGTGGGCCTCTACAGAAGGCATATAGAGTCGGATCGTCTATTATAATATGTTTTCGGAAAGCCCAAGACGAGCCCTACAAGCCCAAGACGTCCTCCGTAACAGATCACAACAAGCCCGAATTTAGACATCTAGATTGTTGCGTGAAGACTTGAGCTGAGGAGTCCGAATTTCAGCTTAATTCCGTGTGGTTGGAGGAGTTCTAATTTCAGCATACTTGTGTGTGGTACAAGTTAGGGTTAGAGAAGATTCAATTTCAGTTTAGTATTTAGTATTTTGTTCCCTTTTAGGTCTTAGATAGTTTAGTATTTAAGGGACTCATTGATGTATTATTCAGGAGACTTTGAATGGAATAATATTATTTGAGAGAACGTTTTCTCTTGGTTCTTCATTGAACTATGAACTTATCAAGGTTTATACCTTGTGGCGTTCAAACTTGACTTATCACTCACCTTCTTCTTGTTCTTGAGTGTGGCGTCTACAACCTTCTTGATACCGTTGGTTCTTATCTCCATATAGATAATGGGTCGCGGTCCTTTTTATTTTCTTTATTTGTAAACTTGAATTAGAAAACGATCCTTCATTACCATATATTGGTTCCGGGTCTCACTACTCTTGGTGAGGTTCATATCACTCCACCATTAGCCTAGAAAAACACAACTCTTGTATTCATAATATTAGGCTATAATTAATAAAAATCTTATTTATTTATCATATTTTCTACATTCAAACCAGACTTGTTATATCAGGAACATTCTTGGTATCAAACTATGTGATACCCCTCCGATTGGGATCGATCCTTATCTTGGTCCATAAAGTTGTTATTTGGAGATTCACCCCGGTGACGATTTTTCAGTAACACTTTTGGCGCTGTCTATGGGAAACTATTTTCCCAACCAATCTCAAAATAACCTAGTTCTATTCATAGATCTTCAGAATGAGACTTCGATCCTCCAAGGTTCATCCCTATTCATCAGGACCGCAGTCCTTCGCTTCCACCGAGAGACCCCAAAGGTGGGGTAAGGGGTCTAGGAATGAGAATCCTACACCAGTGTCTCCTCCAAATGCTGGGTTTTTTTGCCTCAAGACCTTGCCAAGCAAGAAGTCAATTGGGAAGTCCTAGAACAATAAGCTGCAGTATATGTAGAAGCCATCCGGCTCAGGATGATAGCCTAGGGAATCCCCTTTGAAGCAGCCGGGATCCTAGGAGACGTTGGCCCAAGTACCCGGTTACCAGTGTTTGACTGACTAGGGCCACCTCTCCCAGCCTGACAGGTGGATCTCAGACCCAGACTAGTGAAGTCTGCAATTGAGGTTCCCTCTAGGAGAGCCCAATCTCCACCAAAACCAAGGGCGAAGGAGAGGAATCCGCATCCCTATTCAGAAGGAAGTGCTAGATCCCGAAAGAGCCCCAGAGGAAGACATCAGAGAGCTAAGCAGAAGGAAGTGGTCATTGATTCATAAACTTCCGACGAAGAAGGCTCAGTAGCCCGATCCGGGAATAAGAAATCCTAGCACCTGGAAGATCAGATGGCTAAGATGGCAAAGGAGCTAGAGGAATTGAAGAAGGGAAAGCACCAAGGAATCTGGAAGAACCCCCTGGATGAGATGAATGCACCTTTCTCCAAGAGAATCAGGGAGGTAGAGTTACCTCCCAAATTCAGGATGCCCTATGAGAAGTATTTTGGGACAGAAGACCCCGTCAGCCACCTGGAAAGCTTTGCTCACCAGATAGAGGTCCAAAACGTGACCCAATCAGCCATGTGCATGATGTTTCCTTCAACCCTGACCGACTGCGCCAAGACGTGGTTCAGAAAGTTATCACCAGGTAGTGTTGATTCATTTTCTAAGCTTACCACAGCTTTTTGTGTACAGCTTCAGGGGATCAAGCCTTGTCCCAAGGACCCTATCTTGCTTCAATATGTGGTCCAGGAACGGGGTGAAACTTTTAGATCTTATGTGGAGAAATTCAATAAAGAAGTTGTCCAGATGGGAGTATTCGACAAGAAGGAAACCTTAGCCAACTTTTGAAAATACCTATGGGCTGGCAAACTATTTCGCTCTTTTGCTAAGCATCCATAGAGACTTACTAGGAGGCCTACAATTGGGCTTTGGAACAAGTAGACATAGAAGAACAGCTTTGGATTAAGATCGAGCACGATGAAGCCCGATTAGCACCTCATCATAAGAAGGAAGCTCCGAAGCCCGCACTAGTTAAGAAATTCCAGAATTACCCCCCGATTCGGTCTACCTATCGGTCGCCCCTTATTCCCTCATACCAAGAAAGATATCCAGCTAGGAGGTCACTCCATAGGGCGGTCCCTCTGAAGGAGGTGGCATGGGTAGCAAGGGAGGAAGATAGATACAATCACTACACCCCCATCAATGCTTCACGAGAAACCATCTACCTCGCCATCCGGGATAAGGGCCTACTCAGAAAGCTAGGTCCCATGAAAGTCCCAGCTGACAAGAGGAATCAATACAAGTATTGTGATTTCCACGAGGACATAGGGCACAACACTTCTGAATGCTACAGCCTCCACAACCATATTGAAGGACTGGTAAGGGGAGGCCTTTTAACTAAATTTTTACAGCAGGTGCGGGACAACATCAAGGAAGGGAAACAAGTGCAGAGAGGGATGCAGGAGGTAGCAGAAAGAAGGAGGGATGGAGAAAAGGACTTGATGCAGTAGATCTAGGTGATTGACACCATTAGCGGAGTCCTTACTCTAGCTAGAACCTCCAATAATTCAAGAAAGAGCCACGCAAGGAAGATTCCTATGCTCAATACTGGTCATGAGATACTCAAAGTCAATAGCGGATCCCGAGACCTACCCCGCTCTACCAAAATTATTTTCACGGAGGAAGATGTTTACAATACAATTCAACCACATGATGATCCCATGGTAATCTCAGTACAGATCGCCAACTGCTGGGTACACTGTGTCCTGATTGATACGGGAAACAGTGTTGATATTCTGTTCAAGGGGGCTTATGAACAACTTAACTTGAAGAACTCTTGTTACAATAGCTGCACCTCGCTTTTGTATGGATTAACAGGGGACTTTGTAATGCCAATTGGGTCAAAAATCCTGCCAATGATAGTCGGAGAAGCTCCTCTTCAACATAACATAATGATAGAGTTCATCGTGGTAGATACCTCGTCTACCTACAATGTAATCCTGGGTAGACCATTCTTGTCAGGGATTAGAGGGGGCACTTTTCATCTACCACAACGTCTGGAAATTCCCGGTGGGAACGGGAGTAGGGGAAGTTAGAGGGGATCAGCAGGCAGCCCGCAACTGTTACGCGGTATTCACCAACCCTGCTGCATTAGCTAAGCAATGTGCACATGTGACCAGTGAACCAAGTCAGGGAACCCCAGAACAGGATCACTATGTCTTGGAAGAAGGAGAGGTACCAGACATAATCATAGAGGAGCCAGAGGAGGAGGAGGAGGAGGGAGGTTGGGCCAATGGACATCCCGCGGATCAACTAGAAGAGATACCAGTCAAGGGTGAAGATCAAACTAAGGTAGTAAAAATTGGAGGAGGTCTGGACCCCGAAATCAAGAAGGACTTAGTGAAACTCCTCAAGGAATACAACGATATCTTCGCCTGGAGCTATGAAGAGAGGCCTGGCATTCCTCTTAGCTTGGCTACTCAAAGGTTAGCAGTAGACGCAACCTTTAAACTAATAAAACAGAAATGAAGACATTTCAATGCCGAACAGAACGCCGCAGTCTAGGAAGTAGACAGGCTCCTAAAGGTCGGGTTAATAAGGGAATCTCGGTACCCTGAATGGATCGCCAATGTGGTCATGGTAACCAAGTCTAACAGGAAATGGCGAATTGTGTAGATTACACCGATCTCAACCGGGCTTGCCCCAATGATAGTTTCCCCCTGCCAAAGATAGATCAGCTCATTGACTCCACCACAGGAAACAAGCTCATAAGCTTCATGGATGCCTTTTCGGGGTACAATCAAATCATGATGCACCCCTCTGATCAGGACAAGACTAGCTTTATCACCGGATAGGGCCTCTACTACTATAAGGTAATGCCTTTCAAACTTCAAAATGCAGGTGCCACATACTAGCGTATGGTGAACAAATTGTTCAAAGAGCAAATAGGAAGATCCATGGAGGTGTACGTAGATGATATGATCATGAAATCTCAGGAGGCTGGACAACACACTAGGGACTTTCGCCAAACTTTTCAGGTGATAAGACAGAACTAGATGAGACTGAACCCCGCCAAGTGTGCCTTCGAGGTAGCAGCAGGGAAATTCCTGGGATTCATGGTGCATGACAGGGGGATCGAGTCTAATCCCGAGAAGATCAAAGCTATCCTAGATCTCGAATCCCCAACAACTCTCAAACATGCACAAGGTTTAATTGGTCGGATAGCAACATTAAACCAGTTCATATCCCGCTCCACTGATAAATGCCTCCCTTTTTTTAAGATAATCAAGCAGCGGAAGAAAATGAAGTGGGACGAGTAAAGCGAACAGGCTTTCCAAGCTTTGAGGGAGTACTTGTCCAGCCCGTCTTTGTTAGTAAAACCTACCTCGGGGGAAGAGCTCTTACTCTATTTGGCAGTTTCAGAAGCTGCTACCAGCGGAGCCTTAGTGAATGAGTGCAATGACGGGATACAAAGACCAGTTTACTACTTGAGTCGGGCATTCACTAAGTCTGAGAAAAACTGATGAGAATAAGGGAGCTGCACCAAGGGACCCATTGCATGTTCCGGTTGGGCCAATAACAAGGGCTAGGGCTAAGAAATTCAAAGAGGCACTCAATGGCCTAATTCAAGACACTTGGGCTAATTCTAAATTGTTAAAGCCCAAGATAAGCCCACATGAAGACCAAGGCTTAATTAATATCATCAAGGCAATGGATTGGGCCGAATAAGAGAAGACTTGGGCGTGAAGCACAAGTTTGGAGGAGATTCAATTTCAGTTGTTTTGTTTCCTTTTTATTTTCGTTTTGTAAGGCTAAGGCCGAAATATTTATTTCCTTTTTGAATTAGGCATGTAGCCTAATATTTGTTTCCTTTTTGAATTAGGCGTGTAGCCTACCTTGTCTTCTAGGGTTTTAGTTTAAAAGGAACCAACTTATGTTATTTTCGGCAGTTTTGAATTTTTAATAAAAGTTTAGAGAATTTTCTCTTTTGTTCTTTGAGAACTAATTGGAACTTATCAGATTTTCTCTGTGGCGTTCCTCCCTGACTTATCAATCAAGTTTCCATCCTTGATTGTGGCGTCTTCCTTATACCAAGGTTCACATCCCGCTATAGGTGTTGGGTCGCGGTCTCCATCCGAACCAGAGGTTAGAACGATCCTAGGCATCATCCTTGTTACAATCGACGAGGTTCGTATCAGTTGGTATCAGAGCTTCGGCCTCTAACATCAAGTTTTATCTATCTTTGTTCTTCTTCTTCTTTGAATTCCGTTTGATCAAAGTCCAGTACTTAAAAAAAAAAAAAAATTCAAAAGATCTTGCTTGTTGATCAAGGTCGGTAAAAAAAAAAAAAAAAAAAAAAAATTCTTGGTAGTAGAAACTCGTCCCTGATATTTCAGTTTCATTGTAATTCGTTTGTGTGAACCTAGCAAATCTGAGTTTCTTGTGAACGTGGCTAAGAAATCATGATTATTGTTTGGTTAGTTTGATAAGAACTTTTGAGGAAATTACGAGTGGAAAAAGGTAAGAGCGGTGAGTATATACTGAGGGTAAAACCCGAGTATATTGAGTGAAACACACGAGTGTTGAGTGAATTGATTATTTGAGCGAAACACGTGAGGGAGTGCCATGACGTCCTTTTTATTTTCTAATCTTTTTCTTGCAGGAAAAACATGTCCGACAACAAAGAAAAAGGCACTACTGAAGATTCTTCCATTTCGGCGGATCTAAAGAATTGGAAGGAGGCATTAGTAGGGGAGATGAGACGGATGATGAGGGGAGAATTGGAGCATTTACATGAGCGCTTAGATAAAGTGGAAAACGCACGTGCAGAACAGCCACGACCCGTTCCCCAAGCACGTAGGAGAGAGAGAGTTCCGGTTAGGGAAGAAGTTCATGATTATTATGGGGATGAAAATGACATGGAGGGTGATGATCGCATGTCCAATGTGGGTGCGGGAAGATTTAGGCGTGGAATGGGAGGTAGAGGAGATAGGTATGGGAATAGAGAAGATAGGTATGGGAATAGAGAAGATAGGTATGGAGAGAGGGTTGATAATAATTTGGGTAATATAAAGGTGAAGATTCCAACCTTCCAAGGTAAAACTGATCCTAAAGCTTATTTGGAGTGGGAGAAAAGAATAGAGTTGGTGTTTGATTGCCATGATTACTCCGAATTGAAGAAAGTGAAATTGGCAGCCATAGAATTCACCGATTATGCTATTGTTTGGTGGGATCAATTGATTGTGAGTAGGAGACGGAATGGAGAAAGACCTATTGAGACATGGGAGGAGATGAAAACTGTTATGAGGGGGAGATTCATTCCAAGTCACTACTACAGGGGTTTGTTTCAAAAATTGCAAACTCTTACTCAAGGGTCTAAGTGTGTAGAAGACTACTACAAGGAGATGGAGATAGCCATGATTCGAGCTGATGTGGAGGAGGACCGAGAGGCGACAATGGCTAGGTTTCTAAATGGGCTACACCGAGACATTTCAAATGTAGTGGAGTTGCAACATTATGTTGAATTGACTGACATGGTACACATGGCCATCAAAGTGGAACAACAATTGATGAGGAAGGGTTCCACAAGGGTTTGGGCAAAATTCGGGTTCTTCATCATCATGGAAACCGAATTGGAGCAAGAAAGAGGACCAGCCTAGTTTTATGGCCAAAGCTGAACCTCCTAAAGATCATAAGGCCGGAGGCTTATTAAATCAAGGTAAATCAGATCCTCAACCTTCTAGAAACCGTGACATTAAATGCTTTAAGTGTTTGGGAGCAGGTCATATTGCATCACAATGCCCAAACAAGAGAGTAATGGTTTTGAGGGATGATGGTGATATCGAATCCGAGGATGAATCCGATGATGAGTCTATGCCACCTTTGGAGGATGCAAGTGACTTCGAATATCCGGTGGGTGGAGAGCTTTTGGTGGCAAGAAGAGCTCTTAGTGCTCAAGCCTAGGAAGATGATGAGGTCAACGTGATAACATCTTTCACACTTGTTGCCATGTTAATGACAAGGTATGTAGTATGATTATTGATGGGGGGAGTTGTACTAATGTGACTAGCACTATTTTGGTGGAAAAATTGAATTTGACAACTTTGAAGCACCCAAAACCTTATAAACTACAATGGTTGAATGATAGTGGGGAAGTTAGGGTGAATAAACAGGTGTTGGTGTCATTTTCAATTGGAAAATATAAAGATGAAGTTATTTGTGATGTGGTACCAATGGATGCGAGTCATATTCTTTTTGAAATCATAGAACCAATCATTGACTGACACACGGATTGTGCAATTAATACCTACGTGTCCAAGAAAGATTTCCTCTTCTACAATTGAAACTAGTCAGATAGGGGACATATAGACAGACAAGGCAGAAAATCCTTCAAGCATAATCGAAAACTTGACTCCGACCCCGACAAGGTATCAGTGTCCAAGTCAGAAGGGACTTCTGTTAACTGCCAAAATTGACAGAGGACCAAAATTGACAGAGGACCGAAGAAGAATTTTCCACCTTGATACATGGAGGACATGGGAATCTAGATACCATCCGGCTACCCCAAAAAGAGAGGGATCCCGATTGATCCTAGTACAAACCCCCTCCAGAGGGATCCAGCCCGGCAATTCCCTAGCTTCTCATGAACTCTGCAGCACCCCGACATGAAGTTCCACCCAGTATCCCGATGCGGAGCTCCACCAAGCACCCCGATTCACAGTTCATCCCGCAGCACCCCGACATGAATTTCCACCCAGTATCCCGATGCGGAGCTCCACCAAGCACCCCGATTCACAGTTCATCCTGCAGCATCCCGACACGAAGTTCCACCCAGTATCCCGATGCGGAGTACCACCAAACGCCTTGCTGCTATACCATCCAGATATCTCGCTATTTCATCGGCTAGATATCCCGCTGCAACCTCGGTTGGTGTCTTGATCCTCAAGTAGCGGCGGGATACTCAGGAACTCATAACACCTTCTAGAATCAGCTCGCTAGGCAGTAAGATACTTGATGAAGAAAATACCAAAGAACAAAGATGACCAGGATAAAGCTCCATAGAGAAATACTGAAACGCCGCCGTTTAGCCAAAACACGAGGAGTAGATTTCTCCCTGTCCGCTGAGAGTCCTATTTTAACAAGTCAACTCTGTTAGAATCCTCCTAGGAAGGAAAGACTTGATTCTGAAAGCTCCTACGAGATTGTCTCCTCCTGGGAAGGAAAGACATGATTCTGATGATAAAAACTCCGAGATTGTCTCCTAAGAGGAGGAAAGTCTTGCAATCGCCAAACCTTAGACCGAAACTATAGGAGTGCATGGCGAGACCTATATAAACAACATGATACACACCAGAAAGAGGATCAGGAATTCAACTCCTAAAACCCTACGTTCAGTTCTACTTATCGACACGTACGAGTTCGCCACCACCATCTTCATCGCCTGCTGAAGCTCTAAGCTCTACCATTAGCCTAGAAAAACACAACTCTTGTATTCATGATATTAGGCTATAATTAATAAAAAATCTTATTTAGTTGTCATATTTTCTACATTCAAACCAGACTCGTTATATCAGGAACATTATTGATATCAAACTACGTGATACCCCTCCAATTGGGTCGATTGATACGAACCTCGTCGATTGTAACAAGGTTGATGCCTCGGATCGTTCTAACCTCTGGTTTGGATGGAAACCGCGACCCAACACCTATATCGAGATGTGAACCTTGGTATAAGGAAGACGCCACAATCAAGGATGGAATACTTGATTGATAAGTCAAGGAGGAATGTCACAGAGAAAATCTGATAAGTTCCAATCAGTTCTCAAAGAACAAAAGAGAAAATTCTCTCAACTTTTCATTAAAAATTCAAAACTAATGAAAAAAACATAAGTTGGTTCCTTTTAAACTAAAACCCTAGAAGACAAGGTAGGCTACACGCCTAACTCAACAAGGAAACAAATATTTCGGCCATTAAGGCCTTACAAAACGGGAAAGAAAATAAAACAAACTAAAATAAGCAACTATTGACTTATTTCCTAATTGGAAGGCTAATTTTGGAAGGAAATCAGCCTCTTAATTTCGGAAAACAAATCAACTCATTATTATTTAGAAAACTAAAAAGGAAATCTGAAATTGAATGTCCTCCAGCTTGTGCTCCACGCCTAAGCCTCTGCCACATGCCCAATTATTCTCTTATTCGGCCCAATCAATGGCCTTAATGACGTTAATAAGCACTTGATCTTCATGTGGGCTCATCTTGGTCTTCAACACTTCAGAATCAGCCCAAGTGTCTTGAATCAGGCCATTAAGTGCCTCTTTGAATCTCTTAGCCCTTGCCCTTGTTATTGGCCCAACCGGAACATGCAATGGATCCCTTGGTGCAGCTCCCTTATTCTCATCATTCCTTCCCTCTTGAAAAGGATTTGTCCTCAAATCGTCACCTACATCAAAAGGAGACAAATTAGAAACATTGAAGCTTGCACTAACATTATACTCACCTGGAAGATCTAACTTGTAGGCATTGTCATTGATCCTTTCAAGCACTTGAAATGGGCCATCTCCCCTAGGAAGTAATTTAGAACGCCGTTGAACTGGAAACCGTTCCTTCCTCATATGCAACCACACCCAATCACCTGGTTCAAACACAACTTTCTTACGCCCTTTATTAGCTTGGTTGGCATATTGTTCAGTTCTCCTCTCGATATTTTGCCGAGTCTTTTCATGGATTTGCTTAACAAAATTTGCTTTTTTGTTACCATCCAAGTTAACATGCTCACAGGTAAAGGAATTAAATACAAAGGAGTTAACGGATTAAAACCATACACAATTTCAAAAGGCGAAAAATGAGTTGCAGAATGCACACTTCTATTATAAGCAAACTCTACATGCGGCAAACAATCCTCCCATGTTTTCAAGTTCTTTTGTATTATAGCACGCAACAAGGCAGATAAAGTCCTATTAACTACTTCAGTTTGACCATCAGTTTGTGGATGACAAGTAGTAGAAAATAAAAGTTTAGTTCCTAACTTGCCCCACAGAGTTTTCCAAAAGTAGCTTAAGAACTTAGCATCTCTATCTGAAACAATGGTTTTAGGCATGCCATGCAATCTAACAATTTCTTTGAAAAACAAATCAGCAATATGTGATGCATCATCAGTTTTATGACAAGGAATGAAATGTGCCATTTTAGAAAACCTGTCAACAACCACATATATAGAATCCCTACCCCTCTTTGACCTAGGCAAACCCAGCATAAAATCCATAGAAATATCAATCCAAGGTCCACTAGGTATAGGCAAAGGAGTATACAAACCATGAGGCTGAACTTTGACTTAGCTTGTCTACATGTAATGCATTTCTCACAAATTCTCTCTACATCACGTTTCATATGAGGCCAAAAGAAGTGTTCATGCAAAACATCTAGTGTCTTGGCTATACCAAAGTGCCCCATCAAACCTCCCCCATGAGCTTCTCTAACAAGCAATTCACGCAAAGAACTCTTAGGCACGCATAATTTAGTTTCTCTAAACAAAAATCCATCATGCCGATAAAATTTGCCAAATGCAACCTTTTCACATGCATTGAATACATTACCAAAATCAGCATCTTCCACATACAATTCTTTAATGTAGTCAAAACCAAACAATCTAGAATCCAAAGTGGAAAGTAAAACGTACCTTCTAGACAAAACATCAGGGACGACGTTTTCCTTACCTTTCTTGTACTTGATCACATATGGAAATGTTTCTATGAACTCCACCCACTTGGCATGCCGCTTATTTAGCTTGTTTTGCCCCTTTAAATGCTTTAACGACTCATGTTCCGTGTGAATCACAAATTCCTTTGGCCAAAGGTAGTTTTGCCAAGTCTCCAATGCCCTAACCAACGCATACATCTCCTTGTCATAGGTAGGATAATTCATGGCTGCTCCATTTATCTTCTCACTAAAAAATGCAATGGGACGTCCTTCTTGCATTAGAACAGCTCCAATACCTATTCCTGAAGCATCACACTCAATCTCAAAAGCTTTATCAAAGTCAGGTAAAGCAAGCAAAAGGTGCATTAGTTAGTTTTTCCTTTATCAAGTTAAATGCCTTTTCTTGTTCATTACCCCACTTAAAACCCACATTCTTTTTGATAACTTCAGTTAAAGGTGCAGCTATACTACTAAAGTCTTTCACAAACCTCCTATAGAAACTAGCCAACCCATGAAAACTTCTCACTTGTCCCACATTTGTCGGTTTCGGCCACTCTTTAATTGCCTTAACCTTTTCCTCATCAACCCCAATTCCCTTAGCAGTAACAACAAAACCCAGAAATACAAGTTTATCTGTGCAAAAGGTACACTTTTTTAAATTAGCAAATAATTTTTCTGTTCTTAAAACACCTAAAACAAGTTTCAAATGTTCAACATGCTCATCCAAATTTTTGCTATAAATCAGAATGTCATCAAAGTAAACAACCACAAATTTTCCAATGAAAGCACGCAAAACATGGTTCATTAATCTCATGAAAGTACTTGGTGCATTAGTTAACCCAAAAGGCATAACTAACCACTCATATAAACCATATTTTGTTTTGAAAGCAGTTTTCCACTCATCACCTTCTTTCATCCTAATTTGATGATATCCACTTTTAAAATCAATTTTAGTGAAAACAATAGAATCATGCAATTCATCAAGCATATCATCTAATCTAAGAATAGGATGTCGATACTTTACAGTGATATTGTTGATGGCACGACAATCAACACACATCCTCCATGTTCCGTCCTTCTTAGGGACAAGAAATACGGGAACCGCATAAGGACTCATACTCTCACAAACATACCCCTTTTCCATGAGCTCCTCAACCTGTCTTTGAAGTTCCTTTGTCTCCTCGGGATTACTTCTTTATGCGGGCCTATTTGGAATTGGTGCTCCGGGTACAAAATCAATTTGGTGCTCAATCCCCCTTATTGGTGGTAAACCAATAGGCATCTCCTCGGGAAACACTTCATCAAAGTCCTGCAAAAGTGAAACAACAACACTAGGCAAAGAAGAGTCAATTTCGTTAGCACTAAAACAAGCCTCTTTGTACAAAAGTACAATCATTGGCAGATTTGAAAACAAAGCCCTTTTGATCTCACTCCCTCTTGCATAAAAGTTCACTTGTTTCTCCCTTTTTTTTTTCTCATCAGGCTTTTTTTCTTTTTCAATTTTTCTTTCTTTTTTTGCTGTTTCGGAATCCCTCTCTTTTGTCTCTCTTTCTCTTGAGCTCTCACTCTCCTTTTTAACATCTCTCTCTTTTTTTAACCTTACTTGATCTTCATATACTTGGCTTGGGGTTAAGGGTACAAGAGTGATTGGCCTTTTATTGAGTACAAATGAGTATCTATTTGTATATCCATCATGAGTCACATGCCTATCAAACTGCCATGGTCTTCCCAAAAGAATATAACTTGCATCCATTGGTACCACATCACAAATAACTTCATCTTTATATTTTCCAATTGAAAATGACACCAACACCTGTTTATTCACCCTAACTTCCCCACTATCATTCAACCATTGTAGTTTATAAGGTTTTGGGTGCTTCAAAGTTGTCAAATTCAATTTTTCCACTAAAATAGTGCTAGCCACATTAGTACAACTCCCCCCATCAATAATCATACTACATACCTTGTCATTAACATGGTAGCGGGTGTGAAAGATGTTATCACGTCGTACCTCATAATCTTCCTTGACTTGAGCACTAAGAGCTCTTCTTGCCACCAAAAGCTCTCCACCCATCGTATATTCGAAGTCATTTGCATCCTCCAAAGGTGGCATAGACTCATCATCGGATTCATCCTCGGATTCGATATCACCATCATCCCTCAAAACCATTACTCTCTTGTTTGGACATTGTGATGCAATATGACCTGCTCCCAAACACTTAAAGCATATAATGTCACGGTTTCTAGAAGGTTGCGGATCTGATTTACCTTGATTTAATGAGCCTCCGGCCTTATGATCTTTAGGAGGTTCGGCTTTGGCCTTGAAACTAGGCTGGTCCTCTTTCTTGCTCCAATTTGGTTTCCATGATGATGAAGAACCCGAATTTTGCGCAACCCGTGTGGAACCCTTCCTCTTCAATTGTTGTTCCACTTTGATGGTCATGTGTACCATGTCAGTCAATTCAATATAGTGTTGCAACTCCACTACATTTGCAATGTCTCAGTGTAGCCCGTTTATAAACCTAGCCAATGTCGCCTCTCGGTCCTCCTCCACATCAGCTCGACTCATGGCTATCTCCATCTCCTTGTAGTAGTCTTCTGCACACTTAGACCCTTGAGTAAGAGTTTGCAATTTTTGAAAAAACCCCTATAGTAGTGACTTGGAATGAATCTCCCCTCATAACAATTTTCATCTCCTCCCATGTCTCAATAGGTCTTTCTCCATTCCGTCTCCTACTCACAATCAATTGATCCCACCAAACAATAGCATAATCGGTGAATTCTATGGCTGCCAATTTCACTTTCTTCAATTCGGAGTAATCATGGCAATCAAATACCAACTCTATTCTTTTCTCCCACTCCAAATAAGCTTCAGGATCAGTTTTACCTTGGAAGGTTGGAATCTTCACCTTTATATTACCCAAATTATTATCAACCCTCTCTCCATACCTATCTCCTCTATTCCCATACCTATCTTCTCTATTCCCATACCTATCTCCTTTACCTCCCATTCCACGCCTAAATCTTCCCACACCCACATTGGACATGCGATCATCCCCCTCCATGTCATTTTCATCCCCATAATAATCATTAACTTCTTCCCTAACCGGAACTCTCTCTCTCCTACGTGCTTGGGGAACGGGTCGTGGCTGTTCCGCACGTGCGCTTTCCACTTTATCTAAGCGCCCATGTAATTGCTCCAATTCTCCCCTCATCATTTGTCTCATCTCCCCCACTAATGCCTCCTTCCAATTCTTTAGATCAGCTAGAATGGAAGAATCCTCAGTAGTGCCTTTATCTTTGTTGTCAGACATGTTTTTCCTGCAAGAAAAAGATTAGAAAATAGAAAGGACCTCACGGCACTCCCTCACGTGTTTCGCTCAAATAATCAATTCACTCAACACTCGTGTGTTTCACTCAATATACTCGGCTTTTACCCTCAGTACTTACTCACCACTCTTGCCTTTTTCCACTCATAATTTTCTCAAAAGTTCTTATCAAACTAACCATACAATAATCAGGATTTCTTAGCCACGTTCACAAGAAACTCAGATTTGCTAGGTTCAGAAGAACGAATTACAATGAAACTGAGATAACAGGGACGAGTTTCTACTACCAAGATTTTTTTTTTTTTTTTTTAATATTACCACTGCACGAAACCAGAAGAGGAATGACAAAAGTTGATATATATTCAACTACATGATCGTTCAAAATAATTTTTTTTTTTTTTTTTTTTTTTTTACACCGACCTTGATCAACAAGCAAGATCTTTGGAATTTTTTTTTTTTGAGTACTAGACTTGATCAAAAGGAATTCAAGGAAGAAGAATAACAAAGATAGATAAAACCTGATGTTAGAGGCCTAAGCTCTGATACCAACTGATACAAACCTCGTCGATTGTAACAAGGTTGATGCCTCGGATCATTCTAACCTTTGGTTCGGATGGAAAGCGCGACCCAACACCTATATCGAGATGTGAACCTTGGTATAAGGAAGACTCCACAATCAAGGATGGAATACTTGATTGATAAGTCAAGGAGGAACGCCACAGAGAAAATCTGATAAGTTCCAATCAGTTCTCAAAGAACAAAAGAGAAAATTCTCTCAACTTTTCATTAAAAATTCAAAACTAACGAAAAAAACATAAGTTGGTTCCTTTTAAACTAAAACCCTAGAAGACAAGGTAGGCTACACGCCTAACTCAACAAGGAAACAAATATTTCGGCCATTAATGCCTTACAAAACGGGAAAGAAAATAAAACATACTAAAACAAGCAACTATTGCCTTATTTCCTAATTGGAAGACTAATTTTGGAAGGAAATCAGCCTCTTAATTTCGGAAAACAAATCAACTCATTATTATTTAGAAAACTAAAAAGGAAATCTGAAATTGAATGTCCTCCAGCTTGTGCTCCACGCCTAAGCCTCTGCCACATGCCCAATTATTCTCTTATTCGGCCCAATCAATGGCCTTAATGACGTTAATAAGCACTTGATCTTCATGTGGGCTCATCTTGGTCTTCAACACTTCAGAATCAGCCCAAGTGTCTTGAATCAGGCCATTAAGTACCTCTTTGAATCTCTTAGTCCTTGCCCTTGTTATTGGCCCAACCGGAACATGCAATGGGTCCCTTGGTGTAGCTCCCTTATTCTCATCAGCTTCTCTAACAAGCAATTAACGCAAAGAACTCTTAGGCTCGCATAATTTAGTTTCTCTAAACAAAAATCCGTCATGCCTATAAAACTTGCCAAATGCAACCTTTTCACATGCATTGAATACGTTGCCAAAATCAGAATCTTCCACATATAATTCTTTAATGTAGTCAAAACAAAACAATCTAGCATTCAAAGTAGAAAGTAAAACGTACCTTTTAGACAAAGCATCAGCAACGACGTTTTCCTTACTTTTTTTGCACTTGATCACATATGAAAATGTTTCTATGAACTCCACCCACTTGGCATGCCGCTTATTTAGCTTGTACTGCCCCTTTAAATGCTTCAAAGACTCATGATCTGTGTGAATCACAAATTCTTTTGGCCAAAAGTAGTGTTGCCAAGTTTCCAATGCCCTAACCAAAGCATACATCTCCTTGTCATAGGTAGGATAATTCAAAGCTGCTCCACTTATTTTCTCACTAAAATGCAATGGGACGTCCTTCATGCAATAGAACAGCTCCAATACCTATTCCTAAAGCATCACACTCAATCTCAAAAGCTTTAGCAAAGTCAGGCAAAGCAAGCAAAGGTGCATTAGTTAACTTTTCCTTAATCAAGTTAAATGTCTTTTCTTGTTCATTACCTCACTTAAAACCCACATTCTTTTTGATAACTTTAGTTAAAGGTGAAGCTAGACTACTAAAGTCTTTCACAAACCTCCTATAGAAACTAGCCAACCCATGAAAACTTCTCACTTGTCCCACATTTGTCGGTTTCGGCCACTCCTTAATTGCCTTAACCTTTTCCTCATCAACCCCAATTCCCTTAGCACTAACAACAAAACCCATAAATACAAGTTTATCCGTGCAAAAGGTACACTTTTTAAAATTAGCAAACAATTTTTCTGTTCTTAAAACTCCTAAAACAAGTTTTAAATGTTCAACATCCTCATCCAAATTTTTGCTATAAATCAGAACGTCATCAAAGTAAACAACCACAAATTTTCCAATAAAAGCACACAAAACATGGTTCATTAATCTCATGAAAGTACTTGGTGCATTAGTTAACCCAAAAGGCATAACTAACCACTCATATAAACCATATTTTATTTTGAAAGCAGTTTTCCACTCATCAACTTCTTTCATCCTAATTTGATGATATCCACTTTTAAGATCAATTTAAGTGAAAACAATAGAACCATACAGTTCATCTAGCATATCATCTAATCTAGGAATAGGATGTCGATACTTTACAGTGATATTGTTGATGGCACGACAATCAACACACATCCTCCATTTTCCGTCCTTCTTAGGCACAAGCAATACGGGAACCGCACAAGGACTCATACTCTCACGAACATACCCTTTCCATGAGCTCATCAACCTGCCTTTGAAGTTCCTTTGTCTCCTCAAGATTACTTCTATATGTGGGTCTATTTGGAATTGGTGCTCTTGGTACAAAATCAATTTGGTGCTCAATCCCCCTTATTGGTGGAAAACCAATAGGCATTTCTTCGGGAAACACTTCATCAAAGTCCTGCAAAAGTGAAACAACAACACTAGGCAAAGAAGAGTCAATTTTGTTAGCACTAAAACAAGCCTCTTTGTACAAAAGTACAATCATTGGCTGATTTGAAAACAAAGCCTCTTAGTGCTCAAGCCAAGGGAGATGATGAGGTACAACGTGATAACATCTTTCACACCCGCTGCCATGTTAATGACAAGGTATGTAGTGTGATTATTGATGGGGGGAGTTGTACTAATGTTGCTAGCACTATTTTGCTGGAAAAATTGAATTTGACATCTTTGAAGCACCCAAAACCTTATAAACTACAATGGTTGAATGATAGTGGGGAAGTTAGGGTGAATAAATAGGTGTTGGTGTCATTTTCAATTGGAAAATATAAAGATGAAGTTATTTGTGATGTGGTACCAATGGCTGCGAGTCATATTCTTTTGGGAAGACCATGGCAGTTTGATAGGCATGTGACTCATGATGGATATACAAATAGATACTCATTTGTACTCAATAAAAGGCCAATCACACTTGTACCTTTAACCCCAAGCCAAGTATATGAAGATCAAGTGAGGTTAAAAAAAGAGAGAGATGTTAAAAAGGAGAGTGAGAGCTCAAAAGAAAGAGAGACAAAAGAGAGGGAGTCCGAAACAGCAAGAAAAGAAAAGAAAATTGAAAAAGAAAAAAAGGCTGATGAGAAAAAAAAGGAGAGAAAACAAGTGAGCTTTTATGCAAGAGGGAGTGAGATCAAAAGGGTTTTGTTTTCAAATCAACCAATGATTGTACTTTTGTACAAAGAGGCTTGTTTTAGTGCTAACGAAATTGACTCTTCTTTGCCTAGTGTTGTTGTTTCCCTTTTGCAGGACTTTGATGAAGTGTTTCCCGAGGAGATGCCGATTGGTTTACCACCAATAAGGGGGATTGAGCACCAAATTGATTTTGTACCCGGAGCACCAATTCCAAATAGGCCTGCATATAGAAGTAATCATGAGGAGACAAAGGAACTTCAAAGACAGGTTGAGGAGCTCATGGAAAAGGGGTATGTTCGTGAGAGTATGAGTCCTTGTGCGGTTCCCGTATTGCTTCTGCCTAAGAAGGACGGAACATGGAGGATGTGTGTTGATTGTCGTGCCATCAACAATATCACTGTAAAGTATCGACATCCTATTCCTAGATTAGATGATATGCTTGATGAATTGCATGGTTCTATTGTTTTCACTAAAATTGATCTTAAAAGTGGATATCATCAAATTAGGATGAAAGAAGGTGATGAGTGGAAAACTGCTTTCAAAACAAAATATGGTTTATATGAGTGGTTAGTTATGTCTTTTGGGTTAACTAATGCACCAAGTACTTTCATGAGATTAATGAACCATGTATTGCGTGCTTTCATTGGAAAATTTGTGGTTGTTTACTTTGATGACATTCTGGTTTATAGCAAAACTTTGGATGAGCATGTTGAACATTTAAAACTTGTTTTAGGTGTTTTAAGAATAGAAAAATTGTTATAAACTTGAATTAGAAAACGATCTTTCGTAACCATATATTGGTTCTGGTTCTCACTACTCTTGGTGAGGTTTATATCACTTAGTGTGCAAGCCAAGGAAGATGATGAGGTACAACGTGATAATATCTTTCACACCCGCTGCCATGTTAATGATAATGTATGTAGTATGATTATTGACGGGGGGAGTTGTACTAATGTGGCTAGCACTACTTTGGTGGAAAAATTTAATTTGACAACTTTGAAGCACCCAAAACCTTATAAACTACCATGGTTGAATGATTGTGGGGAAGTTAGGGTGAATAAGCAAGTGTTGGTGTCATTTTCTATAGGAAAATATAAAGATGATCTAATTTGATTTCAGGATCCATTCCGTCCGCTAGTTTGGTTCTTTCTTCGGATCCATCTTCGTCTACCGTGTCAGCTATTTCTGAAGTGGTTTCGAGTTCAGTTCCTCCAATGATTTCCCAGGCATTGCAGATTTGCAAGGGTTCAGGATTTGATTATGAGGGCACTGATTCAGTTTTGGTTTCTAGTTCTTCGGTTGTTAATCCTTCTATTAGTTCTGTCAGTTCGACTGTAGGGGTAATGCATGATGCTAAGACTGTTGTTCAGGGTTCTTCGTTGGTCAATCAGGTTCGTCCTTTGGTCTCTACCATTTTATCCAGGTCATCTTCTCGTCCGGGTCAGACAGCTCGTCGGCAAGTTAGGGTTCATGAGGTTTCAGGCAATCAATCTTCTGAGGAGGCGGTTGTGTCTTCAATTTTGAATGTCAATGTGGATCAGAGTAGTAATGGATCTGGTGTTTCTTGTTCTTCGGTTGTGGTTCCTAGGGGGCTTATTCGGACCTCGGGTCCGTTGTCAGAATCTCAGGCCGAGCTTCACCTCATTGCAAATTCCTCATGGGCTTCCCAAATGGAGGAGGGTGAGTTCGCCGATGATGAGATTGCTCAGAGAGCTTTGAGGGTTGAGCATAGGCTGGCTTCTTTAAAGTCCGGATATCGGTCTCCTCCGACGGTTTCCGATGATTAATGTTCTCTTTTGGAACTGTCGTGGGATCCGGGGCGAGCCCACGAGGCGGGTACTTAGAGAGTTATGTCGTTTACATAGACCTGCTTTGGTTTGTATTGCAGAGCCTATGGTTGATTTTTCCTCTATCTCTTCAGGTTTCTGGTCTTCTCTCGATCTTCGTCTGGTGGGCATGAATGATAGGGGTGGGTTGATTCCGACTATTTGGGTTTTCGCTTGTGTTTCTTTTCCTGAGGTTCAGATAGTTCATTTTCATGAGCAACATCTTACTGTTTCACTTTCGATCGGTTCTCGGGTGCATTGGTACACTTTTGTTTTTGCGAGCACTTCTACAGTGGCTCGTAGGTCTCTTTGGCAGTCTCTTCGTGATATGGTTAGTTTGGTTTCTTCTTCCTGGTTGGTTGTTGGGGATTTTAATGCGGTTCTGGGTGCTCATGAGGCTTTGGGTTCTCGTTCTCCTGCCCGTGGTTCTTGTGAGGATTTCAGGTCGATGATTGAGGATTGTGATTTGGTTGGTATTCGTTCTCAGGGTGCCCGATTCACTTGGGTTAGAGGTCGCAGTAACCGCACTAGAGTTGAGAGACGATTAGATAGAGTTTTGGTTTCTGATGGTTGCATTTCCTGTTGGCGGGAAATTTCGTGTGTGGCTCTTCCCCGTATCTGTTCAGATCACTGCCCGTTGTTGGTTCGGTTGTCAGATTTTGAGGTCTCTAGTCATAGACCGTTTCGGTTTCAGAGCATGTGGTTAGAGCATCCTGATTTTATTGCTATTGTTCGTAGGATTTGGAACTCTCATGTTGTGGGTAGGCCTCCTCAGGTTGTTATCTATAAGCTGAGAAGCTTGAAGAAGGCTCTCAAGTCTTGGAATTGGGAGGTTTTTGGTGATCTTAACTCTACCATTGCTGGGAAGTGTGCGGAGCTTCATTCTATTCAGCTAGATTTATCTAACCGGGGTTTTTCAGATGATCTTTTTATGGCCGAGGCGAGTGTTCATTCTGAGCTTGATGTGTTCTTACAGAGACAGGAGTGTTTTTTTCGGGATCGGTCTAGAGTTAGGTGGCTTCGTGATGGGGATCGGAACACATCATTCTTTCATGCCTCTATCAAACGTAGGCAGTATCGTAATGTTATATCAGCCCTTTCGATTAATGGGGTTATCTCGGAGGATCGGCCTACCATCAGGGATCATATCATTAGTTATTATTCTGACCTTTTTTCCTCGGATGTTTCTCAAGTTAGAAGAGATTTATCTATTGTAGATGATGTGATTCCTTCCTTGGTAACTGCCGTAGAGAACGTTTTCTTGACTAGCGTTCCATCTGCAGATGAAATTCACGATGCAGTCTTTGCTATGGATGCTGCTTCTGCCCCTGGGCCAGATGGGTTTTCTGGTAGATTTTATCAAAGATGTTGGGATTTTGTTGGTAGTGACGTGGTCCTTGCTGTTCAGGATTTTTTCATCACCGGAGTTATTTTCCCGGGTCTTAATTCCAGTTTCATTATTCTTCTTCCGAAGCTGAGGGAATCTATTTCGGTTGATCAGTTTCGTCCGATTGTTCTTAGCAACTTTCTATTTAAAATTTCTTCGAAGATTTTGGCTGATCGTTTAGCTCTTGTTGCCTCCAGGATTATTTCTCCTCAGCAGTTCGGTTTCATTCGAGACCGGCATATCGAGGATTGTATTGCTTTGGCTTCTGACTGTGTGAATGTGTTGCATAAGAAGTGCTATGGGGGTAACTTGGCCATAAAGATTGATATTCGTAAGGCTTTTGACACCCTGGATTGGTCTTTCCTTTGCAGAGTGCTTCAGGCTTTTGGGTTCTCTTCTATTTTTGTGGATTGGATGAACAGTATTCTTCGTTCGTCTAGGCTTTCAGTTCTTTTGAATGGGGTCCCAGAGGGATATTTCGGTTGCTCTAGAGGGGTTCGTCAGGGAGATCCGCTCTCTCCACTTTTGTTTGGTATTGTAGAGGACTTCCTTAGTAGATTATTAACGAGGTTGGTGGGTTCTTCTCAGATTCTGTCGATTTCCTCCCCAAGGGTTTTTTTGGCTCCAACTCATTTGCTCTATGCAGATGATGTTTTGATCTTTTGCAGAGGCACTCAAAAGAATCTAAAGCATATCATGGGTGCTTTTGGCAATTATGGTGATATTTCAGGCCAGTTGGTTAACTGGGGTAAGTCTTCGATTTATTTCGGATCTTCTATCTCCCCCTCTAGGATTGGTAGTTTGCAGTCTCTGGTTGGTATGCAGATTGGGCATCTTCCGTTTTCTTATTTGGGAGTCCCTTTATTTCGAGGTAAGCCTCGAAAAGCAGTGCTACGCCCTATTGCGGATAAGATCTTGTCTAAATTCGCTAAATGGAAGGGCAAGTCTCTCTCTCTGGCCGGTCGTGCTACTCTGATCAGGTCAGTCATCACTGGTTCATTTGTGCACTCTTTCATGATTTACAAGTGGCCTTCTTCTCTTCTGTCACTAATTAACCGCAAGTTGAGAAACTTTTTGTGGACCGGTTCCTGTGAGGAGACTAAGTTGGTTCGGGTTGCATGGGATCGTTGTTGTAGGCCTTACTCACAGGGTGGTCTTGGTTTGAAAGATATTGGGTTGCTGAATGACTCACTATTGCGGAAATTCACCTGGAAGTTTATGACCTCTGATGGTTTTGCTTTCTCTTTTCTTCGGGAGAGGTATCTCAGGCATTTACAGAAGCCTCATGGAGGGTATGTTACCTCCTCGATTTGGTCTTCTCTTCGGTCTAATTATAGTTCCCTTCTTAAGGAAGGTATCTGGCTAATTGGCGAGAACTCTCAGAGGGACTTTTGGTGGGATAATTGGTTGGGGGTTCCCATTTTGGACCTTTTAGGGATTCCTGATTATTTAGCTAATCCGCTCCGGGCGAGGGTTTCGGATTTTATTCATCAGGGTAGATGGGTGCTAGCCGATTGTTTTCGAGCGCGTTTCCCGGATCTGTGTTTTCGGATTGATCGTATTGCAATTTCTCCTGTTGTGGATTCTCTGGTTTGGGCTAATTCTCGGGATGGTGGTGTTTCTTGCAAGGCTGCTTATTCCCAGTTTTTCCGTGATATTCCTCAGGTTGTTTGGTGGAGAGATGTTTGGTCCCGTTTTATTCCCCCCTCTCGCTCTGCTTTGACTTGGCGTTTGATGTTGAACAGGCTTCCTACTGAGGATCGCCTTTGCAGGTCTGGGTTCCAGTTGGCTTCTCGTTGCAGTATTTGTGGGGTTAGTAGTGAATCTGTAGATCATCTTTTTCTTCATTGTCCCCTGGCGGTTGCTCTTTGGGAGGCGGTTTTCTCGACTTTTCAGCGACGTGTCTCTACCGACACTTGGCAATCCTTCTTCTTGCAAGCCATGTCAGTTTCCTTTAGTGAGCAAGTCAGGATTTTATGGAAAGCGGCTATCCATGCAGTGGTATGGGGGGTGTGGACTGCTCGTAATCAGTGGATCTTTGAAGGGAAGTCGGTGGACTTTAGATCCGTCCTTTCTTTGGTCTGGTGTACGGTTTCAGAGGCTAATCGCCTAGGGATTGGTTGTATGCGTAACTGTATGGATGACCTTTTGATTCTTCGTCGATTTGGTCTTCAGGGTCGCCCTTCTAAAGCCCCAGTTATCAAGAGTGTGGTTTGGTCACCTCCGGTCCCCGGCTGGATCAAAGTGAATACTGATGGCGCTGCTATGGGCTCTCCGGGGGTTGGTGGTTGTGGTGGTATCTTTCGGAACTGTAGAGCATTTGTGAAGGGTTGCTTTGCTATTCCTCTTGGTCAGGTTTTCGCTTTTGAGGCTGAGCTTCTGGCGGCCTCATTGGCCATTAATTTTGCTTGGAAGTATGGGTGGCATCGAATCTGGCTTAAGAGTGATTCTTCTTATGTGGTTCAGCTTCTCTCTTCTCGTTCTGAGTTGGTTCCTTGGAGGGTTCGTCAGGCGTGGCAGCGCTGCATCTTCCAAATCTCACATATGGATTTTCAGGTTTCACATATTTTTAGGGAGGGTAATCAAGTTGCAGATACGCTTTCTAAGCATGCTTTGGAGCTTCAGACAGATTCTTGGTGGTTCTCTGCCCCGCCATTCTGTTCTTCTTTAGTTGGCAATGACTGCATGGGCCGCGAGTCTTTTCGTTTTTCTTGATGTTTTCTTTTTCTTTTTGGTGTGGCCTACGTGCCTCTTTTTGTTTGGGGTTGTTTTCCCTGGCTCTTTGTGCTTTGTTGCTTTTTGTCACTTTTTACTTTCTTTTATCTCTTTTATATACGGATACTGTCTAGGGGTTTTTCAGCATATGATCGCTTGTGATGCTTTTTCCTCTTAGATCAGTCCAATTTTATTGAAAAAAAAAAAGATGAAGTTATTTATGATGTGGTACCAATGAATGCGAGTCATATCCTTTTGGGAAGACCATGTGATGAGAATCAAGAAGCATCACCAAAGGCTCAATTGCATGTTCCGGTTGGGCCAATTGCAAGGGCCAAGAGGTTCAAAGAAGCATTTAATGATAATTGATTCTGAGTTGCTGAAGTACAAGTTCGGCCCACATGAAGACCAAATCTGGGCTAAACTTTGTAGACCTCTACAGAGGGCATATGGGGTCGGATCATCTATTATAATATGTTTTTGGAAAGCCCAAGACGAGCCCTACAGATGTTATGAAGACTCCGTCATCCGTAACAGATCACAACAGGCCCAAAATCGGCTATCTATCTTATTACGCGAAGACTCGAGCTGGACAAGAGCTGGACGCCAGGCAGAACTTCGTGGGCCTCTACAGAAGGCATATGGAGTTGGATCATCTATTATAATATGTTTTCGGAAATCCCAAGACGAGCTCTACAGATGTTATAAAGACTCCGTCCTTTGTAACAGATCACAAAAAGCCTGAATTTGGACATCTAGCTTGTTGCGCGAAGACTTGAGCTGAGGAGTCCGAATTTCAGCTTAATTCCGTGTGGTTGGAGGAGTCCTAATTTCTGCATACTTGTGTGTGGTACAAGTTAGGGTTAGAGAAGATTCAATTTCAGTTTTTTTCCTTTTTAGTTTGCAAAGAATAATGGTTGATTTGTTTCCCAAATTATGGGGCTGATTTACTTCCAAATGTTAGCCTTCCAAATATGGAGCAAGTCAATTAGTTGCTTGTTTTAGTTTTATTTTCTTTCCTGATTGTAAGGCATTAATTGCCGAATATTTGTTCCCTTTGAGGTCTTAGATATTTTAGTATTTAAGGGACTCATTGATGTATTATTCAAAAAATTTGAATGGAATAATATTATTTGAGAGAACTTTTTCTCTTGGTTCTTCATTGAACTATGAACTTATCAAGGGTTATACCTTGTGGCGTTCAAACTTGACTTATCACTCACCTTCTTCTTGTTCTTGAGTGTGGCGTCTACAACCTTCTTGATACCATTGGTTCTTATCTCCATATAGATAATGGGTCGCGGTCCTTTTTATTTTCTTTATTTGTAAACGTGAATTAGAAAACGATCCTTTATTACAATATATTGGTTCCGGGTCTCACTACTCTTTGTGAGGTTCATATCAGTTGGTATCAGAGCTTAGGCTTCTAAATCAGGTTTGATCTATCCTTTTTTTCTATTTCTTGTTATTTCGTTAGATCAAAAAAAAAAAAAGTTGATTAAATCCGTTACCACTAAAAAAAAAAAAAAAAAAAAAAAGAAGTTTGATCTGATTCCGATTAAAAAAAAAAAAAAAAAAAGAAGTGAACGAAGAGTGGAAAAAGGCAAGAGAGTGCAAGCTCATCAGAGGGTAACAGCTGAAATTGAGTGAAACACGAGTGTGAGTGCCTTCATTATTGAGAGTAAACACGTGAGGGAGTGTTTGTGAGGCTTACCAATTTGTTTTTGCAGGATAAAAAAAAAAATGTCTGGCGATGCACCAGAAAAGAATGATTTCAAACTTTTTTTAAGGTTCTTGGATCAAAAGTTTGATCAGTTGGAGATGAGGTTGGGTCAACGATCGAAGAGGAAGGGTACCACACGAGTTGGGCAACATTCGGGTTCTTCTTCATTATGGGAACCAAATTGGAACGAGAAGGATGACAAGCCTAGTTTCAATGCCAAGGCTGAACCTTCCAAAGATCACAAAGATGGAGAGCTTTCAGTTGCAAGAAGAGCTATTAGTGCTCAAGCAAAGGAAGATGATGAGGTACAATGTGACAATGTCTTACACACCCGATGCCATGTTAATGATAAGGTATGTAGCATGATAATTGATGGGGGAAGTTGTACTAATTTGGCTAGCACTAGTTTAGTGGAAAAACTAAATTTGGCCACTATAAAGCACCCAAAACCTTATAAGCTACAATGGTTGAATGATAGTGAAGAAATCAAGGTGATTAAACAGGTGTTGGTGTCTTTTTCCATTGGGAAGTACAAAGATAAAATCTTGTGTGATGTGGTACCAATGCATGCGAGCCATATCCTTTTGGTGTGACCATAGCAGTTTGATAGGCGTGTAACTCATGATGGTTACACAAATAGATACTCCTTTGTACTCAATAAAAAGCGAATCACTCTTATACCCTTAACCCCAATACAAGTTTATGAAGATAAAGTGAGGTTAAAAGAAAAAAAAGATGAAAAAAAGGAGAGTGAGAGTTCAAAAGAAAGAAAGACAAAAGAGAGAGAGATTGAAACAGCAAAAAAAGAAATCTCAACTGATGACAAACAAAAAAAGAAAAGACAACAAGTGAACTTCTATGCAAAAAAATAAATAAAAAGTGAGATCAAAAAGGCCTTGTTTTCAAATCAGCCAACTTCTTGGCCTAGTGTTCTTGTTTCTCTTTTGCAGGACTTTGATGAAGTGTTGCAGGCTATCAACAACATTATGGTGAAGATTCGAGGATGAATCCTTTTGAAGAAAGGGGGAATGATGAGAATCAAGAAGCATCACCAAAGGATCCATTCCATGTTGCCCATTAAATGCTTCATTGATCCTCTTAGCCCCTTGTAATTGGCCCAGCTGCAACATGGAATGGATCCTTTGGTGATGCTTCTTGATTCTCATCACTAAGAGCTCTTCTTGCAACCAAAAGCTCTTCACCCACCGGATATTCAAAGTCACTTGCATCGTCCAAAGGTGGCATAGATTCATCATCAGATTCATCCTCGTATTCGATACCACCATCATCCTTTAAAACCATTACTCTCTTGTTTGGGCATTGTGATGCAATATGACCTGCTCTCAAACACTTAAAGCACTTAATTTCACAGTTTCTAGAAGGTTGAGGGTCTGATTTACCTTGATTTAATGTGCCTCCGGCCTTATGAGCTTTGGAAGGTTCGGCTTTGGCCTTGAAACTAGGCTGGTCCTCCCTCTTGTTCCAATTCGGTTTCCATGATGATGAAGAACCCGAAGTTTGCCCAACCCGTGTGGAACCTTTCCTCTTCAATTGTTATTCCACTTTAATGGCCATGTGTACCATGTCAGTCAATTCAACATAATATTGCAACTCCATCACATTTGCAATGTCTCGGTGTAGCCTATTGAGAAACCTAGCCATAGTTGCCTCTCAGTCCTCCTCTGCATCAGCTCGAATCATGGCTATCTGCATCTCCTTGTAGTAGTCTTCAACACACTTAGACCTCTGAGAAAGAGTTTGCAAATTTTGAAATAAACCCCTATAATAGTGACTTGGAATGAATCTCCTCCTCATAACAGTTTTCATTTCCTCCCATGTCTCAATAGGTCTTTCTCCATTCAGTCTTCTACTCACAATTAGTTGATCCCACCAAACAATAGAATAATCAATGAATTCTATGGCTACCAATTTCACTTTCTTCAATTCAGAATAATCATGGCAATCAAACACCAACTCTATTCTTTTCTCCCACTCCAAATAAGCTTCAGGATCAGTTTTACCTTGGAAGGTTGGAATCTTCACCTTTATACTACCCAAATTATTATCAACCCTCTCTCCAAACCTATCTCATTTATTCCCATACCTATCTTCTCTATTCCCATACCTATCTCCTCTACCTCCCATTCCATGCCTAAATCTTCCCGCACCCACATTGGACATGCAACCATCCCCCTCCATGTCATTATCATCCCCGTAATAATCATTAACTTCTTCTCTAACCGAAACTTTCTCTCTCCTACGTGCTTATATAGCGGGTCGTGGCTGTTCTGCACGTGCGTTTTCCACTTGATCTAAATGCTCATGTAATTGTTCCAATTCCCCCCTCATCATCTGTCTCATCTCCCCTACTAATGCCTCCTTCCAATTCTTTAGATCTGCCGGGATGGAAGAATCCTCAGTAGTGCCTTTATCTTTGTTTTCGGACATGTTTTCCTGCAAGAAAATGATGAGAAAAAAAAAAAGGGACCTCACGGCACTCCCTAACATGTTTCGCTCAAATAATCAGTTCACTCAACACGTGTTTTTCACACAATATATTCGGCTTTTACCCTCAGTACGTACTCACCACTCTTGCCTTTTTCCACTCGTAATTTCTCAAAAGTTCTTATCAAACTAACCAAACAATAATCAGGATTTCTTAGCCACGTTCACACGAAACAAAAATCTCCTAGGTTCACAAGAAACGAATCACAACGAAATTAGAATAACAAAGACAAATTTCTACTACCAGGATTTTTTTTTTTAAATAGCACTACACGAATCAAGAAGAGGACTAACAGTTGTTGATATATATTCAACTACATGATCATTCAAAATAATATATTTTTTTATTTTTTTATTTTTATTTTTTTATTTTTATTTTTTTTACCGACTTTGATCAACAAGCAAGATCTTTGGTTTTTTTTTTTTTTTGGGTACTGGACTTGATGAAATGGAATCAAAGAAGAAGAATAACAAAGATAGATTAAACCTGATGTTAGAGACCTAAGCTCTGATACCAACTGATATGAACCTCGTTGATTGTAACAAGATTGATTCTTAGTATCGTTCTAACCTCTGGTTCGGATGGAAACTGGGACCCAACACCTATATCAAGATGTGAACCTTGGTATAAAGGAGGACGCCATAATCAAGGATGGAATACTTGATTCAGAAGTCAAGGAGGAACACCACAGAGAAATCTGATAAGTTCCAATTAATTCTCAAAGAACAAAAGAGAAAATTCTCTCAATTTTTCATTCAAATCAAGTCTTTCGAAAAATTACATCAGTTGGTTCCTTTTAAACTAAAACCCGAATGGAAAAAGAAAGCCACATGCCTAGTTCAAGAAGGAAACAAGATATCCGGAAATTAATGCCTTACAAAACAGGAAAGAAAATAAAACAAACTTAAACAAGCAACTATTGACTTGTTCCTTATTTGGAAGGCTAAATTTGAAAGCAAATCAGCCCCTTAATTTGGGAAACAAATCAACTAATTATTCTTTAGAAAACTAAAAAAAGGAAAAACTGAAATTGAATGTCCTCCACACGCTCAAGCTTGTGCTCCATGCCCAAGCTTCTACCACATTCCCAATTCTTCTCTTATTTGGCCCAATCAATGGCCTTGATGACATTAATTAAGCCTTGGTCTTCATGTGGGCTCATCTTGGTCTTCAACAATTCAGAATCAGCCCAAGTGTCTTGAATCAGGCCATTAAGTGCTTATTTGAATCTCTTAGCCCTTGCCCTTGTTATTGGCCCAACCGGAACATGCAAAGGATCCCTTGGTACAGCTCCCTTATTCTCATAATTTGAATATGGCAAGAGACCTCCACTCCCAAAAAGTTTGTGTTTGTAAAGAGCTTGGGCAATAAAGAAGGTTCACCGGTGCAAACTCTTAGGAAGAAGATTGATCTAGGACAATGCTCACATAGTGCACAAGTGAAGGTGGCTCTATGAAGACAACCTCAAGCCCAACCTACAAGAGCTCCCCAAGCCAACATTCCTCAACAAATGGCTGACAAAGGAAAGAGACCAATCATGCAAGCTCAATCAAGGAAGCAAGCTAGACCGATTCAACAACGAAGACAAAATGAACCAATGCAACCACAAAGACATGGGAAGGCTCTTATGCATGCACAAGGACATGGTATGATTCCTTACTTCATCCCTTCATGTCATTATTATAGTATTAATTGTCATATTAGACCTTTTTTTTTATTATTTTTTTTTATAATAAAATTGGACTGATCTAAGGGGAAAAAATATCACAAACGATCAAAGAAAGGATAGATCTAAAATCCACCGACTTCCCTTCAAAGATCCACTGATTACAAGCAGTCCACAACCCCCATATCACTGCATGGATAGCCGCTTTCCATAAAATCCTGACCTGCTCACTAAAGGAAATCGACATGGCCTGCAAGAAGAAAGATTGTCAAGTTTTGGTAGAGACACGTCGCTGGAAAGTCGAGAAAAACGCCTCCCAAAGAGCAACCTCCAGGGGACAATGAAGAAAAAGATGATCTGCAGATTCACTACTAGCCTCACAAATACTACAACGAGAAGCCAACTGGAACCCAGACCTACTAAGACGATCCTTAGTAGGAAGCCTGTTCAACATCAAACGCCAGGTCAAAGCTGAGCGAGAAGGGGGAATAAAACGGGAACAAACATCTCTCCACCAAACAGCCTGAGGAATATCACGAAGAAACTGGGAATAGGAAGCCTTGCAAGAAACACGACCATCCCGAGCATTAACCCAAACAAGAGAATCCACAACAGGAGAAATAGTAATACGATCAATCCGAAAACACAGATCCGGGAAGCGCGCTCGGAAACAATCGTCCAGCACCCATCTACCCTAATGAATAAAATCTGAGACCCTCGCCCAGAGCGGATTAGCTAAATAATCAGGAATCCCTAAAAGGTCCAAAATGGGAACCCCCAACCGATTATCCCGCCAAAAGTCCCTTTAAGAGTTCTCGCCAATCAGCCAGATACCTTCCTTAAGAAGGGAACTATAATTAGACCGAAGAGAAGACCAAATTGAGGAGGTGACATACCCTCCTTGATGAGAATAAGGGAGCTGAAGTGCCAAGGGACCCATTGCATGTTCCGGTTGGGCCAATAACAAGGGCAAGGGCTAAGAGAGAAAGGCACTTAATGGCCAACCTTGTTACAATCGACGAGGTTCGTATCACTCCTTGAGGCTTCTGCAAATGCCTGAGATACCTCTCTCGAAGAAAAGAAAAAGTAAAACCATCAGTGGTCATAAACTTCCAAGTGAATTTCCACAATAGTGAGTCATTCAGTAACCCAATATCTTTCAGACCAAGACCACCCTGAAAGTAAGGCCTACAACAACGATCCTAAGAAACCTGAACCATCTTAGTCTCCTCACAGGAACCAATCCATAAAAAGTTTCTCAACTTGCGGTTAATCGAAGACAATAAAGAAGAAGGCCACTTGTAAATCATGAAAGAGTTCACAAATGAACCAATGATGACCGACCTGATCAGAGTAGCACGACCGGCCAGAGAGAGGGACTTGCCCTTCCATTTAGTGAATTTAGACAAAATCTTATCTGTAATAGGTTGTAGCACTGCTATTCGAGGCTTACTCCGAAACAAAGGGACTTCCAAATAAGAAAACGGTAGATGCCCAATCTGCATACTTACTAGAGACTGCAAACTACCAATCCGAGAGAGGGAGATAGAAGAACCGAAATAAATCGAAGACTTACCCCAATTAACCAACTGGCCTGAAATATCACCATAATCTCTAAAAGCACCCATTATATGCCTTAGATTCTTTTGAGTGCCTCTGCAAAATATCAAAACATCATCTGCATAGAGCAAATGAGTAGGAGCCAAAAAACCCGAAGAAATCGGCAGAATATGAGAAGAACCCACCAACCTCGTCAATAATCTACTAAGGAAGTCCTCTGCAATACCAAACAAAAGCGGAGAAAGCGGATCTCCTTGACGAACCCCTTTAGAGCAACTGAAATATCCCTCTGGGACCCCATTCAAAAGAATAGAAAGCCTAGACGAACGAAGAATGTTGTCCATCCAATCCACAAAAATAGTAGAAAACCTAAAAGCCTGAAGCATTCTGTAAAGGAAAGACCAATCCAGGGTGTCAAAAGCTTTACGAATATCAATCTTCATGGCCAAATTACCCCCATAGCACTTCTTCTGCAACACATTCTTACAGTCAGAAGCCAAAGCAATACAATCCTCGATATGCCGGTCTCGAATGAATCCGAACTGCTGAGGAAAAATAATCCTGGAGGCAACTCGAGCTAAACGATCAGCCAAAATCTTCAAAGAAATTTTAAACAGAAAGTTACTAAGAACAATTGGTCGAAACTGATCAACCAAAATCGAATCCCTCAGCTTAGGAAGAAGAACAATGAAGCTGCAATTGAGACCCGGGAAAATAACTCCAGTGATGAAAAAAATCCTAAACAGTGAGGACCATGTCGCTACCTACAACATCCCAACATTTTTGATAAAATCCACCAGAAAACCCATCTGGCCCAGGGGCAGAAGTAGCATCCATAGAAAATATCACATCATGAATTTCATCTGCAGATAGAACTCTAGTCAAGAAAACATTCTCTACGGCAGTTACTAAGGAAGGAAAAGTGATGAAATTTTTTCTCTTATTGCTTGAATATGTGAATGTGTGAGTCCCTTGTGAACAAATCTAATTGGTGATCATAATGTGAAGCATATGTTAAGGGGGAGTTTAGTTTATTCAACTTCGCTTTCTATACGATTTATTTGCTTAATATCTCATCCTTTATCTCTTGTGTCCTTTGTCTATTCCTTGACAAAAAAGGGGGAAAATGTATACCTCACCATGTGTGGAGAAATATTCCAAATGTGTGAGTATTGTACCTCTTTGTGCTTGATTAAGACTTTGTGTTAAGGGGGAGAAAAGAATTTTTGCCTAATTGGGTTAAGAATCTTAGGGAGAGCTTTAATGTGAAAACATTCATGCGCTTGAGATAATGCATTTTTGTTTGAGATAAGGGAAGTTCTTTGTTTGTTTGGCATATTCTTTTTGTTGATATGATGAATCTTAAAGATGTTATTGCATATGTCTTGATATGCATGATGATTCTTCATAATGTTATATGCCTTTGTATGTTTGATCACTATTAATGCATGAAACTTTTTGTAATAATTTTTATGATTGTGTTTGCAATCACCTTCTCTTTGTTTGGGGTTGTATAGTAGTTGAGATTGTAATCAATTTCTTCATTCTTGAGGTTGATAAGAGAGTAATTGCAATGAGTTCCTCATTGTATGGGGTTGATAGTAATTGTAGTTATAATCAATTCAATTGAGTGTAGTTGCAATGAGTTCCTCTTTGTTTGGGGTCGACAGTAATTGTGGTTGTAATCAATTCTATTGATTCTAGTTGCAAAAAATTCCTCCTTGCTTAGAATGATAGTAATTATGGTTGTAATCAATTCCATTGATTATAGTTGCAAAAAAATTCCTTCTTTCTTATAGTGATAGTAGTTGTGGTTATAATCAAATCTCTTCTTGATTGGGGTCGAGATGATTGTTGTTGATACCAATTCCTTCTTATTTGGGGTTGATATGATTGTTTATGCAATTATTGAACTTGGTAGAAATGACCCATGTTCATAAGAGTAAAATTTATGCATTTGTGATTCATTTTACCTTGATGAGTTTGTCGTGTTGTATAGATTTGAATAACCTTTGCTAGGTTAACATGGAGAACAAACAAGAATCAAGGGAGAAGATAAAGGAGCTAAACACAAAGGTGGTTCAACAAGATGCAAAAATCAAGAACTTGGAAGAAATCATTTCTCAAGCAAAGCATCCACCTCCAAATGTGAGATCATCAAATCCTTCAACGTTCTTTGGTGGCACAAGTTGCTAGCAAAGCTTTTATGATCTCAAGGTATTTTCTCTTCATGTACGTGTCAAGTATTGAACTTCATATGACATGTAATATCTTGGATGAGATATCTTTGATGAATATGCATGTATTTAGGGGGAGCATACATGTATCAATTTCGAACTTAACTGTCATATTCCAAATTGATCTTAAATGTCATATTCTTGTCAAGTATATTGCCATATATTCTCTTGGATATTCTTGTGCTTTCAAGATTATTTTAGATGATATCAAGAGAAGCTCAAGTGAAGACGTTCAAGACCTGTTGAAGATTAGTCTCGGTGAATTAACTCATTGTAATGTGAAGGTGAGTTTTTTGTGACTAATCTTCATGATGTATGTTTTAGTATATGTATAGGGGTTTTGACACGTAATTTGCCAAAGGGGGAGATTGTTAGGTTTTTGGCTTGTCTTGGCATAGATTCCATATCAAAACGATGTTTTTCAGGTATTGGTTAGTGGTCTTAGAGTTGATGATTCAAAGCTTCAAAAAACAAGACGTGGCCAGAAAATCATGCAAGAAGGTGTCTTCGAAGAGGAATGTGCTGCATTGCACAACAAAGGTAAAATAGACATCTTTCCTCTTACAAGGTGTAGGCACACACACACATGACATTCATATGTGTCTTGCATGGTTGAACAACATTAATATAACATTTTCACATACTTGGTATTGTATGCACATGCATTAGATTTATATTGATAAACATTGTTAATTGCATGTTTTAGGACTATGTCTAGGAAACGACATATGTTTGTGAAATTGTGTTTATTTGTTTCCGTATTATTGATTTTGGACTTGAACATGATCTCTTATGATTCCTTATTGAGTCTCAATCATTTTGGTTACTTGATACGATCCTCGTTAATTGTAACAAGGATGATGCCTCAGATCGTTCTAACCTCTGGTTCGGATGGAGACCGCGACCCAACACCTATAGCGAGATGTGAACCTTGGTATAATGAAGACGCCACAATCAAGGATGGAAGACTTGATTGATAAGTCAAGGAGGAACGCCACAGAGAAAATCTGATAAGTTCCAATTAGTTCTCAGGGAACAAAAGAGAAAACTCTCTCATTTTTTCATTCAAATTCAAAGCTTTCCAAAAACATAGAGGTTGGTTCCTTTTATACTAAAACCCTAGAAGACAAGGTAGGCAACGTGCCTAATTTTAAGGAAAAGACAAGGTAGGCAACATGCCTAATTTAAGGAAAAGACAAGGTAGGCAACATGCCTAATTTAAGGAAAAGACAAGGTAGGCAATCATGCCTAATTTAAGGAAAACAAAAATTAAAATTGAAATTCCTCCAAATGAAATTCCTCCAAAAGCCCAAGTCTTCTCTTATTTGGCCCAATCCATTGCCTTGATGACATTAATTAAGCCTTGGTCTTCATGTGGGCTTATCTTGGGCTCCAACAATTTAGAATCAGCCCAAGTGTCTTGGATCAGGCCATTGAGTGCCTCTTTGAATCTCCTAGCCCTAGCCCTTGTTATTGGCCCAACCGGAACATGCAATGGGTCCCTTGGTGCAGCTCCCTTATTCTCATCATTCCCTCCCTCTTGAAAAGGATTTGTCCTCAAATCGTCACCTACATCAAAAGGAGACAAATCAGAAACATTGAAGCTTGCACTAACATTATACTCACCTGGAAGATCTAACTTGTAGGCATTGTCATTGATCCTTTCAAGCACTTGAAATGGGCCATCTCCCCTAGGAAGTAATTTAGAACGCCTTTGGACTGGGAACCGTTCCTTCCTCATATGCAACCACACCCAATCACCTGGCTCCAACACAACTTTCTTGCGCCCTTTATTAGCTTGGTTGGCATATTGTTCCGTTCTCCTCTCAATATTTTGCCGAGTCTTTTCATGGATTTGCTTAACAAAATCTGCCTTTTTCTTACCATCCAAGTTAACATGCTCATTCACAGGTAAAGGAATTAAATCCAAAGGAGTTAACGGATTAAAACCATACACAATTTCAAAAGGCGAAAAATGAGTTGCAGAATGCACACTCCTATTATAAGCAAACTCTACATGCGGCAAACAATCCTCCCATGTTTTCAAGTTCTTTTGTATTATAGCACGCAACAAGGCAGATAAAGTTCTATTAACTACTTCAGTTTGACCATCAGTTTGTGGATGACAAGTAGTAGAAAATAAAAGTTTAGTTCCTAACTTGCCCCACAGAGTTTTCCAAAAGTAGCTTAAGAACTTAGCATCTCTATCCGAAACAATGGTTTTAGGCATGCCATGCAATCTAACAATTTCTTTGAAAAACAAATCAGCAATATGTGATGCATCATCAGTTTTATGACAAGGAATGAAATGTGCCATTTTAGAAAACCTATCAACAACCACATATATAGAATCCCTACCCCTCTTTGACCTAGGCAAACCCAGCACAAAATCCATAGAAATATCAATCCAAGGTCCACTAGGTATAGGCAAAGGAGTATACAAACCATGAGGCTGAACCCTAGACTTAGCTTGTCTACATGTAATGCATTTCTCACAAATTCTCTCTACATCACGTTTCATATGAGGCCAAAAGAAGTGTTCATGCAAAACATCTAGTGTCTTGGCTATACCAAAGTGCCCCATCAAACCTCCCCCATGTGCTTCTCTAACAAGCAATTCACGCAAAGAACTCTTAGGCACGCATAATTTAGTTTCTATAAACAAAAATCCATCATGCCTATAAAACTTGCCAAATGCAACATTTTCACATGCATTGAATACATTGCCAAAATCAGCATCTTCCACATACAATTCTTTAATGTAGTTAAAACCAAACAATCTAGCATCCAAAGTGGAAAGTAAAACGTACCTTCTAGACAAAGCATCAGCGACGACGTTTTCCTTACCTTTCTTGTACTTGATCACATATGGAAATGTTTCTATGAACTCCACCCACTTGGCATGCCGCTTATTTAGCTTATGTTGCCCCTTTAAATGCTTTAGGGACTCATGATCCGTGTGGATCACAAATTCCTTTGGCCAAAGGTAGTGTTGCCAAGTCTCCAATGCCCTAACCAACGCATACATCTCCTTGTCATAGGTAGGATAATTCAAGGCTGCTCCATTTATCTTCTCACTAAAAAATGCAATGGGACGTCCTTCTTGCATTAGAACAGCTCCAATACCTATTCCTGAAGCATCACACTCAATCTCAAAAGCTTTAGCAAAGTCAGGCAAAGCAAGCAAAGGTGCATTAGTTAGTTTGTCCTTAATCAAGTTAAATGCCTTTTCTTGTTCATTACCCCACTTAAATCCCACATTCTTTTTGATAACTTCAGTTAAAGGTGCAGCTAGACTACTAAAGTCTTTCACAAACCTCCTATAGAAACTAGCCAACCCATGAAAACTTCTCACTTGTCCCACATTTGTCGGTTTCGGCCACTCCCTAATTGCCTTAACCTTTTCCTCATCAACCCCAATTCCCTTAGCACTAACAACAAAACCCAGAAATACAAGCTTATCTGTGCAAAAGGTACACTTTTTTAAATTAGCAAACAATTTTTCTGTTCTTAAAACACCTAAAACAAGTTTTAAATGTTCAACATGCTCATCCAAAGTCTTGCTATAAATCAGAATGTCATCAAAGTAAACAACCACAAATTTCCCAATGAAAGCACGCAATACATGGTTCATTAATCTCATGAAAGTACTTGGTGCATTAGTTAACCCAAAAGGCATAACTAACCACTCATATAAACCATATTTTGTTTTGAAAGCAGTTTTCCACTCATCACCTTCTTTCATCCTAATTTGATGATATCCACTTTTAAGATCAATTTTTGTGAAAACAATAGAACCATGCAATTCATCAAGCATATCATCTAATCTAGGAATAAGATGTCGATACTTTACAGTGATATTGTTGATGGCACGACAATCAACACACATCCTCCATGTTCCGTCCTTCTTAGGCACAAGCAATACGGGAACCGCACAAGGACTCATACTCTCACGAACATACCCCTTTTCCATGAGCTCCTCAATCTGTCTTTGAAGCTCCTTTGTCTCCTCGGGATTACTTCTATATGCGGGCCTATTTGGAATTGGTGCTCCGGGTACAAAATCAATTTGGTGCTCAATCCCCCTTATTGGCGGTAAACCAATAGGCATCTCCTCGGGAAACACTTCACCAAAGTCCTGTAAAAGGGAAACAACAACACTAGGCAAAGAAGAGTCAATTTCGTTAGCACTAAAACAAGCCTCTTTGTACAAAAGTACAATCATTGGCTGATTTGAAAACAAAGCCCTTTTGATCTCACTCCTTCGTGCATAAAAGCTCACTTGTTTTCTCTCCTTTTTTTTCTCATCAGCCTTTTTTTCTTTTTTTGCTGTTTCGGACTCCCTCTCTTTTGTCTCTCTTTCTTTTGAGCTCTCACTCTCCTTTTTAACATCTCTCTCTTTTTTTAACCTCACTTGATCTTCATATACTTGGCTTGGGGTTAAAGGTACAAGAGTGATTGGCCTTTTATTGAGTACAAATGAGTATCTATTTGTATATCCATCATGAGTCACATGCCTATCAAACTGCCATGGTCTTCCTAAAAGAATATTACTCGCATCCATTGGTACCACATCACAAATAACTTCATCTTTATATTTTCCAATTGAAAATGACACCAACACCTGTTTATTCACCTTAACTTCCCCACTATCATTCAACCATTGTAGTTTATAAGGTTTTGGGTGCTTCAAAGTTGTCAAATTCAATTTTTCCACCAAAGTAGTGCTAGCCACATTAGTACAACTCCCCCCATCAATAATCATACTACATACCTTGTCATTAACATGGCAGCGTGTGTGAAAGATGTTATCACGTTGTACCTCATCCTCTTCCTTGGCTTGAGCACTAAGAGCTCTTCTTGCGACCAAAAGCTCTCCACCTACCGGATATTCGAAGTCACTTGCATCCTCCAAAGGTGGCATAGACTCATCATCAGATTCTTCCTCGGATTCGATATCACCATCATCCCTCAAAACCATTACTCTCTTGTTTGGGCATTGTGATGCAATATGACCTGCTCCCAAACACTTAAAGCATTTAATGTCACGGTTTCTAGAAGGTTGAGGATCTGATTTACCTTGATTTAATGAGCCTCCGGCCTTATGATCTTTAGGAGGTTCGGCTTTGGCCTTGAAACTAGGCTGGTCCTCTTTCTTGCTCCAATTCGGTTTCCATGATGATGAAGAACCCGAATTTTGCCCAACCCGTGTGGAACCCTTCCTCTTCAATTGTTGTTCCACTTTGATGGCCATGTGTACCATGTCAGTCAATTCAACATAGTGTTGCAACTCCACTACATTTGCAATGTCTCGGTGTAGCCCATTTAGGAACCTAGCCATTGTCGCCTCTCGGTCCTCCTCCACATCAGCTCGAATCATGGCTATCTCCATCTCCTTGTAGTAGTCTTCTACACACTTAGACCCTTGAGTAAGAGTTTGCAATTTTTGAAACAAACCCCTGTAGTAGTGACTTGGAATGAATCTCCTCCTTATAACAGTTTTCATATCCTCCCATGTCTCAATAGGTCTTTCTCCATTCCGTCTCCTACTCATAATCAATTGATCCCACCAAACAATAGCATAATCGGTGAATTCTATGGCTGCCAATTTCACTTTCTTCAATTCGGAGTAATCATGGCAATCAAACACCAACTCTATTCTTTTCTCCCACTCCAAATAAGCTTCAGGATCAGTTTTACCTTGGAAGGTTGGAATCTTCACCTTGATATTACCCAAATTATTATCAACCCTCTCTCCATACCTATCTCCTCTATTCCCATACCTATCTTCTCTATTCCCATACCTATCTCCTCTACCTCCCATTCCACGCCTAAATCTTCCCGCACCCACATTGGACATGCGATCATCCCCTTCCATGTCGTTTTCATCCCCATAATAATCATTAACTTCTTCCCTTACCGGAACTCTCTCTCTCCTACGTGCTTGGTGAACGGGTCGTGGCTGTTCCGCACGTGCGCTTTCCACTTTATCTAAGCGCTCATGTAAGTGCTCCATTTCTCCCCTCATCATTCGTCTCATCTCCCCTACTAATGCCTCCTTCCAATTCTTTAGATCTGCTGGAATGGAAGAATCCTCAGTAGTGCCTTTATCTTTGTTGTCAGACATGTTTTTCCTGTAAGAAAAAAGATTAGAAAATAAAAAGGACCTCACGGCACTCCCTCACGTGTTTCGCTCGAATAATCAATTCACTCAACACTCGTGTGTTTCACTCATCATATTCGGCTTTTACCCTCAGTATTTTCTCACCACTCTTGCCTTTTTCCACTCACAATTTCCTCAAAAGTTCTTATCAAACTAACCAAACAATAATCAGGATTTCTTAGCTACGTTCACAAGAAACTTAGATTTGCTAGGTTCACACAAACGAAATACAATGAAACTGAAATAATAGGGCTGTTTCTACTACCAAGAATATATATATATATATATATTTTTAATGCTACTACCGCACGAAACCAGAAGAAGGACAAAGATTGATATATATTCAACTACAAGATCGTTAAATTTTTTTTTTTTTTTTTTTTTTTTTTTTACCGACCTTGATCAACAAGCAAGATCTTCTGAATTTTTTTTTTTTTTTTTTTTTTTTTGAGTACTGAACTTGAACGGAATTCAAAGGAAGACGAAGAACAAAGATAGATAAAACCTGATGTTAGATGCCGAAGCTCTGATACCAACTGATACGATCCTCGTTGATTGTAACAAGGATGATGCCTTGGATCGTTCTAACCTCTGGTTCGGATGGAGACCGCGACCCAACACCTATAGCGAGATGTGAACCTTGGTATAATGAAGACGCCACAATCAAGGATGGAAGACTTGATTGATAAGTCAAGGAGGAACGCCACAGAGAAAATCTGATAAGTTCCAATTAGTTCTCAGGGAACAAAAGAGAAAACTCTCTCATTTTTTCATTCAAATTCAAAGCTTTCCAAAAACATAGAGGTTGGTTCCTTTTATACTAAAACCCTAGAAGACAAGGTAGGCAACATGCCTAATTTTAAGGAAAAGACAAGGTAGGCAACATGCCTAATTTAAGGAAAAGACAAGGTAGGCAACATGCCTAATTTAAGGAAAAGAAAAGGTAGGCAACATGCCTAATTTAAGGAAAAGACAAGGTAGGCAATCATGCCTAATTTAAGGAAAACAAAAATTAAAATTGAAATTCCTCCAAATGAAATTCCTCCAAAAGCCCAAGTCTTCTCTTATTTGGCCCAATCCATTGCCTTGATGACATTAATTAAGCCTTGGTCTTCATGTGGGCTTATCTTGGGCTCCAACAATTTAGAATCAGCCCAAGTGTCTTGGATCAGGCCATTGAGTGCCTCTTTGAATCTCCTAGCCCTAGCCCTTGTTATTGGCCCAACCGGAACATGCAATGGGTCCCTTGGTGCAGCTCCCTTATTCTCATCATTACTCATTCATTAGGTTTCGAGTCCAAACGGTGTAGCTACACTACTTTGCAAATCTAATTCGTTGTGTTGTCTTCATCGTCATTTTCCCAGATGAATTCTCAACCTTTTATCAGAGTTTTGTAGGCTTCGTTGTGCGTGAGGGAGTCACAATTCATAGTTCAAAGACGGATTCAAAATCGGAGTTTGGAGGCTCGGATATGGCCAAAGAACTTGAGCGGAGCGCGAGAGAAGCAAGCATGGCCAACGGCCAAGCTTGGTGGCCACGTGTGGAGGCTGTGTGCAACATGGCTAGGCAGGCCCTCTACCCACGCGTGCCACACATGGGCTGCTGATGTGGCACCACGTGATTGGTGGCTTCTTTCCTTCTCTCTCTTCGTTGGTGATGATGTTAATAATGTTGTTCAAGAATTCTTTCGTACTGACCTTCTTCTTAAAGAGCTCAATGCTACGATTCTTACTTTGATCCCTAAGGTCCCTAATCCCTCTAAAATGATAAACTTTATACCAATCTATTGCTGCAACACTTTCTACAAGATCATTGCTAAGATCATTGCCAATAGAATCAAGCCTTGTCTTCCTGGCATTATTAGCCCCTCCTAATCAGCCTTTGTGGCAGGTAGGAGAATTGGAGACAACATTCTTCTTGTCCAAGAGTTAAGGAGGAATTACCGCAAAGATGACGGTACGCCAAAGTTGGCCCTTAAGGTGGATTTGATGAAAGTATTTGATATGGTTGATTAGGGCTTCTTACTAGACACTTTTGCTGCGTTTCAGTTTCCTTTGAAAGTCATAAATTGGATTAAAGATTGCCTTACTACTCTTAAGTTCTCTATCTCTATTAATCGTGAGCTTATTGGTTTTTTCTCCGGAAAGAGGGGTCTTCAATCCATATCTCTTTGTTATGGCTATGGAGGTCCTCTCGAAACTTTTAGCCAATCATATTGCGGACTCTCATAACTTCAAATACCATTGGAAGTGTGACAAGATTAAGCTTTCTCTCCTTTGCTTTGCTGATGATCTTATTATGGTTTGCCATGGTTCCTATCAATCAGCTCTTGTTCTCAAATCAGCCCTTGATGAGTTCTCCTTGTTGTCGGGTCTTGGTGCTAATCATGCTAAGAGCAATACCTTCATTTCTGGAGTACCCAATGCCATTAGTCAGCAGCTCATCAACCTTTTTGGTTACACGGTTGGCTCCCTTCCTATTCGTTATTTGGGGATTCCTATTATCTCTTCTAAAATGAATTTGCGTGATTGCTCTCCCCTTGTTGATAAAGTTTCGAGTAGACTTTCTTCTTGGTTGAATCGGTGCCTTTCTTATGCTGGTCGTCTTCAACTTATTATATCGGTCTTAACTAGTATTCAAGTGTTTTGGGCTAGTAGTCTTTGTCTTACTAAGAAGATCTTAAAGGTTATTGGGCAGAAATTTCGTAGTATTTTATGGAATGGGGTTAAGGGTAACAACAAAGGTTCTAAAATTGCTTGGTCCGATATTTGTATTCCTAAGAAAGAGGGTGGTCTTGGAATCAAGGACCTCTCTTTGTGGAATAAGGCACTAATGATTAGGCACATTTGGAATTTGGTTTATGGCACTAATAATCTTTAGACTTCTTGGATCAATGCCTACCACCTCAAAGGTTCAAGTTTGTGGTAGGTGAAAGCTCCTCATACCTGTTCTTGGAATTGGAGAAAGCTACTTCATCTTAGGCCTTTAGTCCGTCCTTTATTTCAGCACATTATTGGTAATGGCTTGAACACTTCCTTATGGTTTGATAATTGACACCCTGATGGCCCTGTTCGTACGAAATGGAGTTCCCGTGTTATCTATTATTCTGGTCTCCCTATCAATGCTAAGGATAATACCATTGTCCGTGGTGATATTTGGAGATGGCCTGTTGCTATGTCAATTGATCTTGCTGAAGTAAAGAGTCGAATGCCTTCTTACAATCCAAACTCCATTATGGATGATATTATTAGGTGGCTCCTCTCTCCAAATGGCATTTATTTTGCTACTTCAGCTATGGAGTCTCTTAGAACCCATCACTCTCTTGTTCCCTGGTTTAATATTGTGTGGTTCCCTCAGAATATTCCAAGGATGGGTTTCCCTCCTTTGGTTGGCTATTAAAGGGAGGCTTTCTACCTTGGACCGTGTTCAGTGCTACGATCCTCAAGTCATTGCTACATGTGTCCTTTGCAATTCTCAGAACGAAACTCATGCCCACCTTTTCTTTGAGTGTTTGTATAGCAAAGCCATTTGGACTCAACTTTTGAACAAGTGTGGTTGTACTTGGATTGGTCTCAGTTGGAATGATTTAATGGATTGGATTTCAATTCATTGGAAAGGGAACTCTCCTTCCACTGTGACTGAAAAGTTATGTCATATATGTGAACTAGTTTCTTGGATTCTAGGTTTTTCATATGATTGAGAGTTATATTGTGATTAGTTTGATGCCTAGGATTATTTGTGAGTTGATTGAATCATTTTATGATTAATAATCTTTTAAATATGTTTTGATCCTTTGATTGATAAGATTTAGGATTAGTACTTGTGTATGTGTTTTTAGAGACATCAAGGATTTAATTGATTTATCATTATATCCTTACTCTAAATCTTTGGCTAGAATATTCTTAGAATATATTTTATGTTTCTAGCATTTATGTGTATGTTTATAACATCTGTTAACAAAATATAAAATTGCAAAAGTAATCAAACTAAGCATTGAGGTAGCATCAACATATATCCACAGTCAGTATTAAACAGAACAAAACCCATCCTTGATTTTTTTTTTTTTATATAGCAGTAAGGACGAAAAACATAAACACTAGAGTTAGAAAAAAATGCAACTCCACCCATCTCCAAAGAAATCGCTTGTTCGAAGTTCAAACATTGGCTAAATATTGAGTCCAGATACAGTATTTGAGTCGAACACTGCATAAACATTCAAAGAATAATCTTGAACCGTCATTCCTGTGAGTAATTTGGATTTCATTTCAATCATCTTCCTTGTATTAACAATTAGAGACTGAAACCCATCAAAAAAACACAAATTGGGTATAGATTATTCCTTCAATGTTCGACACGCCATACCCAGACTGAAACCCATTACCAATGAATAAATACCTAACCATAATAATGAAATCAAAACAAACAAACTTATGATAAGAAACAAAATTACGATCAAAACAGAGAACACCATACCGTCGACATGAATGGGTGCACTATCGATTAGAGAAGTTCTTCTAGGTACCGGATTCCGAACAAACTAAAACTGTTATATAATCGGATTTATGACCAAATTGCAACCAATCCGGCAATGACTACATGGGCCGCGAGTCTTTTCGTTTTTCTTGATGTTTTCTTTTTCTTTTTGGTGTGGCCTATATGCCTCTTTTTGTTTGGGGTTGTTTTCCCTGGCTCTTTGTGCTTTGTTGCTTTTTGTCACTTTTTACGTTCTTTTATCTCTTTTATATATGGATACTGTCTAGGGGTTTTTCAGCATATGATCGCTTGTGCTGCTTTTTCCCCTTAGATCAGTCCATTTTTATTATAAAAAAAAAAATGTAATTATGCCATCCATTAAATGCATAGTATTGATATGATGTGTACAGTCCACTAATCAAACTTATCTCACAAATTTAATTTTAACCTCTCGGCTAAAACTTGGTTGCATCAGATGCACGGTGCATCCCCCACCCTCATGCTGCCACGTCAGAAACTTTGCTAACGTGGCAGCATCATGGTGGACGATGCATCATGCATCACACTACACCCAAGGCCTCTTACACCCCGAAACAACTTTATCACTACACAGTTACACCCCCTGCTATAGCGGTCAAACTTAACTGTTACCTTTAAAAGACTTAAACTACACATGATCCCTTAATGAAATTAATTATAAAAAAAAAAAAAACAAAAAAAAAAACAAAAATGTTTTTTTTTTTTATAAAAAAAATACGAGTAAAAACACTAATTCTAGACAATTTTAAAAATGTAAAAAATTAATCAAAACAATAATTTAAAATCAAAACAATTTTAAAAATGTAAAAAATAAACTTAATTATGAAAAACTGGAAAAATAAAATAAATCATTGTTTGTGCATGTGAGATGCATCATGGACCGATGCATATTTTGGGAATAGGGATGGACCAAATTTTCCTACTCAGTCATCTGTTAACAAAATATAAAATTGCAAGAGTAATCGAATTAAGCATTGAGGCAGCATCAACATATATCCACAGTCAGTATTAAACAGAACAAAACCCATTCTTGAAATTTTTTTTTTACAGCGGTAGAGACAAAAAACATAAAAACTAGAGTTAGAAAAAAATGCAACTCCACCCATCTCCAAGGAAATCACTTGTTCGAAGTTCGAACACTGGCTAAACATTGAGTCCAGATACAGTATTTGAGTCGAACACTACATAAACATTCAAAGAATAATCTTGAATCGTCGTTCCTGTGAGTAATTTGGATTTCATTTCAATCATCTTCCTTGTATTAACAATTAGAGACTGAAACCCATCAAAAAAACACAAATTGGGTATAGATTATTCCTTGAATGTTCGACACGCCATACCCAGACTGAAACCCATTACCAATGAATAAATACCTAACCATAATAATGAAATCAAAACAAACAAACTTATGATAAGAAACAAAATTAGGATCAAAACAGAGAACACCATACCGTCGACATGAATGGGTGCACTATCGATTAGAGAAGTTCTTCTAGGTATCGGATTCTGAACAAACTAAAACTGTTATATAATTGGATTTATGACCAAATTGCAACCAACCCCCTCTAAGGTTTGGTCTTACACAAATAAATTGCAATTAAAGTTTTTTGTAATGGATAAAAATATCGTTCAAGTTTTGATGAATTCCAATTAAAGAAAATTGTTTACAAATTCCAATTGATCGTTTGGATTGCCTATAAAATTGCCTTTGCCAGCAGATCAATGGCCAAGAATTACTTTTGGTTAAAATAAATATTTCAAATATAATGATTTTATTATTATATGTAACTAGTTTGTCAACCCGTGCGATGCAAGGGCTTTGTTAAAAATATTTTATTATAGTTAGAAAAAGATAATAAGATAAAAATCTAATAGATACTTCACTTCAACATTTAAAATAATTAAAAAAAAAAATCTAATAGATACTTCACTTTAAATTCGGTAAAATTGAATATTTAAAAGAAAAATGTTAAATGAAGAAGAAAAAGTATAAAATGATATACATATATGTGTGAGTGGATACATGCAAAGACATAAAAATATGAGGTCAAGCACCAGTTAATCATTCTACAAATTCTCAACCAACAAACCTTGAAACCTATTACTTATGGATTTTAGAGGTAATGTGGTCAAATAAATTTTTGGGGGTAAGAAAAGTGAATTCAATGATTAGATGTAATTTTATTGACTTAATGGCTTTTTTTTTTTTTTTGAAGGAAACTTAATGGCTTTTAAATTTAGTTTAGAGATCAAATTTAGATTAAATTAAATATTTGAATTCCATTTGATGTGATATATTAACACGATAGATGTATAGTTATAAAATTAAATAAGATGTGAACTTACCATTTTTATGCATGAATCTAACTGAATTGAAACATGCAGAATTAATTTATGAATAAGGTTAATATATGTGAAAAAAAATTAATTAATTATTGATTTTGGTTCATTGATATACATTTAAATTGAAGAATGGATATAATGAAACAGTCATTGCAAAACAATTATATATTACCAAAAACTTCAAAAAGTGTATTAAAAAAACTTTTGATAAAAAAAAAAAATGTTAATATGTGCCCTTATGTTTTTTTTTTTTATATAATAAAATTATTACAATACTTCGAGATTGAAAGAGAGGGACATGATTCAACCTCGTCAATTAAGGTGTGAAGGGATCACTCTTGAGCACATGTTAGATTTAGAAAAAAGTATATATATATATATTAAAAAAAAAAAAAACAGAACTGTACCTATTTTGTTTTGTTTTTATATATACCGCAATATGGTGACATTCTTTACCATCAAGTAACATTGAGCTGTGGTAATATAGTCATTTTTTTCAAGATATGCAAAGTTGTACAATAAGTAAAAATTCCAATAACCTTGCCAAATTTGTATTGAATCCGGAATAAATTATGCTTCCATTTAAAATATATATATATATATATAAAGTTAAAAAAGTGAAAATTAAAATAAAAACAGAAATGGTGGAGATGTTTATCTCCACTAATCCAAATCTCCCTTGATCCTCATCAACAACCATCGCATCAACAATTGCACATAATATAATTTTTATTTTTGCACAAAGACAATTAAATGATCCAACTCATGTCGAAAGCAAATAAATTTTAGTGTTTTGTTATCAGAAAATTAAATAAAAACCAAAAGAAAAAAAATACAAAGTCACCACCCAAATCCACAAAATACCAAATTAAATTGAGACTTGAAGATGTGAACAGTAAAAGTTTCCGATAAGGGTGCAAAGCCTGAAATAAACGATACAATTAAGCATCAAATAAGTTCCTTTTTGGGTATTACTAAAAAGATAACACAACCTTTATTTATTTACCAAAAGTTTCATTTTCCCGGTCTCCCAAATGATATCATTATTATCATGTTAGTCTATTCTCAGTAACACAACCTTTTTGTTTGACTACTAAGAAAATCCAGAAGAAAAAATAAAATAAAAAATAAACTCACTCAATGACTCGATGTCAAACCTCGGTCTTCTTGAACCCTAGAAAACTATTAAGCTTGAATGAAAGAACTCACAAATGGTTTCGTTCGATTCTCGAAATCCAACCCATTTCTTCAAAACTCTGATACTGATTGCAGTTTTTGAAAAATAGGCGTTATCAAAAGTCGAAACTCTCCTATTTTGGACTGTTAGATCTGTTAGGATATCTTTGCTCTTACATTTTTTTTTTTTGTTGGGCTGTTTGATAAATACTTCTATTTTAACGGGCATCATGTGAATATATAGTTGCATGAAGGTAATATAAAAAGAATTTATAGTTAAATAAAAGCAATTAATCGACTAAAAAAATGAAGAGTTTATGTGAATAATTGTATGAAAAGATATTAAAAAGAATTTATAGGTAAATAAAAACAATTAATTGACTAAAAATGAAGAGTTTATGTAAATAATTGCATGGAAGTAATATAAAAAGAATTTATAGGTAAACAAAAACAATTAATTGACCGGAAAATAAAGAGTTTTTTTTTTATTTTTTTTTCTAAGAAGAAAATTATGAGTTTATGGGATAGGAAGTATTCGCTTGGGAGATTAATTAAGATAATTTATTCATTATGCCATTAATTCAGGACTTTTAAGAAAAAAAAAATGCAAGGAATGTGGTATTGATTTAGATTCTAATTTGACTTATGAAACTCCCATACCTTTCATTTTTCGAAACCATTATTTGTGTCTTTTAAGATAGTGTGTTAATGATCAATGTAAATAAAATTTAAAGCTAACAAATCAAATGAATATATCATTTAAGTTTAAACTTCTCTCACGGTGACATGTGGCGCTGGTGAAACTCTATTATTATATATATATATATATATGATTATGCCATCCATTAAATGCATAGTATTGATGTGATGTGTACAGTCCACTATTCAAACTTATCCCACAAATTTAATTTTAACCTCCCGGCTAAAACTTGGTTCCATCGGATGCACAGTGCATCCCTCACTCTCATGCTGCCACGTCAGAAACTTTGCTAACGTGGTAGCATCATGGTGGGTGATGCACCCAAGGCCTTTTACACTCATAAACAACTTTATCACTACACAGTTACATCCCATGCTATAACGGTCAAACTTAACTGTTACCTTTAAAAGACTTAAACTACACTTGATCCCTTAAGAAATTAATTAAAAAAAACAAAAACAAAATTAAAAACATTTTTATAAAAAAATATATGAGTAAAAACACTAATGCTAGACAGATTAACATCTAATTCATTGCTCAGTACTTTGAAAAATCTCCACCCAATTCACTTTGAAGCCTACAAACAAAAGTACAATACAAGAAGATGATTATATATTATTAAAAAAAATAAAGAATAAAAAATATTTAAATATATATATGATAGTTATATTTATATATGTTTGAGGAAATGGGGAAATGGCAATGGGGGACCTCCCCCCATCCCCATCCACATTTGAATATATTTGTGGGAAAAATGGGGAAATAGGGATGGGTAGGGGTCCCCCCATCCGCATCCCCATTTCAATTTTCAATCTTGGGATGATAATCATCCCCATTCCCCCCCCCCCCCCAAAAAAAAAAAAATTCCCATAGGTTGAACGTTTAATCTTTCATGGTAAGAGTTGAAACCAAAAATCCCTGTGAGTAATAAATTAAATTAAATTCATATATATTGCGAATGCAATACCTGAAAATCCAGATCATCAATAAATTGAAATAAATTTAATTAATATATATTGCGAATGTAATACTCTAACGAGACATTAAACAGAATTTCTAATTGGTAAACTAATAACCGTGTGAAACATAACGGATTTTGTGTGTTGCAGGTAACCTTAACACAAAATGGGTTATTGGGAGATTTTCGTGTTAAAATATTATAGTTTTTACTTATCGTTTAACGAGTACCAGTGGCTCTTCGTAAATGGATGGGTGAAGACACTTGAAACACATGCATCGCGTGAGTTGGTTTGTATTCCTCTTGTAATCGTAAACTCATACAAGAACTTTACTATGGATGCAGACATTTATCTACGACATTTCATTTGTGAACCACTACACCAAATTCAAAGATCAAAACATAGAAAACACAAGGTGAAGATTTTCATTTACATATTCGAAAATTAAAAACATCGCAACAGTAGCCGAACCCATTAGTCAAAATTTTCATACGTAACAGTTGATAAGGTAAAGACAAACAGCCTACATGTGTTCATTTACATTACTTGTAAGGACCTAATGAGGAGGATAAGACGGTGATACAGGACTACCCATCTCCCTCTCAAAGGCTGCGATCAGTCTCTGTGTGTCATCAATTACCTGGATGAATTTTATCCATAACAAAACCACGTCTGTGTTTAAATTCCGGGAAAATTGAGTTCGCACTTCCTCCAATTCACTAAATACTTGTAAAATCGCATTAAGAAATGAGTATATTCGATCTCGGCTGATCGTTGGTTCGCCTTGGAAATTCCTATCCATTCCGAAAAACAATGCCGTCATACAACTGTGTGGTTAACGTTTTGAATGTATTTGAACTTTAAAGTTGTGTTGTAATTTATAATGTCAATCCAATATTAAAATACAAAATACTGTATGTAATATTACTCGAACTGCTGAAGGATGCAAATATGCAATGTAGACTTTAGCTAATGAATATACATATAAGTATCTTTATTCATAAACACTGTCAATACAAAAAAATAAAATAAAAAATAATAATAATAATAATAATGTTGTGTTGCCCAGGTCTGGTGCCTAAAAGATGTGGAAAAATTTTAATCCATTCATTTAGATTAATGGAAAAATAATGTTTAGAAATCCTCATATTTTATATGTAATTTGTAGGGAAAATACACATGGCAGAAGTGAAAATAGGTTTAGTATAGTTTCAATTTTTTCCTTAAAGATGAACCTTTACCCCTTGATTAATTAACATATAAAAAGTATATCGTACCTTTTTCTTTACGTGACGATTGACGTTGTGTGATGTATTCCGCTAGAGCTTCCAATCCAATCACGAACGTGAATCACCTAGGAGCATGGACTCCCTTTCTTTGAATTGTGTACTTGAGGATGGATAACAAAAAACTTTTTCTTTTTCGTTAGTCACAATAACCTTCTTGAGAAAAACGAAGAACGTTCGGTCACTTGTGAATTATCAATCTATTGATTGAAATTCACGTGAACCTAATTCAAAGTTGTGCACAAAGCCTTTTGATGTAAAAGCTACTAGTGCACAATCGAAATAAAACATTTCTTCTCTCTATGTTTCTCTTGGCCGAATTCTCATACACTTTTTCTTATAGTTGTTTTCGAGCACGCTTTCCGGATCTGTGTTTTCGGATTGATCGTATTGCAATTTCTCTTGTTGTGGATTCTTTTGTTTGGGCTAATTCTCGGGATGGTTGTGTTTCTTGCAAGGCTACTTATTCCCAGTTTCTCCATGATATTCCTCAGGTTGTTTGGTGGAGAGATGTTTGGTCCCGTTTTATTCCCCCTTCTCGCTTAGCTTTGACCTGGCGTTTGATGTGGAACAGGCTTCCTACTGAGGATCACCTTTGCAAGTCTGGGTTCTAGTTGGCTTCTCGTTGCAGTATTTGTAGGGTTAGTAGTGAATCTACATATCATCTTTTTCTTCATTGTCCCCTGGCGGTTGCTCTTTGGGAGGCGATTTTCTCCACTTTTCAGTGACGTGTCTCTACCGAAATTTGGCAATCATTATTCTTGCAGGCCATGTCGGTTTCCTTTAGTGAACAGGTCAGGATTTTATGGAAAGCAGCTATCCATGCAGTGATATGGGGGGTGTGGACTGCTCGTAATCAGTGTATCTTTGAAGGGAAGTCGGTGGACTTTAGATCTGTCCTTTCTTTGGTCTGGTGTGCTGTTTCAGAGGCTAATCGCTTGGAGATTGGTTGTATGCGTAACTTTATGGATGACCTTTTGATACTTCGTCGATTTGGTCTTCAGGGTCGCCCTTCTAAAGCCCTGGTTATCAAGAGTGTGGTTTAGTCGCCTCCGGCCCCCGGTTGGATCAAAGTGAATACTAATGGCGCTGTTATAGGCTCTCCAGGGGTTGGTGGTTGTGGTGGTATCTTTCAGAACTGTAGAGCCTTTGTGAAGGGTTGCTTTGCTATTCCTCTTGGTCAAGTTTTCGCTTTTGAGGGCGAGCTTCTGGCGGCCTCATTGACCATTAATTTTGCTTGGAAGTATGGGTGGCATCGAATCTGGCTTGAGAGTGATTCTTCTTATGTGGTTCATCTTCTTTCTTCTCGTTCTGAGTTGGTTCCTTAGAGGGTTCGTCAGGCGTGGCAGCGCTGCATCTTCCAAATCTCGCATATAGATTTTCAGGTTTCACATATTTTTAGGGAGGGGAATCAAGTTGCAGATGGGCTTTCTAAGCATGCTTTGGAGCTTCAGACTGATTCTTGATGGTTTTCTGTGTCGCCGTCCTATTCTTCTTTAGTTGGCAATGACTGCATGGGCCGCGAGTCTTTTCGTTTTTCTTGATGTTTTCTTTTTCTTTTTGGTGTGGCCTGCGTGCCTCTTTTTGTTTGGGGTTGTTTTCCCTGGCTCTTTGTGCTTTATTGCTTTTTGTCACTTTTTACTTTCTTTTATCTCTTTTATATATGGATACTGTCTAGGGGTTTTTCAGCATATGTTTGTTTGTGATGCTTTTTCCCCTTAGAATAGTCCAATTTTATTAAAAAAAATAGTTGGATTTTATTTTTCAAGCAAAAGAAATAATTCTCAAGCTTGCATTAGCCTTTAGCCGAATTATACACATTTTTTCTTATATACGGTGGCCGAATTCCCTCTTTAAAAAACACTAGGGTTGCTGAATTCCCTTGATAGATATTTAGGTGATGGCCGAATCCTACACAAAGAGGATTTGTGTGTTGGCCGAAATCCTTCTTTCAAGAGGATTTGTGTTTCACCAAAACTCTTATCAACCTTAGAATCCAAACCCTAATCCAACTCTTTAGTGTATTATTAAATTGTGACTATATCAAAAACTTCCTAATTTGACTAGATAAATAAAATCCTTTATTTATCTTCTTATTAAATAAAGTCTTTGATTCACATTATATTACTAACAATAGTATAACACTAAGAAACATATTTCCTAGTCAGAAATAGATTTTGACTTTTAATTAAATAATTAATCAATCAATTAATTAACTTCCATTTAATTAAATAATAAAATAATATAATATAATAAGCTAATCCATTAGCCTTGCCACCCATATACACAACATGGGCCAAATATTATTTTTCCATTTTATTAAATCCATTGGACCTTAATTAAAAGGCTCACATGTGAACTATGTCCATTCTTACTAAAAGAAACAAGTCCATGAACGTGCTTTTTTGTGTCGTTATCAAATTGCGAATTCAAAAGATATTTATAAAGAAGTCCTACGCAATGTGCTCTATAGTTTTTAAAACTAGTAAAGTAGTAAGCGAGGGTATCATCCACATGGAGGTGTCATCCGTCGATCGTTTCACATTTTAGTGATTATTATCCGTCGATCGTTTCACATTTTAGTGATTATTGAAAGCAATGTAAATGAGAACATGGCAAGGGTGAGAGTGGTGTGTGTGAAGTTTAAGCATGTTTGTGTGTGTGTGAGAGAATGAGATAAGAAAACATGAGATAAGAAAATAAAGATGGCTTGGGGAGAAATAGATGAATACATAAGGTACTCATGACCATCATGGCATTTGTGCCACTCATAAAAACCAACCGCATAAAACACTACAAGATTAGGTTCAACCTAGCTTTTGATACGACCTCTAAATATGGAAATGTGGAAAGTCGCCTAGTCCTCGGTTGCTACTCACCAAGGGTGTATCGCGTGAGCAACGACCATAAAAGGACTACATTAAGCATATAGGCCTACCCTCAATCACTACTCACCGAGGGTGTATCGTGCGAGCAACGACCAAGGGTAGCCTAAGGGAATATTAAATGATCGACCATCGATCGCTACTCACTTGTCACGTGTATGCAACAACCATATAATGGAAACATTAAGTGTAAATTCAGACCCTTGATCACTACTCACCGAGGGTGTATCACGCGAGCAACGACCAAGGGTCGTATAAAGCATGAAGGTCTAAAGAATCGAAATCCACAATGGCATGGTATGTACTCATCATGAATTTCACCCAAACAATTAAGAGCATAATCAAGGCCAAGAGTTATTGTATCTACTTAACCCTAATTCTTAAACACTCAAATCAATCCAAAACATGCATTTTGAAATATCCATCAACATGCACACAGTCAAGGGATGTATGATTAATCTACTCCTAAATTGCATTAATATACTCCTAATCCCAATCATGAACACATATCAATATCTATCCTACATGCCATGAATGTAAAGACAAAATATATCCCTAAACATGCATCTAGGAGGGTTGTCAAGCCTATTCAACACAAGTTAAGAATCAATACCAAGCAATTGAATGAGACAATACTTGAAAATATTAAATATAAGTTAATCACATAAATAGAACTAGTGTTAGGCTTACATATTTCCCTAATGGGGATACACATCAAATAAAGAAAATACAAGAGAATAGTAAAAGAGAAAACCCAAGGTGTCAATCTCGGATCTTCAAGCTCGGAAATGAGCCCAATTGTCATCTCGGATCTCCAAGCTCCATTGAAGCTCCTCCTCCTCATAGACAAGGTAGGGTGGCTCTTTCCTCATGAATCTCCTCCAAAGATGGGTGGTTGAAAGTGGAAGGTGGTGATAGTGAGGCAATCCATGGAGGAAAACCTCCATAGATGCCTTTGAAGGTCTCTCTCTCTCTTTTGTTGTGTGAAGAAGATGAAGTGTAGAAAAGAGGGTTTCTAGGTTATGTGGGTGAAGAGTTTATGGGTATTGTGAAGAAAGTGGTGCATTTATAGGCTTGGGAGGTTAGGGCACAGTTTAGGCATGAAAGGACAACATTACCCCTCTAAAATGGCCCAAAAACTAGTCATTCATGGGGCTGTTTATGCAGAGTGCGGGTGGAGTGTGGGTGAGTGCGGGTGAGCTGAACAGCTCTTTATCTTTTCTTCAGCTGAGCAGCTCCCGGGTTTGTCAACAGTGTGGGTGGAATGCGGGTGAGTGCGGGTTGAATAGCACTTTATCTTTCTTGTCCTCTTTTTTGCACTATTTGACTCCTTTTTCACACGAAAGTCCCGAATACTGTTTCCTACATCAGAAATGTATGAATGCCTACAATTATAAACAAAGACCCTATAAGAGACGCTAAATTGTAAGAAAACGAGACAAAGGATAAGGAAATGAGGGTCAAAATATGTAACATATTTGGCACGATCAGTCTACATGCCTTAATACAATTCTAGATGGACCCATAATTAGTCCGGTAGAATATATCAAGTGATCCATGCAAGTTCGTATGAATTGAGGATCTTGGCGAGCTATCTAAATTTAAGCTTCAACAGATATAACCTAATTACAATCAACAAATGATTCACTTAGGTTCGATTTATTAATATTAACTCATTCCACTAAATAGCTAAAATTGAACTCTTAAATAAAGATAGAATAAGTAAATGTTTCTCATTCATACCCTAGATAATCTTATTAGAGATAGTGTATCCTTGTGAAGAATATCAGTAATCGCCAAGAGCTCATAGACCGCCTATAACTCTCCTAGTTACCATATTTACTCATACAACCATATTTTTACTATTCCTGAAGTCATGTTTCAATAGACACTATTGAAAACTTAACATTAATATTTAATATCAAATACCTCAAAACATCTATATGATGATATTCTACTCTCATTTAACAAATGAAGCCACAATGTCCATATCTATAAATGAAGTCCTCTATCGATTCACAAATGAATACCACCAAACTATCGAGGATAGACTATGTTATATAATCGAACTCATTGATAGCTCAAATGATAACACTTATAACCATAAGTCCATCATTTATCTCAAGATTAAGATAGACTCTCTGATTGTCCTCATAATGAAAAAACTTTTATCCATTGACGATTCTAGATAAAGTATTTCATTGTGATTCTATTCAATGCACCCAGTGCACTAGATTCTTTTACTCAAAGACACTTTGATGATTTTAGACTCATCATAACACATTTGATCCCACTCAAATGTTAGCAAAAAAATATACAACTTTAACAAGATAAAGGTGCCCAACCTTTACCTTAAGTTGTGAACATTATTCAAGATTAACTAAAGAATTGTGTCTACCTCATACATATCCAGATGTACGAACAATTCTTCTTTTCTCATAGTCTTTTAACCTTATGATTATTTACCTTTGACAATTATAATAATTAAACTATAAATGCTATAAGATTTATTTAAACAGAAATCACTTTATTAATACGATAAGATTGACAAATACAATATTACACTCTTGCTATTAAGCATAATCCTAACATAATTAACGTATATCATCATAATTAAGTTAATAATTCATTATATTTTATTATATTAAAATGAACATGTCCAATAGTGCAAAACTTGATGGCCATAATTATAGTCCCATAGCGTTATCGGGCAATCAATGTTATGTGTAGACCATATGAACAGTTTGGGGATGGATGCACTGTACTAGTGTACCAGAGATATTTATGAACTGTACTAGTGTCACCAGAGATAATTATTACAAAATATTGCGTTCGGAGCATAAGGATTTGCTAACGCAATTTATATTGCGTAACAACGATTCAACCATCCATTCTTGTTTTGCAATGCTACAAGAAGATGTAAAGAGTATATTTATGGATCGGCATAGCGTATCCCCAAAATAGCTTGCCCATTGGTTTTTGGGTTGTCAAAATCCCACTAGCCAATCACATCAAACGACATTATGGTCAACAAGCAGGCAAAATCAATTCTGTCAGCAGTAAATTAGATATGGTACGTTAACCCCTAACCAGAAGACACGAACATAGAAAGATTAAAATAAAGCATTAGGATATTACACGATCGGCCATTCAGATTGAACGAAGCAAAATGACTGATGTCGAACACGAAACCGGATTCAACACATATGGTTCGAACATAATCCTAATACTTGATATGTAATGTCTATATCACCCAGAGAGGGTTGGTTACAATATAAATAAGGTTTACTCTTTTGTACATCGATATCGTGTTATTTGTTTTGGACATGTTGCAATGATTTATTAGACGGTACATGTTACAATGCATTTGTTAAATATTGGGTTGGGTAAATTTCGTAAGGGAACCTCATAATGAATGTGATAATGACAAATGGTGCTACTGTTATGTTTGATCAAATTCATTTGTGATATTTTCCTTAACCCAATAACATATATACAGATGTAAGTATTCATTTCATTTACTTACAGTACAGACTAAGATGACCGAACACCAAGGCTTAAAAAAATAATTATTAAACGGTTTACTAGCAAACAACACCCTCGCGGTAATATTTTTGGTCCCAATGGTACAGGATATTGTATGAATGAAAATTTTAAATAAATAATTTGAATGGTATAACATACAATGGTAGTTTTTTGGAATGTGCCACCATGTATATTCAATTTGAAAAATAAAGGAAATAAATTAATATATAATAGCTTTATGAATATAACCCTTACAGGATGAATACATTATTTTCATTACACAGTATGATAGTAAGAAGTCTAAGAACTGATGTTGTTGATCATGGTGACATGGTAATAATGTAATATGTGATTATATTCAGAGATTGTTTCTAGTAAAGAACCCTGGATTGTAACAAACTTGATGGATCACGTCATAGCCGTTGGATAGTTAAGAAAGTGACAAAAACCACACACATAGAAATAAGGGATGTTATTATTTCCCCCCTTGTAGTTTGTTATATTCTGAATTTGCCCCCTCTAGTTTCAAAAATAGGCAGTCTTCCCCTTCAGAACTAAAATATTCTAATATTTACCCCCTGCCATTAAGATTTTTGTTAAATAGTGGTTCAACTGCTACAATAGAAGGGTAATATGGTAAAAGGGAAAATTATATCGTTTTCCCCCCTGAGGTTTGTAATATTAGATAAACTGGTCCATCTTGTTTCAATAATGGCCAGTCAACCACCTGAAACCCAACCGTCCAAAATCCCTTTGACCGTTAATTAAATAATTAAAATGCCTCCATTAGGGATTGGACCTTCGACCTTATGGTTAAAAGCCACACAATTATAGCTCATTATTGGAAGATTGTTGATTTAAATGTATATATGTATATATATAGTTATATATATATATATATTTTTTAAATAATGTAAATATGTTAATATAATTTAAAATAAACTAATATATATAATTCACAATAAACTCGAATTTAATAATAACATATTAGAACAAACCACAAGGTCGAAAGTTAAATCTCTGATAAAGGTGTTTTAATTTTTCAATTAACTTGACAGAAGGGGCAAAATAACCAATATTTTGGGTTTCATGAGATTGACCGGCCAGTATTGAAACTAAAGGGACCAGTTTATCTAATATGACAAATCTGAGGGGGAAAATGATTAGGGGTACAGTTGTCTTTTCATTTTCAATTGTAATGGTCAACATGATTTTGGATGGAAAAGCTGACAGAAAGAGTAAAACTTTGAATATTTTGGTTTTAAAGGGTAAGACCGGCCATTTCTGAAACTAGATGGGGCAAATGAGAATATGGAAAACTCTTGGGGGTGGGGGTGGAGGGGGGAATAACATCCCTCAATGAAAGGGGATTGTTTTATTTCAGAGGAGTACACTTTGATGATTTGGCAGATTTGGCCTGGTAAAAATAGGATTGAGGTAATGATGACATTGTACTACTTAATAGCACAATAAAATAAAGTGACATTTGTAATTGCGTACAATACACGATCGGTCCAAAGTAGAGTAAACAATACACGAAGAGAAGCAAGATGATTTCAATATACTGGTACGAAAGCCACCTATAAATCAAATTGACCACATTGCCCTATATTCGAAGAGTTAAGAAAGGTAATGCCTGATGCCCTAATAGTTGATTAAAAAATGTTAAATTTATAAATGAAACCACGTCATATTAATTAAACCATTAAACCATAATAAAGGTTATGCCTAATGGCCACAACTGTATTAATAAAAATTACCATTGTTGAAACATGTGTAATATTCAATATTATTGAACAATGAAAACCAAAGTCAATATACACGTTACAACAAAATTGAGACCATCTTGTAGGTATTAACTGATTTAATAGTCCTATTGACATTATGTAACCGTGTTTTTCTAGTTAAAAAACATAGATAGAGATACAAACAGCACTGTTCAGTGCTTTAGTTTGCTATTCGCCAACGCTAAACACTTGGCTGTAAACTCCAGCTTTTCTTTCCTCTAAAAATCATATTTTCAAACCTTCTATCGTTTCTTCAAACGAATCTCTCCTACTATTTTCATACTCCAACATATCTGCTCAAATTCTGAATATATATCCTTACATATATATATATATATATATATATTGGAGTCTGAATATTCAGTGAGGGGTGTGTTGTTTCTTTCCTTTTTGCTCTTCTATTTGGGAGGGTACAAACTCTACGTATGTAATGGTGCCTTTCCAGCATTAATTCTTCTGCAAATAGACTTTGATCAATGTAATGCTTTGGATGCACCAAACCTTCTCCACGTAATTGACCACGTCGTCACCTGGGGCATTCATCAGAAATATCAATGTCTCATCCACCAAACATCATAGTGATGGATGTCTCTATTCACGCCTATTGTTTCATAGACTGGCCTCCCCAGAGGTCTTCTTGATACGAACCTCGTCGATTGTAACATGGATGATGCCTAGGATCGTTCTAACCTCTGGTTCGGATGGAGACCGCAACCCAACACCTATAGCGAGATGTGAACCTTGGTATAAGGAAGACGCCACAATCAAGGATGGAATACTTGATTGATAAGTCAGGGAGGAACGCCACAGAGAAAATCTGATAAGTTCCAATCAGTTCTCAAAGAACAAAAGAGAAAATTCTCTCAACTTTTATTAAAAATTCCAAACTCCCGAAAATAACATAAGTTGGTTCCTTTTAAACTAAAACCCTAGAAGACAAGGTAGGCTACACGCCTAATTCAAAAAGGAAATAAATATTTCGGCCTTAGTCTTACAAAACGAAACTAAAAAGGAAACAAAACGACTGAAATTGAATCTCCTCCAAACTTGTGCTTCACGCCCAAGTCTTCTCTTATTCGGCCCAATCCATTGCCTTGATGATATTAATTAAGCCTTGGTCTTCATGTGGGCTTATCTTGGGCTTTAACAATTTAAAATTAGCCCAAGTGTCTTGACTCAGGCCATTGAGTGCCTCTTTGAATTTCTTAGCCCTAGCCCTTGTTATTGGCCCAATCGGAACATGCAATGGGTCCCTTGGTGCAGCTCCCTTATTCTCATCACTTCTTCCTTTCAAAAAAATAGGAACCACAGTCTCTTCCAATGACAATTTCTGCTCCATTACCTGGCTAATCGAAGAAACGTAACTCAATATTCAAAGGTAAAACAAACAATCTAAATAGCAACAAAAAAAAAAACACGGGTGGAGCGATATAAGGAGGGTGTGAGTTGGGAAGAGACGTTGCATGGAATCAAACACTTTATAGTACGCGAGGAAGGAAGCATGTTGAGTGGAGGCAAACAAAACTGTTGGGCGTGAAGAATGGAAACAGGAGATTGAAGGCGGATTTAAAATAAACATAGGTGGACCAATATAAGAAGGGTGTAATGGGAAGAGGGAAGAGACTATTTCAATGGTGAAAGCCCAATATTGAAGACAAAAGTCAATTTAAAAAAACAAAATAAATAAGGAACTAGATATTTCTTATTTAATTATTTAAGATCATTGATTAAGGGTACCCTTATGTTATGAATAAAGTTTTTTGGATAAATGAGGACGTAGGTGTACATTGGTACTTGATACTAGTATAGGGATAGGTAGGTGAGCAGTGGAAGTAATGGATTTTGGATTGGGGATTACAGGTATGAACATTCTAGAAGGTGAAAATATTGTCAGTTTAGCAAAAGGGATTTTGCTACTATGCAGGCCCTGCATGATGCAGGGATGAATAGTGAATGATGTAGGGATGAATAGTGATACATTTGGTTATCTCTGATGAACATGAATACCCTTGTCACATCTCATAGTCATACATCTCTTGATAGTTGATATCTTTTTCTACTCTAGATATGAATTGATTAATCTGCCCTCGTGTTTTATTTGATTAAGATATTTCCTGTTGATTTATCTGCAAATGAATATATAATGCAAAAGTCAATTGCGTAAAGAAACACGGATAGGGGTAAGAAGACCTTTTCACAACCCATTTTGTTAGTAATCTTATCATTTCATTAACCAATCATATATTAATATAATTGGAAAAAAGGTAGATACAATCCTCATGTGTTCAGCGACTAATTGGCTCCCCTAAGATAGTTAACACATGAACCGGAGTTAACATTAATTTAGTCGATGAAAATACAATCCCCTTCGTTAAAACTTCAAGACATTAAAACCAAACACCCAGATGAAAGCTAAAAAAACTAATATGTGCATAGATCATTGAAATAAGATGTAGGACTTGTTTGATCAATTTGCCCAAAAGGATTACTGCCCTGTAAGAAAACCGAACTGTTCATCGAGCTATGCTGCAAGCCGCTATGCCTCTTTAATGAGTTCGAATAATTGTTTCCGTAACGAATCTATGTCCATCGGACAATCGCCGTAAACTCGGTGCCTCCTAACCGGAGCTGTCTGTGTACATTTTCTCATGACATCTCTGAGTTCTTCCATTTTTCGGGTATGTGTCGACATGGCATCGAGAACTGGGTAAATTTTATCATTCTCCCCATTGCTGTCCACTTGACCTACGGTCGCCATAGTATGGTCGTTAGTTTTGATACAGTTGCAATATTATAACCTTGGTTTTGATATTTATAATTGCAATGAAGGTATTACCGTTCGAAGGTGTTGTTTGCTAAACGGTTGCGCCCCTTCATAAAACCTAATAAATACCCATTGTAGTCAAGATGAATGTGTAATAGTAATATTCAATATTAATAATTTAATAAACAATGTAAACCATATTCAATAAACACGCAGAATTTAAAGTCAGACCATTTTTTATAAGCATTTAGGCTATAATCCCCCCTATTATAATAAAGATTAAAATTTATTACTAAATATTATTCATAAGTCAACTGTCATTAAATATAGGAGATAATCCCAAAGATGTTTAAACTCAATGCACCCATTGTAAAACAGTGAGAACATTACAGTGCAAACAGTTCCTTGATGTGACCAGTCAATGCACAGTTGTTATGAAAATGCGATGGACTAGGTGAGGTTGGCACATCCATCAAGTACAAATGTCAAGATCAATTCTTTTCGATTATGTGCACAAGCGCGAGATATTATCTCTTCGGGCATTGTAAATTAGGAACCGAACTTATTTTCCGTCTTGGAATGATTTCAACTGAACTGATTATTTTACAGGTGTCTGCAAGGGGCAACATCATTAAATGATATAAAGTAATTATCCTACGTTTTTAACAAAAACTTATTAGTTGATAAGTACAGTGGAATGGAAAAAAATAATAATTAAAGTGCATAAATGACCTTCATTCCGTACCACATCTTTTGGGCAGCAAGTAGGCCTAAATTGTCGTTGTGTACCATGACTGGAAAAGATAATATTACATTTATGATTTAGCAAGATGTTTATGTAATCAGTAATGCTATACTTACCACCTAAAATCCAACCTTTTTCATCCCAAAACATGTGGTAATTGAAATGTCAAATGGTGAAGGGATACATGTGGTAGGTGAGATAAAACATCATTAATATATATCCACTCAAAATTTGATACATCACATGTCACATGTGTTGGGATAAAAATGGTGGGATTTGGGGTGAGATGTATTTAATTATTCTTATGCAATGTTAGATAGACCACAAGTGCACTTAAAATAATGAAACTTGCATATTGAAAGGATATGGACAATTTTCAATTACTCCCACACTATAAGGAATACTCTGGATGATGACACGATGAGGAATAAACTAGAAGATTACACGATCCAAAGTAGGATCAGGAGTGGTGCAACAATTTAAGATTGCAAGCCAATATCGACAAAATACAGTGGTCACGTAGGCCCTGCAGAATTGACCCGAAAACATGAATTGTATATATGTTATTTATGTACGGGTAATGGGTGGGTAGAGCACACGCAAAACTGAAGTTAAAAATTATAGACGAGTATATTTTAGACAAATAGTTGTACAATAGAAACCTTGTAAATTAATCTCCTATGAATTAATAACCTCTCTACCTTAATAAAAAATATAGGTCCCGACTCGGGCCAATGTAAAAAATTAATAAAGCATCCTATCGTAATAATTATTATTTTCTTTTTCAAACATAGTGTAAAATTTTGGTCCCAGCTGTCGTATAAATTAATAATTTCATAAAAGTACAAAATATATTACATAATATTCAAGAACAAGAAAAAGTACTTCAATGCTAGTTTGCACAAGGCCACCATGTTTGATAATTTTGACTTTATCCTTAATCTTTTGAATTGTCCTTAATAAGTTCTTATGATCACCTTCTTATTATAGTGAAAAGGTTTCAACTAAATTTAGCATTTCAACAGGAACTCTCCTAAACAATTTTTTCCTAAACAAGGAATCATGAAAAAAATAAAAGCTTCCTTAAAGAAGAAAACTGACAAAACACTGAAGCTCGAAAAGGACCATTCACTAAAAAAGAAAACTGACTTTCACACGTTTTCTAATATAGAATAACACTTTGCAATATAAAACCCTTCAAATTATTAACCTCTATAAATTAATACTGAAGAGCGGGTCCCAAGAATATTAATTTGGAGGGGTTCTACTGTATTTTAATTATACTTATCGAATAGATGATCCATGCGGTAGGATTGAATTGTAGATTCAACTTGAATAATAAACATGGGAAATTTGAAAGGATCCTTTTCCACCTTGTTTTTATGCACTAGTGTACCAGCTACCAACCCGGGGATGCACGGGTTTTGTTTAAAATATAATATAAAATTCAATCCCGGCCAAAGATGAATTTTGAATCTTCATATATTCTTACATTATAAAGGTTTATCATTTTGATTATATTCAATCCGAGCCAAAGATGAATTATGAATCTTGTTATTACAGTAAGTTTGAAAATAAATCAGCCATTTCAACTTATGGATGTCTACATACAGTGCATGCACGTGGTCCTAAAAGAACTTACGGGGTTTAATTTATTAAAAACATTGGATTGTTTCAAGTCTATATTTTTTCCGAAGGACATATAGTGATATTCAATACACTGACTGTAAGTTGAACATGATAACTTCAGTAGATGTAAAATTGTTCAATAATCCATTTTTAGGAAACAAAACTTTTAATTCGTATTCTAATTATGTCGGCTCTGAATTAAGAATCACACATTCGAAGGTGATGATCAAAATACTTTGAATAATCTTCTTTTAAAGTCCACCTAAGGTCGTGAATCTGGACCATCTTCGTACACATGAGTGAACATACAAGATTTGTAACAGAACTCTAAAAATGTATTGGACATACAACCCATATATTGGACACGCGGCAACATAAATGGGTACCCCTTAGACCTGTAAAGTATAAACTCTTTTAGTTGATTGTATATAAATACGAACACTAGCTACTTGAGTGTTAACCGGTCAGAACCAAGGTATACTGACCAACCAATGGTTGATTGCCACATAACTCAAAGTAAGGATAAAAATGTTAAAAGAGAGAGTTTGGGTCATGTATTAACATCTCATTAGGTGGTCAGTATGCTTAGGTACTGATGTTAGTACCCAAACATTTTACATTATCGTAAGAAAGGACTAAAGAATGACCTAACCGACGAGAAAATATTACATGCACCCGGTTCAATGCAGCCTAACTAATGGGTGCATGCCATGTAGGTTGGAGAACTCATTTGATTGGTTTTCCTTACCACATGGTATGCACCCATTGGACAGATGCATTGTACCGGGTGCATTGCACTGGTTGCGTGAAATATGGGGTAATTACTATCCATTCACATTAAAAATAGTGCTTGCATTACCCTAATGTGACAACTCAATGCACAATCATGTTTCACTATGCAAAAGGGACTAATTGTACAAACATCCCTCAACATTAGGTATAATTACACATATATGGAACTTTTATCTTAAATTGCACAAACTTCCCCTACCGTTAATTTTGAGCCGTTAGAAGTTAACATGGTAAGTGTAAAGTTGTCATTTTGCACCTCTAACAAATAAGCAGGTTATTTAATCATATCAAAAATATTATTTTATCAAAAACAAAAATATATATCATAAATGCTTATAAAAATTTATAGTTTCAATATATATATATTATTTTACTAAAATCAGACAATAAATAACTAACAAAATAAACAGACAGTAAATAGGATAAATAAATATAAAAATTTAAAACAATTAGATAAAGTCAGATAAAATAACTAAACAAATCTTAAAAATACTTCTAGAATCCAGAAACAATAATTTAGATTTTTCCATAACATCCTAATTCATCTCTTAATCAACTAAACACAGAATTCATCTCTTGATCAACAAAAGCAAACAGTATAATATTGTTTCTTCTCATCAAAACGCCAATTCTGGTTCTTCGTTCCAAACTCTCAAGGCTCAAACCCCCCACTGGCAGCACTATTTCCTTCAAGAAAATCAAGTCTCAGAACCACCCAATCCAAGAAAAAAAAAAAAATCACCACAGACAACACACCAGCCATCTCAATATCAAAACCCCATCCCTATCTTCACTCAGTTAAATATTTCCAACAAAAACCACCATAATCTAAATAAGAAAAAAAAATTGAAGCAGACCCACATAAGTGATTTCAAAAAAATAAATATAAAAATAAAAACCCAAACACCACCAGAATAAGAAAAATTTATCGCAGTAGAAGAGACTGAAAAAACTCACCAACTGGGTCGGGTTGGGTCGGGTTTCGGAATGGCTGCGATGGTGGACCGCACCTCCACTCAACCATAATCATGGCGTTGTAAATGGGGTTGGAGAAGTGCACGAACTCCTCAACGCCTCCACGAGCGACAGGAGATCATATGATCTCCTCCATATGAGATTTGGACCAGATCTCCCACGGAGGATATTCTGAACCGATGGAGCTATCCTACATTCGATATGATCCAATAGAGGTGTTTCTCCTTTAGATCTGATGGTGAATCAACTCTAATAATCTTGTAAAAAATATAGGTATTTTATTTAACATTTGATGCAAATTTTTTTCAAAAAAAAATGATAAATAATTTTCTTCAGTGTTAGGAAAATAATAATAAAATTATTAACTATGGGCATTTTAGTCATTTTATGATGATAAGTTGGTCAACTGTCAGAATGGATGGAAGTCAACAAACAGTAAGGGAGGTTTGTGCAATTTAAGACAAAAGTTCCATATATGTGAAATTATATCCAATGTTAGGGGATGCTTGCGCAATTAGTCCCTTCAAAAGTATTATTACAGAATAGATCGTACGTGCATACATATTTCATATTAATCCTAAATATATCTGAAGTATCACGTACCGTATATCAATATGATAAATCAGTAATTGTTTAATACTAATATCACACCACGAGGCACGAGGTTGTTGCCTGTTCGTTCTAGTCCCTCACTCACTCCCCACCCCCAAAATCCAGAAAAGTTTTAAAATGTTATATATATAAAAATCTATATTTTTTTGGTTATATTTATAAAAAAAAAAAAAAAAAAAGTTTGGGTAACAAGTACGAAACAAACTTCATATTTATGAAAGGGAAAAACAGTTATAAAATAAAATGTCATTTTGCACTTATTACAATTTAAAAATTAAATTATTGGAAAAGAGGGTTCAATTAATTTTTGTTCACCCACACTAGATAAGAAAAAACAGCATATTGTAATAAATTATAAAGTTGGTGGGAAAAAATAAAAGTGATAATATCGGTAGGTCCCATATGAAGGAACTTGCCTCCGCGTAGCAAAAACATTTCCGTATATTGCTGCAACAAATGAAAAAAAAAAGTTATATAATCAAATGTTCTTTATGGTTGAGAGAAAAACATTACTCGTTTGGTACACTATATTGTATTGGATTATATTAGACTGTATTATATTGTATACGGCTATATTATTTTTATACAATCTATGTGTTTGGTGATATTCCATTTTAAACTGTATTTTATTATTAAAAAAAATGGATGTAATTTTTATTACTCGATATTTTATTAAATAATAAAATTATTAGTTTTATATTTATTAGTTTTATATTAAATTAACGCATTCTAAAATATATATGTATTGTATAAGTACTCTAAAAAGTAATAATTAATATATAATTCATATTTTTATTACATATATAAATTATCATTTAAATTTTTATATATGTGCATATCATATAAATTATTTTATTTTATTTTGTTTTATTTTTTTTATTTTTTTTGTATTGCCAGAAATTTTAAGAAACCAATAAGTCAATATTCCATTCCACTTGTAAAGGGAATTTGGATTTGAAAAAAGAAATAAAATAAAATAATATATATATATTATTTATGTATGTATATCTGTTATACAGCGTACAACCACCTATTTGGTTGGCATCATTTAATGCATAGGTGTGTCATGGGCTTAGAATTGCACAGCTGATCCCGTGCGACATTTACACAACTTTAAGGTAATGTTACTAAGTAAGCCTTACTTGTTACTCACACTGACACAGAAGAGACTAAAGGAAAGGATTAGAAGAGCTTGTGGGAAATAAAGGAAGTTTGTATTGCTTTGTAGAAAACTTTACAATGCTTTGAGTGAATATTGGCTTGGATGCCTTACAAATGAGAGGGATTGACTATTTATAGAGTGTCATCTTCTCAATAAATGCCTACGATCACTATGATCTAATGGTGGAGGTTTTGCCTTCAGAAATATGTACAATGTTCTAGAATTCTCTACATATATTTACATGCCTATAGAATTCTCCGTACAAATATCTACATTAATTAATTATATTTTTTTTTTTTCCTTAAAAAGGGGTGCAACACGAGGACTTCCCAAGCACGCTTAATTATATTTTTATTTCTATGGAAGGTTCTACATTGACCAAATCCAGTGTTTATTGTTGTATTAGATTAACCGTCAATTGAGGGATCCATCACTTCAACTTTTGTCCACACCTTCATGAAATCACATCGATTTATATGAATTTTCATATTAATTTTTGTGTGAATGATAAGTTCATTCAAATATACCAATAAATCATAATTGATAATTTTTCAAGCATTAGAACTATGTATACCAAATGTGTTAAATAAAAAGCTAGTGGAAAAATTGGAGAAATATATATAACTCAAAAAAAATTTTATACTGCTTAAAATATACCTTATTTAAGTTTTACAATATTACAAAACTATCAAGTTCTTTTGGGGGAGAGGAGGACTTTAGCCCTAACCTTTCGGTGCAGGTGTGAGAGGTTAACCACATGGCAGAAGTGATCTCGTCGGAATGTAAATACATTCGGTGTCGGTGCTGTAAGATCCTTTATTTGTGTTGACTTGATTCCATTGCAAAACTCTCTTTATTTGTATTAGTTGTTACTTAGGTGATTCTTGGAAGAAAGAAGCCTCAAAGGTGAAGAAGCAACATCTCGTGGAAATCTCGTCTTCAAGGGGAACATCACATACTTGGATGCTAAGGTATCAAGATTCTTCTTCCTCTTGCAAGGCGTTAATGCAAACACACACAATTCATACATGTGTGTCCCTGCATCATTGTTCAAACATTTAGTATAACACTTTCACACACATTTAGTATGCACATGCATTTATCTTATTGTTGACAATCTTGTAGAATTGCATGTTTTCTAACTATCGCTTAGATATGGCATGCTTGTGTTACATAGTATTTATATATTTGTGTTTCTTGTGTTTTGGACTTGAGCATGATCTTATTTGATTCCTTATTGAGTTTCGGTCATTTCGGTTACTTATTCATTTAGTTTCGAGTCCATACGACGTAGTTATGCTACTTTGCATTCTTTTTCGTTGAGTTGTCTTCATCGTCATTTTCCGAGATGAATTCTCAACTTTTTGTTAAAGTTTCATAGTCTTCATTGTGCATGAGGGAGTCATGGTTCGTAATCCAAAAACGGATTCAAATTCGGAGTTCAAAGGCCCGAATACGGTAGAAGAACGTGGGAGGTGTGCGAGAGGGGTTTACATGGCCAAAGGCCATGCCTTGGTCACCCCGTGGGGGGGCCGTGTGACCCAAGGCAAGAGCAGCCCTCTGGTCCCGTGGGCCACACGTGTCCCACACGGGAATGTGATGTGGCCACTTCTGATTCGCTCGAATCTTCCCTCTCTTGAAACCTTTTAAAACTCCTCCATTCCCTTCCATTTATTCTAAGGAGAAAAACTTGAAAAAGAAGAACATCAGAAATTTTCTCTCAATTTTTGTTTTCTTATTTCAATCATAACTTTTTCATACGAACTTGAAATTGAGTGATCCAAAAGCCAAAAATATTGGTCTCGCCGAGAGCTACAAAACTCAAGCATTTTTAGAACCAGTTGACTTCTTCATTCTTCCCATTCGTCTGATTTCAGTCCGAGGTTCAATTGTTGTATGTGAAACTTCTTCTCTTTAAATTTCTCTTGGTCATCTCTTTGATTATTTCTAATTGATTGTTGAAATATGTTGAGAAGTATGTTAGAACATATTCTAGGGTTATATGATTGATTGATTGATTGAGTTTTAGTTTTGTGATTTCATTTGAACATATTTAGCTAAACTTGATAGAAATTGAAATTGATTCTAGATATGACATATATGATGTGCCTCATGATATTGTCTAGGTTTAATTTCATGATCTAGGAACTAAGAATTTTTGTGTGATATATTGAATATTCATATCTTGTTCTTAGTAATTTACATGCTTTGATTTCTAGGTATTTTTGTGATTGATTGTTGAAAGTATATCCTAGAATGTATCTAAGCATGTTCATAGAGCTTGATTGATTATATATCTTTATTTGTTTGTAAGTGATTCATCTTCTTCTTACTTTCATTGTTGATCATCTCTTTAATTTGTTATTTGATTGATGAAAAGTAATATGAATGATGTTAATTCACATGCTTAGGTTTCTAGATATATTTTGTGATTGAGTTGTGATAGCTTTATTCTAGATTCTCTAGTTGCATGTTCATAGAGTGTGTTTGATCTACTTGCTCTATTTGTTCGTGATTGCATCATATTGCTTGTGTGCATTTCACTTAGATCATTGCCTTGTGAAAGGTTGAAGTCTCTTGTTAAGGTGAGTGAAGCCTTAATTTGAGCAAGAAGACTTGGCTAGGAAAGGATTCCGGATAGCCAAGCAAGAAGCCTTAGTTAGGATCAAGAGGATCCGGATAACTAAGCAAAAGTCTTAGCAAGGGGTTGTGTACTTCGGATGGTTGAGCTCGGGTAGCTTGATTAGGATCCTAGTGATCTAGATTGCTAGGTGAGTAAATCTTCCTAGAGGCTTAAGAGCCTTGGATAGGGAGTTGCTCTATAGAGGTGTAGGACACATCTTGGATAGAGAGTAGGCTTTGTGAATCACTAGCCCGAGGGTTGATTAGGATTTGATAGTTTGAAGTGGATATCATAGTGTTGATAGCTTTGAGTGTGTAAGTCCTTTTCGTATAGTGAATTTGCTTTGTCGGTGGTTGTGGTATCAACCCGTGGATGTTTCCTCTTTGAGGTTTTACCACGTAAAAACTTTGTGTCTCATTTTCGCTTTTAGTTTTTGTTATCTTCCATATTCTACTTGTATTGACTCTCTTGTATATTGATGTTTCACATGTATTGATTCTTTCTATACAATTGCTATATCATTTCAAGTATTCATTTCACTCTTATATTCCGCATTTTTGAATATTGGAAGAATTTGGGACTAGGGACTATACCTATTCAACCCCCCCCCCTGATCGAACCAAAATTGGTATGATTTTGACCTCTCTTTCCTTCTCCTTTTGTTTGATTCTCGGGCATTATCCCGTGATTTAATAGTGTAAATTAAGTGTTTTCAGGAATTTATAGAGTTCGGGGGCATTGGAGTAATTTTGGTGAAACAGGGGCAAATGTGTAAACTATGAGGGAAGTTTTGAGTTTATTGCGAATTTAGAAGACTATAGGGGTACTGTTCGTAATTGTCCAAGAGTAGCAGAGAAGTGCGCCACGTGGTCAGACCAAATGCTGCGTTTTGATGATAAGCGTGGGCTTCTGAGACAGCCCCAGTTCCCTTCTAAGCGCACCCCAAATGCAAAGCCACGCCCAATCATCCTAAACGCTGCCGTTTTATTAAGGAGAAGAAGAATTGAAACTGGGCCTGATGTGTGGCCCAAGACTCACGCCCAAAGCAAGCCCAAACGCGTGCCCATCTCTGCTGCAGCCCAACATACGCGCCTCAGCCCTTAAAAGCACCCCAACTCACCTCTGATTGCACCCCTTTAGGCCTAATCTGCTGCAGCCCTATTTACACCCCACCTACCTGCTAAATACCCCCCAAAACTATTCATCTTCTTCTCCAAACGAGCAGCAGCCATGGCTCAACTCACCAAACCCTTGGCCGACCGGAAATGGGCTCAAACGGACCTACCGGTGGCCGGTTTCCGGTCCAAAATTACGGCAAAGTCAACGGCTTCACCGTCGCAACAATTCCGGCCCTTCAATTGGCCGGAATCCGGCCAACCATTTCTCACCCATTTCTCCCCATTTTGCCCCTCTTTGTCTTGCCACGTCACCAATTGGGTCGCCATTTGTCATTCGAGGTCGCCATGGCGACAGGGAGTTGATTTCCACACCTGATGAGGTCGCCATTTGCATCCCAAGGTCGCCATGAACGCCAAACAGCGACCTCCCTTGCTGTACATTTCTGATTGGTGGGGAAAATTACAAAATGCACCCCCTGTTGGACTAAATGGTAATTTGCCATGGTCAGGGGTGTTTTGGTAATTTTCCACCCGAGACCTAATTTGAAAATCCTATAAATTCATCACATTTTTCCTCTTTTGGACAACTCTTGACCACCAAGAAACCTCCTTTCTCCACCATTCCTTTTCTCTCCATTTTCTCTTCAACCTAAACTTAACATCTAGATTACCTCCCCAAATCATTCCTTTCCTTCCCATCTTCTCCACAAATCTCCTTAGTCACTTCCCATTTCACTCCACCTATCTAGACATATCCTCATCATCCACTCTTTACATAAGGAGCATCAAAGGCAAGGAAAGGATCAAGCTTACAAAAGGTGGCCCATGGGTGATTTCCTAATCTTTTACTTGCCTTCCCTTTGATTGTAATATGTGTAATTAAATCCCCTTTCTACTGTTTTGATGTGAGAATATTTGGATTGGGATTTGCTTAAGCTTTAATATATTTTAATCTCTATTTGTGTTCTATTCATTTTATAATTAGATTCTATGCATTATGTAATTGACATGTATACCCACTAGTTGATTATAATCTTGCTTAGGATAATTTGTTATATAATCTTGATTGGATTGACAACCTTGATGGATTGAGAACTTAGTGAGTAGGATAGATTGTCGGAGGGTATATCAACCACGATAATCTAAGCCATTAATTGTAACAAATCGATCCCGCCGTGACCCCCTCTCCTTAATCGGTTAGGCATTGCGGTGGGAAGTTGTTTAAGGTTCATAATAATGGCCTAAACACATTTTAGAAATCAATTGGTTAACATTTGTGAGATTTGTTCACTAAAGTAGCTTGATAAGCATTTCCCGTAATTCATTTGTGATCCCATTAATTCCCTAGCTATTCTCTTAATTGTTAATTCCATTTCTCTTATCTAGATTTGTTAAGTATTCTTTTATTAGTTATTAGGTTTATTTTTCATGTATGTTTGATGGCTTGACAACCCATTCACTCATCCATATTTTAATGATTTATTTTATTGCGTATATATTAGTTAATTTATTCAACTAATCACTCTAATTCCCTGTGGAACGAATCCCACTTGCCACTTTACTAAATTTCTATCTAAGTGGTGAAAATCGGTTTTCTAAACGAACACATCTAAATATCATTTTGTTGAGTACACAAACGACGCTCATCAAAATTGGGGCCGCTGCCGGGGATCTAAAGCGGTTGTTGAATCAATTAACTTTTCTTTGTTTAGGTTTTATTAATTTTTAGTCTTTTAGTTGTTTTTAGTCTTTTAGTTTCTTTTTACTTCTTTGGTAGTTTTTGTTTCTTTTGTTTCAGGATTCTATGGATTTCTTCATGCAAAATCAAGGGCCTAGCTACGAGACTCATGGGAATGGCTTCAATGCGGATTGGTGGATGAACCAAGATTCCTTCTCATCATGCCAATCAAATGCCATAGATGATGAGAGGAAAAATTTCATGGAGGATCACTTTCGGGAGATTGAGAGCATCCATGCTTCTCAACGAAAGACCATGGAGTTATTCCAATCCGCACAACGAGCACATGAGGAGAGGATGTCCAACCATGTGATCCCTAGTTGGCCGGATCAATCAATAGAATCGGTGTATCCCAAGCAAGGGAGGACGAGGAGCCGTGTGCATGCTCTTGTGCAAGTATTTGAGAAGAATGCGGAAGTTGAGGAAGAACCGCCAAGGAACCAAGAGCAAGGCACGGAATTGGAAGAACGATTAGCTTTACTTCAAGAGAGATTGGTGAAAACCTCCCAAGGGAAGGAAGAGTTGGAAAGAAAAATACAACTCATGGTAAAGGAGTTGGAAGAAAAGGAGGCCTTGGGGAAGGTGAAGATTGAAGAGCTTGAAGTGAAAAATGAGAAGCTCACTCTTGAAGTAAACATGCTCAAAGAAGAAAATGCCACCTTTCGGAGGAAGGTAGGAGAAGTCTCCAACAAGAACAAGGAATTGGAAATACAAGTTGGGAGACTTGAAGTTGAGAGGAATTCCACATCAAAGGAATTCGAAGACCTTGCAAGGCTATTTGAAGAATTCGAAGAAGAGTGTGCAAGGAAGACAAGGAAGATGCTTATGGAAGCGGAGCGGAAAGCAAAAGTTTTGGAAGAAACGAAGGAGGCACTTGGTAGGAAGGATGTAGCCCTCAAGATAGCAAAAGTGAAGGAGTGTGACTACATCGTCTATGTAGACAAGGTGGAAAAAGAGGTCAAAGCGCTACAAATGAAGCAACATCAAAGGCCACATAGTCACCAACCAAGAGGGAGTTTTCTTAACCATCCTCCTACTTGCTATTTTTGTTTTCAAAAAGGGCACTTCAAAGCTAATTGTTTTAAATTCCATAAGCATGAAAAATTGAGAAAATCTAGGAATAGGAAGAGTCCACCTAGAGTCAAGCAAATTTGGGTAAGAAAAGACTTGGTTGAACAAGTTAGACCCAAAATAAAAGAAAAGGGGAAATCAACTCAACTTGTTTGGGTTGTGAAAAAGAACATATTTCCAAACTTGATAAAACCTCCTTTAGTTGATGACACCCCTAGCACAAGTACATAATTTTTAAAATTCTTTTTGTGCATTTTAATTTTTTATGCTTTATTTGTTTAGTTCATTTCTTTTGAATAAATGGTGTTCCAAACTCTTGTTGGCAATTGCTTATATTGATTATATTTTGCCGGAACTTTCTAATATGTTTTATGAGTGTATAGATTTTTCTATTGCTTCTTGAGGAAGCAAATGTGTGTTGCTTGTGCGGCAAGGCAAGGTTCTTTATCTCTTGGGAAGAAACAAAGACAACTTGCAAGTCTTGGAGGGACAAGCAAGCCAAGAGTGCTCATAAAAAGGGCGAGGACTTTATCCTAAGAAAGCAACATTGTGAGAGTTCGATGTGTGGGAGCACCATGCCACGTCTTGCCTAGACGTTAAATCGTGCGCTTGGTGGGAGGCAACCCACTTAGGTACATTTCTTTTCTAGTTTAAATTTTGTTTTTGTCTTTATTTTATTTTTGCTTAGAATAAGGTTGTGAGTTGTTTGTGATAGTGGATCTAGGCTTTGATGATCATATTTTATCCACATGGATTGTGATGATAACTCTTGATGAATTTGCATTGATATATCTCTTGAGTGGATTAGGAGCATATAGGATATTCTTGAGCCACTTGATTTAAATCTTTGGGATAATTTTTAAATGGACATTGAAATGTGTTTTTAAACTCTTTGATTGAGGATGTGTTGCGCCGAACTTACCGGTATATGCCCCAAAGACATTGAGGACAATGTCTAATTTAGGTTTGGGGGTGTGTGCGCAACATCGTCTCTTGTTTGCAATTGTGTGCAAAAACATTTTGAGCCTAAAATTTTCAAAATTTTTGAAAATCTTGTGAAAATGCCATGCTTGAGCATACTTTGCTTGTTGAGATTGTGCCGTTGTGTGTGCAAGTGAGGAATTGTGTATCTTTGCCTTGCTTAGTTTAGATTAACTTTATGCCATTTAGGGTTGTATTGCTCAAAGCGCGCTAGTTCTTTTCTCTTGATGTTAGAGTGAATATTCAATTGTGCTTGAAGGTTAGGAATTAATAGTGGAGACTTCCCGTGAGGTTCACAAACACGGCCTTAAAAAGCGTATTTGAGGGAAAGTTTTCACTCTTTAAACACTCATTCAAACACTTGTTGTGCATATTTTAAAATGTCTCATTCACACTTAAATGTTGTTTGCCATAGAACATATGGACTGCTTGTGGATGCCTTGATTGACTTTGTGGACAATCCTTTAGAAATGATTTTAGGCAATGCATGTGAAAAACCACCAAATTGGCCTAAATACTTCCTATCCCTCTAATGTGTGTGCTCCATAGCCCATTTGTAGCCAAACACAATTAAGCTTTTCATTCATGAACCACATTAACATGAAACCATATAGCCTAAACACTAGACTTACCTTGTACCAAATGGTTTGCTAAGGCTTAGGGGTTGAATGTAAGCTTTGAGGAGTATCAAAATGTAAGGCGTGTACTTAGGCAAATATGTATGTGCAAACACATGAAAAAGATGAAATGCAATGCTTGAAAAGAAAAAGAAAAGACAAGCAAAGAAAAGAAAAGAAAAGCATAGCAAAAGAAAGAAAAGAAAAAGAAAATGATGAATGAGGCACAAAATGCCTAGATCAATGTTGTAGAATTAAATGAGCTACTCAATAAAAATTAAGAGTAGAAAAATGCACAAAGTAAATTGTAAGCCTAGATGCCTAAGTGTGTAATATGCAAAGTTGTAATGAGCAAGTTGTGCTTAATTTAGAATGTATGCCTTAGTGTGACCTTTGGGTGTTTGAAATCCATTTTTCCTATTTATTGACTCACCATTCACCTTTGGCCCCATTACAAACAAATGAAAAGACCTATTTGATCTTTAGGGATGTCCACTTTGGAAATTTTGGTTGATGCATGTTCTCTCCGTTCATGGTTTTCAATTCCATTCATGAGACAAATTCTTAGAAATTGTGTTTTTAAATGATCATGTGCAATTATATTTGATATTTTGAGCATAAACTCATATTGCATATGGATTGTGAGTGAAGCCTAGGAATCTGTACGAAAATGAGAGAATCCGGTGAGGATTAGATGTCGAGGCAAATTATATTCTTGTCCTAAAAGCATTTTAGTTTTGAAGCTTAAGCATCTTGAATGTGGAATCGCGTTGCGTGCAATGTGTACTTAGAGTGGCATGTCTTTAATCTTTATTTAGCATATCTTACATGCATTATTTCCTAATGAGCACAACGTTGGTTTAATCTCTTCACTTTTGGTTTTGCAAGTCGAAATATTGGCTTTTGAGTCTTTTGCAAAGAGTTGGTGCTTTAATGTGATTATTTGATTTTTAGATACATGTCCATTGTGTGCTTATGTTTGTTTTGCTCGAGGACGAGCAAAAGATAGGTTTGGGGGTATTTGATCGAACCAAAATTGGTATGATTTTGACCTCTCTTTCCTTCTCCTTTTGTTTGATTCTCTGGCATTATCCCGTGATTTAATAGTGTAAATTAAGTGTTTTCAGGAATTTATAGAGTTCGGGGGCATTGGAGTAATTTTGGTGAAACAGGGGCAAATGTGTAAACTATGAGGGAAGTTTTGAGTTTATTGCGAATTTAGAAGACTATAGGGGTACTGTTCGTAATTGTCCAAGAGTAGCAGAGAAGTGCGCCACGTGGTCAGACCAAATGCTGCGTTTTGATGATAAGCGTGGGCTTCTGAGACAGCCCCAGTTCCCTTCTAAGCGCACCCCAAATGCAAAGCCACGCCCAATCATCCTAAACGCTGCCGTTTTATTAAGGAGAAGAAGAATTGAAACTGGGCCTGATGTGTGGCCCAAGACTCACGCCCAAAGCAAGCCCAAACGCGTGCCCATCTCTGCTGCAGCCCAACATACGCGCCTCAGCCCTTAAAAGCACCCCAACTCACCTCTGATTGCACCCCTTTAGGCCTAATCTGCTGCAGCCCTATTTACACCCCACCTACCTGCTAAATACCCCCCAAAACTATTCATCTTCTTCTCCAAACGAGCAGCAGCCATGGCTCAACTCACCAAACCCTTGGCCGACCGGAAATGGGCTCAAACGGACCTACCGGTGGCCGGTTTCCGGTCCAAAATTACGGCAAAGTCAACGGCTTCACCGTCGCAACAATTCCGGCCCTTCAATTGGCCGGAATCCGGCCAACCATTTCTCACCCATTTCTCCCCATTTTGCCCCTCTTTGTCTTGCCACGTCACCAATTGGGTCGCCATTTGTCATTCGAGGTCGCCATGGCGACAGGGAGTTGATTTCCACACCTGATGAGGTCGCCATTTGCATCCCAAGGTCGCCATGAACGCCAAACAGCGACCTCCCTTGCTGTACATTTCTGATTGGTGGGGAAAATTACAAAATGCACCCCCTGTTGGACTAAATGGTAATTTGCCATGGTCAGGGGGTGTTTTGGTAATTTTCCACCCGAGACCTAATTTGAAAATCCTATAAATTCATCACATTTTTCCTCTTTTGGACAACTCTTGACCACCAAGAAACCTCCTTTCTCCACCATTCCTTTTCTCTCCATTTTCTCTTCTACCTAAACTTAACATCTAGATTACCTCCCCAAATCATTCCTTTTCTTCCCATCTTCTCCACAAATCTCCTTAGTCACGTCCCATTTGACTCCACCTATCTAGACATATCCTCATCATCCACTCTTCACACAAGGAGCAATCAAAGGCAAGGAAAGGATCAAGCTTACAAAAGGTGGCCCATGGGTGATTTCCTAATCTTTTACTTGCCTTCCCTTTGATTGTAATATGTGTAATTAAATCCCCTTTCTAGGGTTTTGATGTGAGAACATTTGGATTGGGATTTGCTTGAGCTTTAATATATTTTTAATCTCTATTTGTGTTCTATTCATTTTATAATTAGATTCTTTGCATTATGTAATTGACATGTATACCCACTAGTTGATTATAATCTTGCTTAGAATAATTTGTTATATAATCTTGATTGGATTGACAACCTTGATGGATTGAGAACATAGTGAGTAGGATAGATTGTCGGAGGGTATATCAACCACGATAATCTAAGCCGTTAATTGTAACAAATCGATCCCGCCGTGACCCCCTCTCCTTAATCGGTTAGGCATTGCGGTGGGAAGTTGTTTAAGGTTCATAATAATGACTTAAACACATTTTAGAAATCAATTGGTTAACATTTATGAGATCCGTTCACTAAAGTAGCTTGATAAGCATTTCCCGTAATTCATTTGTGATCCCATTAATTCCCTAGCTATTCTCTTAATTGTTTATTCCATTATCTTATCTAGATTTGTTAAGTATTCTTTTATTAGTTTTATTAGGTTTATTTTACATGTATGTTTGATGGCTTGACAACCCATTCACTCATCCATCATTTATGATTTATTTTATTGTTTATAGATTAGCTAATTAATTCAACTAATTACTCTAATTCCCTGTGGAACGAACTCTAAGCTTACCACAATACTCATTTTCAAATCTTAAAATATATTGCGTAAAGATTCATTTTATAACATTCTTTTGGTAATTCGCAATTTGGTAACGACACAAAAAGCGAGTCATCACCCCTATAGGTATAAGACACTATTGCTTTAAAGGGAATTTCAATTGGTATCAGAGCGGGTGTCTAGACGAACTTAGATAGATCCTTTATTTGTAGTGTTTTTGTTTGTTTTGTGTTAGTCATGATTAAGGAAGTATGTTCCTATGTGGTTTCATTTTTTGAACATATTGACTTGGATAAGTTAAAGATCAATGAACTTATTCTTGAAAATGAACGCTTATCTAATGCCAATATGTCTCTCAATAAGGAGCTAGAGAATCATGGACTAAGCTTAAAAGAATTTAATGAACTTAAAGACAAGATTCTAAGTCTAGAAATGAACTTAAAAGATAGGAGTGATAGACTTAGTATCTTGAAGAAAGAAATTGAGCAAAGGGATAATTCTCTTGTTAGTGCTAAAAGGCTAGAAGACATGCTTAAAGCCAAACTTAGTGAGCACTTAACTCAAGAGAAGAAGTATGAACAATGGCTTAATAAATCAAGAGAAGATGTTAGGAAAAGTGATGACATCTTAGAAAAATATGCATTAAAAATAAGATGCTTAATGATAAACTTGATGAGGCTAATAGGATGATTCACAAGATATCATCTAGTTCTAATAAGGTAGAATTCCTCATTAAAAGTGGTAAGCATCCATGTGACAAAAGAGGTTTGGTTTATATCAATGAGAAGGAGACTCCTTCATCTAACAAATCTAATTTTGTCAAAGCAAGTATTGAACCAAATGTAGGTACTCTCTCTCAAGGTAAAGTAATGAAAGCTACCAGAGGTGCCTCTACATCAACAAGGAAGTTCAATGAAAGAACTCAACAAGATCAAATTCAAAAGGCATCAATCTCAAATGGAAGAGGTGAAACATCAAGGGTTGCTCTTCAAAAAGGTAAAATTATGAGAAGACCAAATGCTTTGGAAGCAAAAGCAAATGGTAAATTTCTCAAATTCATACATATTTGTCATCATTGTAATATGGTAGGACATATTCGACCTAGGTGCTTTGAATACATTCGAAAATGCAAATTTGATAATGATTTACATGATATGTCTTTGAATGGTCCTAGGCAATCATCCGTGTATGGATTTAGAACTAGACCTAGGTAGACCTTGGAAAAGCATGTTGAGAAGAAATTTGTTGATGACTTGCTTGCTAAATCTTGTGTTGTGCCTCACTCTACTATGCATAAGAAAGTTGATAATACTTTGATTGATATTTTTGAAAATGTGACCAATGATGTCAAGGTGCACATTAAAAATTCCAACATTGAGTCAAAGCACGATGGTGGTAAGAGTGAGAGGCGTATTGTGAAGAGTGTGTGGGTTAGAAAAGACACACCTAAATGTCTAGTTGCACAATATGCTCTAAGAGGCAAATCCAAGTATGATGTGAAAAATGTTCCTATTCTTTTTTCTAAACATGTTTCTAATGATAACTCTTTGAATGTTGTGCATGATATTGATAATCATGTAAAGAAGAATGTCAAGAAGATTTGGTTGAAAAAGGTTGTTTCACATGATCATATTCATTGTCCTAATGATTTATCTTCTAGGTATTATATTGCCTTGAGAAATAATTGTGATGATTTATGTGTTTGTACACCCAAGACCAAATGGGTCAATTATGATAACTCTAGTGATGAGAAGAGCTCAAGTGATGAGTCTTTAAGTGAAGAAGAGCTAGTGAGCAACTTTGTTGGCTTCATGGCCACTTACTCATCTCTAGATGATATTAGTCAAGATTCATTGAATAAAGAGGTTGATACAAATCAACAAGTGTGCTTAAGTGAGAATCCTACCTATGATGAACTTTTGGCTAAGGTGAAGTGTCTTGAAGATAGTTTGAAGATAGCCTTAAGTGAGGCAGATGAGAAGAATGATTTGGTCAAGATACAAGTGGATGAGTTTGTTTCAACAACTCAGAGGCTCTTGAGTGAAAAGAACACTATTTCCAAGAAGCTTAGAGAAGTTGAAGGGTTTGTTCTTGAAAGGGATAGGATCATCTCTAGTTTGACTCTAGGAGGCTCAAGTGACCATGTAGTTGAGAAGAAGCTCATAGAAGCATCATTTCCTACAAGCGAGGTCATGGTTGACAAGAAAGCTCCTAAGAAGAGACATTCCAAGACCAAGAACAAAATGAAGAACAGGGTACCCCTTGAAACTCCTATTTGTGCTTCTCCCATCTCGGAAGGTCAAATCTTCCCATATGTCATTTTTGCAATACCGTAAGTCATATTAAGCCCAAGTGCTTTAAATTCATTGAATATTGCAACATGGAAAATGCATCTAGGGATAGAGAGATTGAACTTAATGTTAAGCATGCTAAAACTTTTGAATATGGAAAGCATGTTAATGCCACAAAGCATGTTAAAAATTTCCGGAATGTGAAAAATGAAAATCTTGCAAAATTTTACAACACGTGTTATTAGTAATGTTGAAAAGAAGAGTATCATCGATATTCTTAAGAATCAAGAGATGGAAGAACTTAATTCTAGTTTCAACATTGTTGTCTATAATAATCTTGATAGTGTTTGTGTAGGTTCACCCAAGACAAAGTTTATCAAGGGTGAGTGCTATTACCAATAATGTAAGTTGCACATGTGAGTTAACTTTATGATTAGTGTTATGTTGTTAAGAAACTTAGCTTGTTTGTTTTGTATCTCTATAACTTGACATGAAATTAGTTATCTCACATTTTTGCTATGATAGTCAAAATTTGTTGATTAACTTTTGAGAAGTTGCATATCATGATATCTATATTGTGATAATTCTTGTTATGGCTTTTAGAGAAAGTCATTTTTGTTTGTTTGAGTTGAGATGCTTAGCCTTTAGTCTCTTGGAATCGACACATCTATAACTTGTAGTCTTGAGGACATACAAGCCAAGAGAACTCATAAAAAAGGTGAAGGTCTTGGATTTGATGAAAATAGCTTGCAAAGGTATATCTAATTTCATATTGCTTGCTTATATATATATTTCATCTATCAACTCATTGTTTTATCACTTCATGGAGCATGTCATACTTGAGAACTAATATAATGTTTATATGGTCCTTGTTGATATTTGCTTATCTAAGATCTCTTGGTGATAATTGCTCACATTGATCTTACCATGATGTGTGTTATTGTATGTATGATTGAGGTTGGAAGTGCTTGAACACAATTACTTTGGATGAAACAAATCCTTAAGGATTATGAGATAGAACAAGAAAAATGACACTTTATTGTGATAACTTAAGTGCCATTAACGTCTCTAAAAATCCGGTTCAACACTCCCGCACAAAACACATTGATATTATGCATCATTTCATTAGAGATCTAGTTGAACATTCTATTGTAACTCTAGAGCATATGCCTACTAAAAATCAACTTGCGGACTTGTTCGCTAAGCCCTTGGACAAAGAGAGGTTTAAAACTCTTAGAATGTCCATTGGCATGATTTGTGTTGATTGATGTGCTTGTGTGAATGTGGGTGGCTTGATGATCAAAACTTTATTTGTATATCAATATCTTTGAGAGCTACTCACTTGAGAAGAAATGATCTTAAGCTAATAACTCTTATTGTTTATAGATCATGCACTTGAGCTTGAAAATATTGTTTTTGAAAAGTGCACAAATGCTTCTCTTATATGTTTTAGTTCTGAGTATATGTGTTTGAATATGTGTAGATAATTGATGCATTTAGAAGCCTATTGCTTAGTACATGATAAATGACCTATGATATATATCCATTTTGCTTCGGCACTACATAGTATTCAACGAGCACCCTCTTGGAAAGGGCTACACGCATTGGTTGTGAAGCCGCCCAATGTTGGAAAGGGCTACACCTTTGTGTTGAGTGAAAGCCGCCAAGAGATGTATATGTTTTTGTTAGAAAAATCAAAGAAGAGTTGAAAAGAATCATTAAAAAAATATATATATTTGATTCTAAGCCTAAAAGAAATGAAAATTAAAAAAAAAAAAAAAAAGGCTTAATGGTGTATAGTTGAGAATTGTGAAAAGCTCGAGTTGACAAACAGAAACGGGAAAATGAGCCACATGCACACACACGCTCACATGTTGATAACTATTCTTTTAAAGCGAAAATATGAATATCGGTTTGACTTAGTTTTGGAAACGCTTTAGTTGGATAGGTGTGGAAATTGTTTGCATGTTGATATCACAATTACTCCTTCTATATATGTGAGAAGCATTCACGCACATACATATTTTGCTTATGTGCTTGATTCATTAGCAATGTGAGAATATTGTTGAGAGATTAATGAAAATTTATGATTCTCTCTTGGACTTTGAAAAGTGATGAAATATTTTCTCTTTGCATGAATGTGTGAATGTTTGAGTCTCTTGTGAACAAATCTACTTGGTGATAATATGTGGAGCATATGTTAAGGGGGAGCTTTAGTTTATTCAACTACGCTTTCTATACGATTTGTTTGCTTAATATCTCGTTCTTTATCTCTTGTGCCCTTTGTCTATTCCTTGACAAAAAGGGGGAGAAACTTCACCATCTTCCTTAAAAGGGGGAGAAATCTCTCCATTTTTATAAGGGGAGAAACTTCACCATGGGGATAAAAACTTCACCATGTTCAATATGGAAAGTGAGTTTTGTACCTCTTTGTGCTTATTGAAGACTTTGTCTTAAGGGGGAGAATAGAATTATTACCATATTGTGTTAAGGATCTAAGGGAGTGCTTTTAATGTGATAATATTTATTCATTTGAGATAATGCATTTTGTGTAAGAGATAAGGGAAGTTTTAGTTATTTGTTTATGTGATAATATCTCACCTACCATTCTCCTTTGGAAGAAGATCTCTTGTTGGCTTGCTTCTTTTCTCATAGGTACTTTGAAGCTCAAAGAAGGGATTCTTGAAGACTCAAGAAGACTTGAAGACCTTTAGTCTAGGGATCTCTTTGTAATGTGAGGATGAGAGAATGCTATCAACATTGAGTTTATTGGAATGATCAATGTATGGTGAGGATGAGGTTTTGCCATGGAATAGCCAAAGGGGGAGATTGTAAGATCCTTTATTTGTGTTGACTTGATTCCATTGCAAAACTCTCTTTATTTGTATTAGTTTTTGCTTAGGTGATTCTTGGAAGAAAGAATCCTCAAAGGTGAAGAAGCAACATCTCATGCAAATCTCATCTTCAAGGGGAACATCACATACTTGGATGCTAAGGTATCAAGATTCTTCTTCCTCTTGCAAGGCATTAGCGCGCACACACACAATTCATACATGTGTGTCCTTGCATCATTGTTCAAACATTTAGTATAACACTTTCACACACATTTAGTATGCACATGCATTTATCTTATTGTTGACAATCTTGTAGAATTGCATGTTTTCTCACTATCGATTAGATATGGCATGCTTGTGTTGCATAGTATTTATTTGTTTGTGTTTCTTGTTTTTTGGACTTGAGAATGATCTTATTTGATTCCTTATTGAGATCCGGTCATTTCGGTTTCTCATTCATTTAGTTTCGAGTCCATACAACGTAGTTATGCTACTTTGCATTCTCTTTCGTTGAGTTGTCTTCATCGTCGTTTTCCGAGATGATTCTCAACCTTTTGTCAAAGTTTCATAGTCTTCATTATGCATGAGGGAGTCATGGTTCATAATCCGAAAACGGATTTGAATTCGGAGTTCGTAGGCCCGAATATAGTCGAAGAACGTGGGAGGTGCACGAGAGGGGTTTGCATGGCCAAAGGCCATGCCTTGGTCACCCCGTGGGGAGGCCGTGTGACCCACGGCAAGAGCAGCCCTCTGGTCCCGTGGGCCACACGCACCCCACACGGGAATGTGATGTGGCCACTTCTGATTAGCTCGAATCTTCCCTCTCTTGAAAGCTTTTAAAACTCCTCAATTCCCTCCCATTCATTCTAAGGAGAAAAACTTCAAAAAGAAGAACACCAGAAATTTTCTCTCAATTTTTGTTTTCTTATTTCAATCATAACTTTTTCATATGAACTCGAAATCGAGTGATCCAAAAGCCAAAAATGTTGGTCTCGATGAGAGCTACAAATCTCAAGCATTTTCAAAACCAATTGACTTCTTCATTCTTCCCAGTCGTCTGATTTCAGTCCGAGGTTCAATTGTTGTATGTGAAACTTCTCTTTAAATTTCTCTTGGTCATTTCTTTGATTCTTTCTAATTGATTGTTGAAATATGTTGAGAAGTATGTTAGAACATATGCTAGGGTTATATGATTGATTGATTGATTGAGTTTTAGTTTTGTGATTTCTTTAGTTTTTGTTTTAGTTTTAGTTTTAGTTGGATTGGTCTCAGCTGGACTGATTTAATTGATTTGATTTCCATTCATTGGAAAGGGAACACTCCCTCCACTGTGACTAAAAAGCTTTGTCTTGCGGTGGCTGTCGATTTTATTTGGAGAGAGCGTAATTGTCGTATTTTTAAGAGCTCTAGAAGGCCTAATACAGAGGTTGCCCAGACCATTATTGACACTATTCGTAGTTGGCTCTGTTCTATCAATTTGAAGGATTGGCCTCTGATTACTATGAATTTGAATTTCACCTCTTGATGATCCTTATGTTGTTGGCTGTTTGTTTGCTCTTTCTTTTGTATTTTTTTGCTTTGTTAAAGCTTTTGTTTAGCTCTTGTTTTTGAGCTTGTTGTTTTGTGCTTTTGTTGAGGTTGTTTTGGGCCTTTGTGCTCTGGTTTCTTTGTTTCCTGGGGTATGCCCCTTGTATTTTGTTCTTTCTTAGTTTTGTGATTTCATTTGAACATATTTAGCTAAACTTGATTGAAATTAAAATTGATTCTAGATATGACATATATGATGTGCCTCATGATATTGTCTAGGTTTAATTTCATGATCTAAGAACTAAGAATTTTTGTGTGATATATTGAATATTCATATCTTGTTCTTAGTAATTTACATGCTTTGATTTCTAGGTATTTTTGTGATTGATTGTTGAAAGCATAACCTAGAATATATCTAAGCATGTTTATAGAGCTTGATTGATTATCTAGCTTTATTTGTTTGTAAGTGATTCATCTTCTTCTTACTTTCATTGTTGATCATCTCTTTAATTTGTTATTTAATTGATGAAAAGTAACATGAATGATGTTAATTCACATGCTTAGGTTTCTAGATATATTTTGTGATTGAGTTGTGATAGCTTTATTCCAGATTCTCTAGTTGCATGTTCATAGAGTGTGTTTGATCTACTTGCTCTATTTGTTTGTGATTGCATCATATTGCTTGTGTGCACTTCACTTAGATCATTGCCTTGTGAAAGGTTGAAGTCTCTTGTTAAGGTGAGTGAAGCCTTAATTTGAGCAAGAAGACTTGACTAGGAAAGGATTCCGAATAGCCAAGCAAGAAGCCTTAGTTAGGATCAAGTCGATCCGGATAACTAAGCAAAAGTCTTAAAAGGGAGTTGTGTACTCCGGATGGTTGAGCTTGGGTAGCTTGACTGGGATCCTAGTGATCTAGATTGCTAAGCGAGTAAATCTTCCTAGAGGCTTGAGAGCCTTGGATATGGAGTCGCTCTCTAAAGGTGTAGGACACATCTTGGATAGAGAGTAGGCTTTGTGAATCACTAGCCCGAGGGTTGATTAGGATTTGATAGCTTGAAGTGGATATCATAGTGTTGATAGCTTTGAGTGTGTAAGTCCTTTTCGTATAGTGGATTTGCTTTGTCGGTGGTTGTGGTATCAACCCGTGGATGTTTCCTCTTTGAGGTTTTACCACGTAAAAACTTTGTGTCTCATTTTCGCTTTTAGTTTTTGTTATCTTCCATATTCTACTTGTATTGACTCTTTTGTATATTAATGTTTCACATGTATTGATTCTTTCTATACAATTGCTATATCATTTCAAGTATTCATTTCACTCTTATATTCCGCATTTTTGAATATTGGAAGAATTTGAGACTATACCTATTCACCCCCTAGGTATAAAACACTATTGCTTTAAAGGGAATTTCAGGTGCATATTTCTAAAACATGCTATTTCAATTTCACATCATAGTCTCATCATTTGGTTGTGAAACTTTCGAGTTGCTCTAATCCTTAATACTTGCACGATTCCAGAACCTAATGCTAAACTTTAATTTTGGAGTTAGTCGAAATCAATATTACCTATTTATTGACGGTATCTATCTATTCACCTTTCAAAACCAGGTATTTTTTTTATAATCACATCAACCCATTTGTAGGATTCGATACACTGACTCGGGATTCATTCTCCCAAGGCAATAGCTCGTCCATCTACCTGTGTTGCTATGCCTCAGAACACTTTTTGCCTATTTGATATAGCAAGTATATCTTTAAATCATATATAATCAATTGAAAAGGCATGCCGATACAATAAAGGCTACTGTTTTTATCTTAACTATAGAAGGGAATTGATCTAAAAAGATTCGAAGCTGGTTGCTTGTATGTACTTTGGAACCAAGAAACAACCGGGATTGAAGATAAGTGGTGGGCTCGGACTTTATTAATTTTTACTAAACATCGATATCACCTACTATTGAGAACATACCAAGAATCAAAGATGTCCCCATCAAATGGTTATCAAACAAAATATGATACCGATATTTTGTTTGTTTTTTTTTTAAAAAAACTTGTAACACTTTTAGTAGATACATATAATCCAAATACGAATGCTAATTAAAACATAGCTTCAGGTTGGTCTAACCATAAAACTCCTTACACTTGCACCACGAGGTTGATGGTTCGTGTCCTCCCCCGTACTGAAAAATACCCAAATTTAAGTTAGAGTTTATTTGAGAACAAAATATTTACATATAGCATGTGATATTTCAAAACATAAAACTTAACAAATATGAAATCTCGATTGATGTCAGTGAAAAAATAATGATAATTATAGCACTTTCTACAATGTCACATTACTATTATATTAGTTTCATTCATTTCAATTATTCTAATACAATGAGACATTTACTGGATTCCATTTCAAAATATTGTTATTTCTGTTAAATTATCATTGGATTAAGTATATATTTAAGGGTAGCCCTAAGGGAACAAGCAAACAACTATAATTGTACTAAAACAGGAAAAACAATAAATACATAATAACTCAATTATGGACATGTAATACCATCTAAAATTATGAACATCATGTGGACAACCAACAAATATATTTTGTTTACATCATTGATGATATTGTTATATACATAATACACTTTGTGATTTCTATTTGACGATTATACTATTTTCCAATAAATTTAAAATTAAAATTGAAAATGTGTTATATGTTTTTTTGTTTTGTTTTGTTTTTTTTTTTTTTTTTTTTTTGTTGTTGAAGAAAGTGTCTTATATGTTTCCGCTGATGAGGGCGCTTTGTGCCCTCCTATAAAAACATATGTTCAGAATCTGATTTCATTAACAGGCTAACTTCAGTCTGGAGAGCATCCAAAATAAATAAATAAATAAAAAACTTTTTTCTGTGGAGATGGAGTCAGATAATGAGAACGAATACACCATATTGGATCGACTAATTTTCAATGTAGGCAGGTGCTTCGACTCTCTGAAAGACCACCTGGATGTTACAATTGAATACAAGAAAGTAGTGGAAAAAAATGAAGAACGGTCCGTTCTAGATCAATAATTGTTGAATCCGTGTCGCAGAACAGGAGAGAGATGTTTACAGGTTAAAGAATACCGTAGACAATCCAAAGTCAACGTCTCTGGTCGACCGTCTTCGGTGTCAAGAGGGTTGTATGTTATTTAAGAATCATCATTCGGGTTCAAGGCATTAATACGTTCAGCCAGTCACCGCCATAGCGCCACCAAACATGTATTTGCAAGTGATGGTTGTTTTGTTCCTAGAATCCAATTTAGGACTTGCAAATAGTGTATTATGTTAGGTTTGATGTTGCCATTTGTTTTCTGTTTCCAAAAACACCTGTTGTTTTGTAATTGGATTAGATAATCCATGTTTAAAAGTTCCAGTCATACCTCGTTTGTCCGTGTGATCATCTGTCGATTTTGTGTTGTAATATCTTAACAAGTTATGTCCCTTTTCAAAGCTTTTTTAAGTTATAATCGGAAACTAACCTTTTAGTTTAAAAAAAGAGTGAAACAAACTTGTAAGTATTCACATGTCACAACAGTTATCAAACTATTTGAACAACCCTTAACAGTCAGTAAATTTTGAGATGTACTTAACAACTTTCTTACTTTCAACACCAATTGTCCCCTTACCTTTAACATGTACAAGAACACCATTCCCCAACTTCACTTGTGAATTGATGAAGGTGTATGTTGATTGAAATGCTCCCATTGATATGCATAAAACAAGCTTACTTCAATTTATTTTCCTTCAGAAAAATGTTAATTATTATCTATAGCCATTTAAATCTCGATGCAATCCAAAAAATCTCACTCCATATTAGAAGTGGGAATAAGTCCGAAGAGTTGTTAAGGGTGGACTTCTCAAACCGATAAGTAAAATACATCAATTAACAAACATAACATAGAACAGGAATCGGTCTCCATCCAAGCGTAAATAGTATGCGCTTAATTCTAGCACAGTCTAAAGGGAACCCTAGCGCAATAGTCTTCAATTGCCGCAATAATGGCATTAACTTTTGTTTATTATTTCATCCCTAAAGGTTTACTTATTTACAATTTGACCCATAACCCAAAAAAATTGGATTGTCCTACGGGTTTGAGATGTTTATAAAAAAATCCTGTGGAAGTTGCACCATTTTAGGTCAACGGTCGCACCAAATTAGGTTTTAGGGTTGGAGATGATGGTTTACAATGTTTGTTGCACAACCCTTTACATTATGCTTACTTTAAACTTCTGTATCAACAATAAAGTTTGCCATCGAACCAGATGTCTACGGTCAACCTTGATATACGTTACGTTGACACGGCTTTAAATTACAATGGACGATTTAGTAAATCTGTGGGATAACCCATCCGATTTGACGTCTGACTTGTTCCCATTTTAAGTGTCGTATCAATTAAATTTTGGTAAATATAATCATTTCATTTTTGAAAATTAAGTATAGACAAGACTATCGGTCTTATTGGTTGAGAATGGATTAGACTATAAAATGGTTTATATTTAGACTGTCGGTCTTGTTTATGGATTAGACAAGATTGTCTTTGATTAACCGCAAGTTGAGAAACTTTTAATGGACTGGTTCCTGTTAGGAGACTAAAATGGTTCGGGTTTCTTGGGATCGTTGTTGTAGGCCTTACTCTCAGGGTGGTCTTGGTCTGAAAGATATTGGGTTACTGAATGACTCATTGTTGCGGAAATTCACTTGGAAGTTTATGACCACTGATGGTTTTGCTTTCTCTTTTCTTCGGGAGAGGTATCTCAGGCATTTACAAAAGCCTCATGGAGGGTATATCATCTCCTCGATTTGGTCTTCTCTTCGGTCTAATTATAGTTCCCTTCTTAAGGAAGGTATCTGGCTGATTAGAGAGAACTCTCAGAGGGACTTTTGGCGGGATAATTGGTTGGGGGTTCCCATTTTGGACCTTTTAGGGATTCCTGATTATTTAGCTAATCCGCTCTGGGTGAGGGTCTCAGATTTTATTCATCATGGTAGATGGGTGATGGACGATTTTTTATGAGCGCGCTTCCTGGATCTGTGTTTTCGGATTGATCGTATTGCAATTTCTCCTGTTGTGGATTCTCTGGTTTGGGCTAATTCTCAGGATGGTCGTGTTTCTTGCAAGGCTGCTTATTCCCAGTTTCTTCGTGATATTCCTCAGGTTGTTTGGTGGAGAGATGTTTGGTCCTGTTTTATTCCCCCCTCTCACTCAGCTTTGACCTGGCATTTGATGTTGAACATGCTTCCTACTGAGGATCGCCTTAGTAGGTCTGGGTTCCAGTTGGCTTCTCATTGCAGTATTTGTGAGGTTAGTAGTGAATCTGCAAATCATCTTTTTCTTCATTTTCCCCTGGCGGTTGCTCTTTGGGAGGCGGTTTTCTCATCTTTCCAACGACGCGTCTCTACCGAAACTTGGCAATCTTTCTTCTTGCAGGCCATGTCGGTTTCCTTTAGTGAGCAGGTCAGGATTTTATGGAAAGCTGCTATCCATGTAGTGATATGGGGGGTGTGGACTGCGCGTAATCAGTGGATCTTTGAAGGGAAGTCGGTGGATTTTAGATCTATCCTTTCTTTGGTTTGGTGTGCAGTTTCAGAGGCTAATCACATGGAGATTGGTTGCATGCGTAATTATATGGACCACCTTTTGATTCTTCGTCGATTTGGTCTTCAGGGTCGCCCTTCTAAAGCCCCGGTTATCATGAGTGTGATTTGGTCGCCTTTGGCCCCCCGTTGGATCAAAGTGAATATAGATGGCTCTGCTATGGGCTTTCCGGGGGTTGGTGGTTGTTGTGGTATCTTTTGGAACTGTAGAGCATTATTGAAAGGTTGCTTTGCTATTCCTCTTGGTCAAGTTTTCGCTTTTGAGGCCTCGTTTCTGGCAGCCTCATTGGCCATTAATTTTGCTTGGAAGTATGGGTAGCATCGAATCTAGCTTGAGAGCGATTCTTCTTATGTAGTTAAGCTTCTTTCTTCTCGTTCTGAGATGGTTCCTTGGAGGGTTCGTCAGGCGTGGCAGTATTGCATCTTCCCAATCTCACATATGGATTTTCAGGTTTCACATATTTTTAGAGAGGGGAATCAGGTTGTGGATACGCTTTCTAAGCATGCTTTGGAGCTTCAGGCTGATTCTTGGTGGTTTTCTGCCCAGCCGTTCTGTTCTTCTTTAGTTGGCAATGACTGCATAGGCCGAGAGTCTTTTCGTTTTTCTTGATGTTTTCTTTTTCTTTTTGGTGTGGCCTGCGTGCCTCTTTTTGTTTGAGGTTGTTTTCTCTGGCTCTTTGTGCTTTGTTGTTTTTTGTCACTTTTTACTTTCTTTTTTCTTTTATTTATATGGATACTGTCTAGGGGTTTTTCAGCATATGATCGCTTGTGATGCTTTTTCTCCTTAGATCAGTCCAATTTTATTATATTTTTTTTCAAAAAAATTATGAATTGAAAATTTGGTGTTTCTTGTCTAAAGATATAAATATTTCTTGTTTTTTTTTTTTTTTTTAATTAAAAGACATAAATCTTTCACTAAAAAAAATATCACATATATCAAATAATATATTATCAAGAAAGAAAGAGAAAAAAGAAAAGAATGAGAAAAAAGAAAAGAAAGAGAAATTACCATTCAAATCTTTTGAATGTTAAAGGATTGAGAAGAAACAGAAGAAAGAGAAGATAATGGAGTTTGACAAAGGAATATCCGGTGAGAATAAAATATGTGTCTTAATTATTCTGCCATGTGTTAATGTATGATTGGAAACAAAATAAATAAATGTTGGTTTTAATAACTGTGCCACATGGCACACTTTCATTGGATCCGTCTCATCACCATCAGCCATGAGACGGACCCATGGAAGATTTTTTGTTGATGAAAACCCCTGCCCACCCTTAAAAGCTACTTGCTATGGTTACCATCATTGCATGTACTCTACCCACCCCATTCCCTCTTTCCAGGTCACATTTCCAAGATTTCGTTCTTTACAAATTGGGTATGGGTAATGATGAAATGTAGAGAATTGGTCATAGGGTATGGCCCAGGCCAATAATACCGATTGATATGACAATTAAGTAGCGGGGAGTAGTTCAAGTTGTATTTGACCATCCGAAAATGGCGTCCTAACTAGAGTTGATATGATATTTTGTAATTGAACAAGGACAAAATATTCAATGAGACAAGAACCGATCTTCATACCTAAATTGATGATATAGCTTACACACGTGTACAACTTTGACGAATCATACAATGTACCTACACTGACACAAAAAAAAAAAAAAAAAAAAAATTAAAAAATACTACACGATTTAAACAACTGTTGCATGTTGGAATAACCTGTTTATTTAAACACCGTGTATTAGAAATTTTTAACTATCTTCCATCATAGTACGAGTGATATGGAGTGACTCATGGGTTTTGGTCATTATATTGAAATTAGGGGAGGGGCTTTGGATCCTATTTAAAAATACCCCTTTCGTAAACCGAATTTGTTTTATACTGCTTTGGCACATATAAGAAAAATTTCTAAAAGTGCGAACATGACCATGTCAATTGGGTTGATGGTTGTTTGTCAACATACTCTATCGTGTAACAATCGCAAACCTGCTGTTTACATAAATAACATTACACGATACCATTCTGAACAACCTTTTAGGATGACAGAAACAAAAAATAATAATACAACAATACCTCGACTGAACACTACCCTATATTGAGCCACTGAAGTCTCAAGGACAAGGGCAGGCCATTGCCCCACCCTCAAGTTTTACAATTTATAACATTGCCTCCTGAGTTTTTTTACTTTTATGTTTTACCCTTATTTCATTTTCATATTTTTCTAATTCTTTTAAATTGCATTTTTATTTATAAGATATGTATGTACAAATGTATAGTATATATTTGAATGTAAATATATTAGTTCTTTCATTATATATCAAATTTAAATCAAATCAAATCACAATATATATATATATATTGTTATATCAATCATAATTACTTTTTAGGATTCAAATTTACACTAAAGCCCTGTTTGATTTGTCCACTTAATACTTAATGGCACTTATACTCATACTGCGTTCACTAAATTAATATGTTTGATTTTTTAAGTGATAAAATCACTTAAACCACCCTTAAAACCACTTGTTAAACCGAATGTTAAATATTTTCGCTTTTCACTTCATAAAAAACCACTAGAATTGAATACAATTTATTACTTCCAAAACTATCCTCACTGATCTAACTAATTTCAAATTGCTCTTTAAAAAAAAAAAAAAAAAAAAAAACATATCCTCATAAGGTTATATCATGACGTTCGCATGAGAACAGGCTGTATATATAATACTTCTAAAATTAGGACCGTCTTGACTTTATAAGTTAAGGACGTCTGCCCACAACCACGCATTCATATTGAGTGTGGGTATTTGTTAATGTGTTGTTGTGGTTAGACATCCGGAAATTATAGAATCAAGACGGTCTTGATTAGCAAAGTATTACTCTTTGTATTGTCAGTTTGAACTTATTTAAAATATATAAGTTGCTTGCATGTGGGTCGTTGGATTTAAAATATGCTTTAACAAGTGCATGCAGCCAAGTCAAAGCATTTAAATCCAATAACCCTTATCCTCGGTGTGCACTGAGCCACTGATAAATATATATCAGTGCCTTGCATGTTGGCCATTATATATATATATCTGTATAGTACACACATTCAATACCCTAGTATATTTACATCAGTGCACACTGACTTAAACATTTCTATATATCAGTCCCGATCTGGTCAATGCACACTAATATAACTTCATGAGGATATTTAATATGAGCCACTAGTATTAAAAAGTACATATGCTCTTAAGTCAAAGCATGTATTTTGTCACTTTTTACTTTCTTTTATCTCTTTTATATACGGATACTGTCTAGGGGTTTTTCAGCATATGATCGCTTGTGATGCTTTTTCCCCTTAGATCAGTCCAATTTTATTAAAAAAAAAAAAAAAAAAAAAGTCAAAGCATGTAAAACTAGTGGTTCACATTTAATATTCTCGAGCGTATATTTACATCGGTGCGCATTGACTTGAACATTTCTGTATATCTGTATTTATATATAGTACATTATTTGACACAACCAATCCATCGGCCCAATAGATGTATGCCAAGTGGGAAGGAAAAGCAATCAAATAACTCATTAAAGGCCTCGACATGGTATGCTCCCATTCATTAGGACATTAGGATGCAATATATCGGGTTCATGGTCGTTTCGGTCAGACTGAAATCAGCTGTCCAAAAAATGTGTCACAATTTGTGTCTAACCAACCAAATTGGGACATGTGTCGAGGAGAGGGTAAATTTGTCCCAAAACTTTATCTTTTTAGACAATTTTACTCCCAATGGACATATGTCATGCATTTGAGAGGGGGGTAATGCTTACCCAAGGGGGGTTAAGCATTAACTGAACTCTTTTTTTTAGAGCTTATTTGAGTTCGCTTTTCTATTACAATTATCTGACATCTAACTCGATTTATATTTAATCGCAATGAGCTTAGTACTAGTTTTCCTTTAAAACATGTGTGTGGGTCACAATCATATACCTTTCGCTACTTCGCTTGCATACCAGAGATATGGAGTCGGACGATGAGAATGAATTAGGAAGGTGGGATCGAGTGGTTTCCTAGGTAAGTAGAAGCTCCGAGGCTATGTGTAAGATCTTTGATTTGTATTGGCTTGATTCCATTGTAAAACACTCTTTATTGTAATGGTCAGTTGCTTAGGTGATTCTTGGTGAAAAGAAGCCTCAAAAGAGGAAAGCAACTTCTCATGCAAATATCTTCTTCAAGAGGAAAATCGTGTACTTAGATGCTAAGGTATCATGATTCTTCTTCCTTTTGCAAGGAATAAGCGCGCGCGCACACACAATTCATACATGTGTGTCCCTGCATCATTGTTCAAAAATTTGGTATAACGCATTCACACTCATTTAATATGCACATGCATTATTCTCATATTGACAAACATTGTAGAATTGCATGTTTTATGACTATCGCTTGGATATGACATGCTTGTGTGATATTGTGTTTATTTGTTTAAGTTTCTTATATTTTAGACTTGAACATGATCTTATATGATTCCTTATTGAGTCCCGATCATTTCAGTTACTCATTCATTAGGTTTCGAGTCCAAACGATGTAGCTACGTTACTTTGCGTTCTCATTCGTTAAGTTGTCTTCGTCATTGTTTTCCGAGATGAATTCTCAACCTTTTATCAAAGTTTTATAGTCGTTGTTGTGCATGAGGGAGTCATGATTTATAATCCAAAGACAGATTAGAAATCGGAGTTCGAAGGCCCGGATACAGCCGAAGAACGCGAGAGGAGTGCGAGAGGAGTTTGCTCAGCCAAAGGCAAAGCAAAGGATGCCATGTGTGGACCACGTGTGGCACACGGCCAAGGAGGCTCTCTACCCACGTGTGCCACACGTTCCCCACATGTGGATGGTGATGTGGCTGTAGCTGGTTGGTCCATTTTTCCCTCTCTTGAATTCTTTCAAATACTCTCCTCCTTCCCTCCAAACATAACTTGAGGAAAATTGAAAAAGAATAAAGTGCAGAATTTCTTCATGATTTTTGGTGTCTTGTTTCAATCATAACTTTCTCATTTCAACTCCAAATCATTTGATTCAAAAGCCAAAAATGTTGGTCTTGATGAGAGCTACAAACTCCAAGCATTTTCAAAGCCAAGTCACTTTGTGATTGTTCGCTGAGAGCAGATTTCAGTCCGATGTTCATATTTATATGTGAAACATCTTCTTCTTACTTTCACTTTTGATCATCTCTTTTAATCTTCTTATTTGATAGATGAAATGTGTTAATAATGATGTTAGTTCACATTCTAGGTTTGTATGATTGATTGATTATTGAGTTTTAGCCTTGTGATCTCATTTGAACGTACTTAGCTAAACTTGATTAATCTTGAAATTGATTCTAGAAATGATATATATGATGTGCCTCATTATATTTTCTAGATTTAATTTCATGATCTAAGAACTACGATTTTTGTGTGATATATTGAATATTCATATCTTGTTCTTATTGATTCACATGCTCTGATATTTAGATATATTTGTGATTGTTTGTAGAAAGCTTATTCTAGATCATAACTAAGCATGCACATAGAGCTTGAAAAATCATCTTGCTTTATTTGGTTGTGTTTACATCATATGTATCACTTAGATCATAGCCTTGTGGAAAGGTTGAAGTCTCTTGTTAAAGTGAGTGAAGCTTTAATTTAAGCAAGAAGACTTGGCGAGGAATGTATTCCGGATAGCCAAACAAAAGTCTTAGCTAGGAGTTTGGTACACCAGATGGTTGAGCTAGAGAAGCTTGACTAGGATCTTTGTGATCTAGATTGCTAAGCAAGGAAATCTTCCTAGAGGCTTGTGAGCCTTGGATAGGAAGTTGCTTCCTAGAGGTGTATGACACACCTTGGATAGGGAGTAGGCTAAGTGATTCACTAGCCCAAGGGTAGATTCGGAGGTGATAGCTTAGGGCGGATATCATTGTGTTGATAGCCTTGTGTGTGTAAGTTCTTTTGATATAGTGGATTTCTTTTGCCGGTGGTTGTAGTATCAACTCGTGGACGTTTCCTCTTTGAGGTTTTACCAGGTAAAAACTATTGTGTCAAGTTTTGCTTTACTTTTCATTATCTTCCATTTCATATATTGATTGTATCTTTTGTATATTTATTTTCACATGTATTGATTCATACTATACAATTGTTAAATCATATCAAGTGTACATTTCATTCTTGTAATCCGCCTTTTTTGAATATTGGAAGAATTTGGGCCTATATCTATTCCCCCCCTCTAGGTATATCATACACTATTACTTAAGAGAATTTCACTATGAAACTAATGTTGGACTAGTTCATAGCATTAGACGAAGTAATGAAAAAAAAAGCTTCTAAGAACATAGCAGGAAGGATTTCTTTAGAGGCCCGTATTGATCAACTTGAGATAGATGTGGAGGCCTTCAAGAGAAGAGATAAACCACGGAAGGCTGTTTCTCTCCATGACCGTTTCAACCGGCGACGCTGACCTTTTTCATTGAAAGATCTGACGTCTACTTCAAGGAATTTTTTGTAAATCCAGTTAAAGCTTTTAAATTATGATTGTTATTGTGTAATCTAAGTTATTTTCCGTTTCTTTTTGTTGTTTTTTGTTGGTTATTTGCTTGGTTTGCTATCAAAACCTTGGTACCTATGGATTCGATACCTCTACTACTGTGGTTTCCATCTTTAGATTAACAGTTGTGAATTTTGTGTAATTTAATCCTAGATATGTGCAGACCTTCCTTAGTCCTTGCACTTTCATCTCCTTGGTACTGCTTTTGTTTTCATTGTGTTTCCAATACAACAAAATGCATCATCATTCGTCAAACATGTTTTTATTCTTACATCAAGTTCACCTTCTCTGTTCTTCAACAACGGATGATACGGATTCAAAGGTTTCAGTGTGTATTACCCATTTATTTATGTAATCTATAACAAATCCGAAGTACATACGAACTAGATATCTCACACATCAAAAAATAATTTGGTCCTGTGAATGGTAAGACACCTATCGTGTGCAAATGGTAAGTTCAGTCTTACATCAAGGGCCAAAAAAAAACTAGAATCCGAGGTTTACAATGATGCATTTGCGACAATGGTCCAGTAACACGAACGCAAGCTAAACGGGATGGACAAACAGAATTTACTACAACAATGGTAACTAAAAAAAAAGGCTGTTTTTTCCCAGTTAACAACATAAACAACGTAATCAGATCGATGTGGGGTTAAAAAGGTGTGCATTAGGCATGACCGTCAAAACAATAGATGTTGGGGAATATAAGTCATAGCTATTTTCATGAATACGGTGGACTATCCAGGTTACCAGCGGAGATGTTCATAAACAGCCAACGTGACAGGGGAGGTGGCGTTCCTCTTCAACCTCTCCACATCTACCTCCAATTCATCCACTATGGACTCAAGTTGCATCATTTTTGTCCGGTTACGATCCTCTTCTTCTTGCACTTGCATCTAAAAATTAAATAGATCACATATTACACGCATTTTCCTTAAAACCAAAGTAGAATGACACATCGCCCATGAATCAACCTAAGAGTGCCGATAAAAGGTTCTCAAATTGGGGGACCTTGTTGGTGCAGCATTCAAAACTGACTATGATATCACCTAATGGATTAGGGTTATTAGCCAGAGGGACAAGTTTGTCTATTGTGTCCAGGTCTGTGACATATACTGCAAGTGCGTGAAGGCTTGGTTGGCCGAGATGCATCAAATGCTAGTTTCCAGCACCCTAATTTGTTGTGTCCCTTTTCAGAGCAATTTGAACAAGTCTCCTAGTTGTACTTTTGAATGGACTTTCTCTGTCTTCCAGACCATCAACACAATTTTAGCTCGTGCTCAAGATCTGATAAATTCTTCTTTATACCTGCTGTAGAAATGCTTATCAAATCAACAAGGTGTAGTGGATTGTCATCATATGTAGGGTGTAGTGGTAAATCTTGTGGACTGATATCATTCGAGCAAGGACACAATGGCGACTTGATATTGGCTGAGAAACCCATGACGTCTTCTTTAACCGTAACAACAGTTGGACAATCAACTTTCTCGTCTTTAGCATAATCATCGTGATTGCTGCCGTTAGCAAATTTCTTACCGGCTGTAGCGAGTGGTTTGGGGAAATATAGACTTCCTGATTAATGGCGAAGTTTTTGATTCATTAATGGGGGAACCACTCATAACACAATCATTGCTACCATTTGTGGATCTGTATCCAGATGAACTCAGAACAAGGCTGAGTGTAGATTTACACTTCATCATGGGTGGCGACGTACATGCCTGATCACCAGTAGAACCAAAGGTGATGGAGGTAGATTTGGATTTCAGATCAAGAGGCATAGTTAACTGTTCAACCTAGCTTCGTAACTGTTTGTGAAACACCAACACATAACATTTAGGATTCTCTTTGTTATGCGAAACGAAGATCTGTAAATCTAAGTTATAAATCATTTCAACAATGGAGCCATCAATTCTAGTACTTATTTTAAAGTCAACTTCATCGCAATTTAAGCCAAATCAACTACATATCTTCTCTGCCAATGTTTTCAAAGTCTCCCTGACAAAAAGAAAACAGTTTTAGGGTTAAACTGTCCATTGTAGTTCACTATCAACAGAACCATATTCCTAAAGTTGTATGTAACAATTGTAATCAGCTCCATCATTATGGAATTAAAATACATGTCATCAAAGTCATCAGACGATCAAGGAATTAAATTTCAAGTCATTTTATGAAATTACATTCCATGATGGCTCATGGAATGTAATTTCATGTTATCATGGGAGGATCATGGAATGTAATTTTGTGTTGTCATGGGAGAATCATGGAAAGTGATTTCATGTCATGGAGTGGAATCTCATTTCATGTCATGTAATCTCGTGTCTTGGTAGGATCATTGAATGTAATCTCGTGTCATGGTATGATCATGGAATGGATCCTATCAAAGGCTTATAGCTTGTAATCCCCAATTAGGGGTACCACGATACAGGAAATGCCATAAAACTCTTACACTGACATAAACAAACACACATAGGCCGCTGCGATGAAGAAAAAAAGGACCCTTCTCAATCCTTTTCAACTTATGTTATATGAATATGAATGAAATCAATCGTATGTATGTAGACTGACATAAACATATGTTATATCCCGAATATGAAAGAAATCAATCATATCATATATATTTAGACTGACATCAACACACATAGGCTGCCACGACGAAGAACAAGATGACCTTTCTCAATCATTTTCAACATATGTTATATGAAAATTATGAAAGAAATCAATTAAATATATTTACAATTACAGTTCGAGTTCCTGAGGATACATACCTTCTCTGTTATTGGGGATGGCTGAAACAGATTAGGACCGCTTCAATCACGGAAACGAATCGACAACTGGAAATAAGATTATGGCGGAGATACGAAATATCACGGGTAAATTATTTTAATTGGGTGCTATTTCGAAGTGTAAGGGTTTGGGTTAACTGACTTGAATTTCAATTTAATAAGATGCCGAATAAAATCAGTTGGAAGCCGCACTGGATTTTAGTGATTGGGTTTGGGGATTGCCTTCATCTGAGATATAAGAAGGAGATAAGGTCATTTTCGACCTCTTACATCAATAACCATTGATAACTCTCCAGGGGTATACTTGTCAAAGAACCCACTAACTTCCACCACACAATCACTATATCGACTATATTTGTTTTTTTTAAAATTTGTGGCTATATGTAAAAATTGGAAAACCAAAGTGGCTATTCTGTGGAATTAATCATTAATTAAACTCTTAATTAATTAATTCAAATTATTAATTCTAGATTTACTCCACTAAAAAACTAGAATTGAACTCTTGAATTTATAAGATAAATTACCCAAATGGGGTTGTTCTTCTGGAGTTACTTACAAGAAGAGTTCCCATTGATACGAAAAGACCACCTGGAGAAGGAGTTCTTGTATCTTGGGCATTGCCTCAGTTGACAATGAAAGAGGTTATTTAGGTAGCGGCAATTGCTGCAATGTAGTGCTATAAATATGGGCTGGCACGACCCATTTGTGTAGGGCCGTTGAGGCCGATTTTTGTAAATGGGCTCAGCCTGTCACGACACGGCAAGTTGACATGCCGTGCTAGGCCTGGCCCGGCCCGTTTACAAAAACGAGGGCCGGCACGTGCCTGATGTGCCATGCCAGTGGGCGGAGCCGTGTCGGCACGCAGGCCTATAAAATTTTTATTAAAAAAATTATAATTCAAATATTTTAATTCAATTGTACTAACTTATAATATTGTTTTTACAATTTAACTTATATATTTTTTATTGTAATTTGTCTATCTTATTTATTATTTTGGTCTAATAAAAAAATGTAGAAAATAGATAGATTTATTATTTTATTTAATAAAATAATTCAAAGAATAAATAAAGCTAAAAGATTAAGGAAAATAAAAAATAGATGAAATTATGAAAATATGAAATGAGGAATTATTTATTTATTTCAGAGTCTCAGTATTACATATTTACATGATTGCCTCATTAAAAACTTAGTAAGGGAAAAAGAGTACAATCGTGTTACAACTTACAAGTTAATGTACATGTATAACCTAGAAGTCCTAGATCTGGTTACTACCGAAACTTTCATTGACATATAAATTACATAAACTTTGAATAAGTTGTTCGTCTACCATTTCATTTTGCATCCTATTTCAAGCACGCTCCCAATCCTGAATGCATGCCAATACCTCCACCATCTGTGAAGACAAAAAAAAACTTCTTCTTTCTTTAACAATTCTTCCACTTGTGCTAAATACCTGTTCTAAGGAAACAATGGAGACAGGGATAACTAATACGTCACGTGCTAGGTGTGGTAGGACCAGATATCTATAGCTGTAGGTCTTCCACCATAACAACAGATCAAATCCCTCCTTGTTTTCAAATTCATCGAATTGAGCTTCAAGGAAGCTTTTCAGTTTGACACCGGAAGTTGCACCAGCTCGTGAAGAAGAAGAACTTGATGAGCCTACTTTTTTCGGTGTTTTGGTGGAGAGATTAGAGAATAATAGTAAATTAGTAATGTAGTATTATAATAGTAGATTAGTAGTGTAGAGAATAGAGAGAGTGGGAGTGAGAATGAGAGTAGAGAGAGAGAGAGAATAAGAATGAAATTATGAAAATATAAAATGGTGTGGAGAATAGAGATTAGAGAGAGTAATGGAGAGTTGGAGAATGGAAAGAATGAGAGATTGAGAGAAAGTGTATGGAAATTGGAATGGGTGGGGGTATTTATAGAAAAATTTGAAATGTGGGTAAAAATATAAAATAGAAGAGATGATGGGGCAAATTGTAATTTTCGGCCCTTTTTTAAAATTTTGACCATCTACTGACGTCAGCAACGGTCAAAAAATTCAAAAAAAAAAATGAAGTGTGTATAACGGTAGAAATATATATATATATATATATAAATTTTTAGGTAGGCCCAATGGTCGGCCCGTCGGGCCTACTCGCGTGCCGCCCTAGTAAACCCACTGTTGGGCTTAGCATGCCTGCCTTGCATGCCGGGTCAGGCCGGCACAGTAGGCCTCAACTCAAGACTCGGCACGTGCTAGGCATGAGGGTCGTGCCTAGCTTGGCCCGCACCATAGGCGAGCCATATCAGGAACGGCCCACCATCCTTGGTGGGCCAGCCATGCCAAGCCCACCAGGCCCAACCCATATTTACACCACTACTACAATATGCATACAACCTGAGGACAATTACTGGCCTCTGATGGCTAATGTTGTGCAGTCACTTGACCCGCTTGTCAAATATAACAGGTCAACTCCAAAAATAGAGAGCTCCCCAAGCTTCCATGGCACCCCTAACTCATCAATGTTATAGGATCCTAATAGAGCTAGCAGTTGAAAAATTAATGAAGCAAGTCTTATTTTATCTTGTTGTGCCAACTTTAGTTAACTTAGATGTTCATCAATTTTATTTTATTTTATTTTTCCTTTTCAGGGCTTTTCATGATCTTTAAGTCATCTTTTTTGAGAAGTAACAATAGCACTATAATTTATTTGAAATTTCTATTGGAAGATTTAGACCAAAAAAAATAATAAATAAATAAATTACCCAAAGAACATATTTGAATTACCCATTGATATAATCACTTCATATAATTTAATCCTCCATTCATAGTTCATATTTAGAGCTAGGTTCAAAAATCCGCCAACCTCTTTAATTACATCTTTCTCCTTGAGTACCTATGATTCTCTAATGAACAATTAATTCATAATCGTATATGAATTGAGCGCTTAATTGTTCAAGACCCGAATCACTAAACAAGAGAACTATTTTATAACTTCTAATAGGAAGGAATGGATTCTGTATCTATAATTAACATTCCCAGATATCTATTATATTATGTGTCCAAGATACAAGGTTTATGATCTAACATAAAGATCTTACCGAGTAAATCAAGAGATGCAATATATTAACTAGGAGTCTATTAATTACTCAGGATTAAGATCATTCTATATATGATCATCTAAATGGTGAATATAATTCTCTTTGTATAATGGAGATTATAAGAGAATTTAATTTATCTCGGTCCAATCCTATATAATCTTATTATATAAAGTACCTTCATCTTGATGTCACTACATCAACAATCCGGATAAGATTGTTTCATTCGAAATGGTTATGGACCGTACTAGTAATTTTAACTATTAAAGATTCCAACTTTAATTATTAATTACGGACAATTTAGATTATTATCCTTAAACTTAATCCTCGCGTATATAACTATTATATAAGTTTAAGGTGACACAAATAATCATGGAATTTTCATAATATTTATTTAACATATTACAAACTAATATGTGCAAGCAAATGTATTTATTTAATAAATTCAACAAGTAACTTCATCATTAAATGCTTCTAGGGCTTTAATCCTAACAGTTTTCTCTTAATTCTTGTCAAATTCAGAATTGTTCCCTGTCAAGACCTGTAGAAGACTTTTCAGCTCTAACAATCAGTCACTAAAACAACCATAACTTCCTCTAGAAATTTCGGATTGACAAACCATAAAGTGCCTTGAAAACTAGACATCTTGGGCTTCCCAAATACATGTAGATCTCCACCTAGTTCGATCTGAGGAGGGGGATATGGTCTTCACATGTTGAACGTTTTGCAAAGGCATTTCTTCAAACTTCTCTAAAATCACCTTTTTATTTTCTCACTCACTTTAAGAGCTATCTTCTACACAACACATTAAAATATCCAATTTTACTCAAGAACAAACAATAAAACATAGGAATTAGAGGTCTCAAATATGAACATTTATCAACCTAACATAACCGGAACCATCATTTCCAAACCAGAACATAACCAAACTAGAACCGAGGTCACCTCTACCCAACCACCAATACCTGAAGAACCCAAAGCAGCTCCATCAATTTTAATTTTTACCCAACTTGGAGCAAGGAGATACCAAACCACACTCTTGATGACTGAAGCCCTAGGAGGATGACCCCGGAGACTGAAACGTCGGAATACCAAAAGATCATCCACACTATTACGCATTTCACCAGATCTCAAGATGATCTACAATAGAGACCACTCATCAAACCCTCGACAAAGCAATACGGAACGCAACCGCCTCTTCCTCGAAAATTCTCCAATTGTGCGTGTACCACACACTCCAAACGACAACATGAATAGCAGCCTTCCAAAGCATACAGATTTGATCACTAAAAGAAACTACCATGGCTTGAGTAAAATATATATATATATATATAGGAATTAGGATAATATATCGAGCATAATTCTTCGCGTTATAAGAGGTTTCCTAATGTGTAAAAATAATATATGATATGTTTTTTTATTTTAAAAAGAAAGAGTTTTAACCCCAAGGGGTGGTGTCGCTGGTCACTGGGGCGAGCCGTAAACTCGAACATCCTGGGTTTGATCCTTAGCAGTCATGTTTTTCTTGGGGCCACTGGAGGTTTACCCAGCTGTTAACTTTAGGGCCTCGTGGGATTAGTCAAGGTGTACGCAAACTGGCCCGAACACCCACGGATATCAAAAAAAAAAAAGTTTCAATTAACATAAATGATTTAATTAATCACCAATTTTTTTTTTTAAAAGAAAAACATTAATTCCCAGTAAAAATAAATATAAAAAGAAAATGTGTTTTTAATAAACCTAAATGGTAGAAAAATTAAGAGAAAATTACTCAGAATGACCACATATATCAGTAGAAATTCGTTTTTAACCACAAACGAAATTTTAATTGTTTATAACCACTTTTTTGTAAAATTACTGGAAAGCCCTCATATAAATACATCCCAATCAGCTATCTCTCTCTCTCTTTCTCTCTTTTTCTTTCTCTCTCCTCTCCTCTCTCTCTCTCCCCGATCTGCCTCCCTCTTCTCGATCTCTCTCTCATCGAGCGCCGACGAACTTCACGTCGTCAGATTGTCCTTCATATCGAGCGCCGGTGAGCTTCACGTCGTCCTTATCGTCGTCCGATCGTCCTTCACGTCGTCCTAATCGTCCTTCACGTCCAGCTTCACGTCGTCCTGATCCTAGCGTCCGCGAAGGTCTCCCTGATCGTCCTTCACGTCGTTCTTCTCGCCCAGCCGTCCTTCAAGTGCGCCGGTGATGTGGTTTGAAAAAAAGAGAAACAAAAAAACCTAAACCTAATTTGAGGAAGAAGAAGAGAAAGAAGAAGAAAGGGAAAATTTCAATTTAGTCCACATTTCAAGTTTGGGTAATTATCATTCTCCCCCCTATAGTTTACCGTATTCTCCATTTTCCCCCCTCTAGTTTCAAAATTCTCCAATTTCCCCCCTCCCATGCCTATTTTTATAAGATGAAATTGGTTGTATTTGTGCATGGGAGGGGGGAATTTAGAGAATTTTGAAACTAGAGGGGGGAAAATGGAGAATATGGCAAACTACAGGGGTGAGAATAATAATTTCCCTTCAAGTTTTGATATTTCAATTTAGGCCTAATTTCAAGTTTTGATATTTCAATTTAGGCCTGATTTCAAGTTTAGACATTTCAATTTACCCATGATTTCAAGTTTGCTTCGAGATTTAAAATAAAACTATTTTCAGGGGTATTCTGGTAATTTATGGACATACACTGAAATTATTTTAAAAAAATGGCTATTAACAATTAAAATTTCAAAAGTGGTTAGTAACAAAAGTTTAATAATTCACATGGCTATTTATGGTTTTCTCTCAAATATTAATAACATTAAGTTTTGATGATACAACCCTACAATATCTTAGATTTGAGTCGTTATATCCACATGTGGTATATCAAATATATATTCACATAATGTTTCCTTTGCAGAGTGCTTCAGGCTTTTGGGTTTTCTTCTGTTTTTATGGATTGGATGGACAGCATTCTTCGTTCATCTAGGCTTTCAGTTCTATTGAATGGGGTCCCTGAGGGATTTTCGGTTGCTCTAGAGGGGTTCGTCAGGGAGATCCACTCTCTCCGCTTTTATTTGGTATTGCAGAGGACTTTCTTTGTAGATTATTAACGAGGTTGGTGGGTTCTTCTCAGATTCTGCCGATTTCTTCCCCAAAGGGGTTTTTTGGCTCCAACTCATTTGCTCCATGCAGATGAAGTTTTGATCTTTTGCAGAGGCACTCAAAAGAATCTAAAGTATATCATGAGTGCTTTTGGAGATTATGGTGATATTTCAAGCCAGTTGGTTATATGGGGTAAGTCTTTGATTTATTTCGGATCTTCTATCTCCCCCACTCGGATTGGTAGTTTGCAGTCTCTGGTTGGTATGCAGATTAGGCATCTTTTGTTTTCTTATTTGGGAGTCCCTTTGTTTCGGGGTAAGCCTCGAAAAGCAGTGTTACGACCTATTGCGGATAAGATCTTGTATAAATTCGCTAAATGGAAGGGCAAGTCCCTCTCTCTAGCTGGTCGTGTTACTCTAATCAGGTCGGTCATCACTGGTTTATTTGTGCACTCTTTCATGATTTACAAGTGGTCTTCTTCTTTACTGTCACTAATTAACCGCAAGTTGAGAAACTTTTTGTGGACTGGTTCCTGTGAGGAGACTAAGTTGGTTCGGGTTACTTGGGATCGATGTTGTAGGCCTTACTCACAGGGTGGTCTTGGTCTGAAAGATATTGGGTTGTTGAATGACTCTCTGTTGCAAAAATTCACTTGGAAGTTTATGACCTCTGATGGTTTTGCTTTCTCTTTTCATCTGGAGAGGTATCTCAAGCATTTGCAGAAGCCTTATAGAGGTTATGTCACCTCCTCGATTTGGTCTTCTCTTCGGTCTAATTATAGTTCCCTTCTTAAGGAAGGTATCTGGCTGATTAGCAAGAACTCTCAGAGGGACTTTTAGCGGGATAATTGGTTAGGGGTTCCTATTTTGGACCTTTTAGGGATTCCTGATTATTTAGCTAATCCGCTCTGGGCGAGGGTCTCGAATTTTATTCATCAGGGTAGATGGGTGCTGGACGATTATTTCCGAGCACGCTTCCTGGATCTGTGTTTTCGGATTGATCGTATTGCAATTTCTCCTGTTGTGGATTCTCTGGTTTGGGCTAATTCTCGGGATGGTTGTGTTTCTTACAAGGCTACTTATTCTCAGTTTCTTCGTGATATTCCTCAAGTTTTTTGGTAGAGAGATGTTTGGTCCCGTTTTATTCCCCTCTCTCACTCAGCTTTGACCTGGCGTTTGATGTTGAACAGGCTTCCTATTGAGGATCGCCTTTGCAGGTCTGGGTTCCGGTTGGCTTCTCGTTGTAGTATTTGTGAGGTTAGTAGTGAATCTGCAGATCATCTTTTTCTTCATTGTCCCCTGGCGGTTGCTCTTTGGGAGGTAGTTTTCTCAACTTTCCAGCAACGTGTCTCTACCGAAACTTGGCAATCCTTCTTCTTGCAGGCCATGTCGATTTCTTTTAGTGAGCAGGTCAGGATTTTGTGGAAAGCGGCTATCCATACAGTGATATGGGGGGTGTGGACTGCTCGTAATCAGTGGATCTTTGAAGGCAAGTCGATGGACTTTAGATCCGTTCTTTCTTTGGTTTGGTGTGTGGTTTCAGAGGCTAATCGCCTGAAGATTGGTTGTATGCATAATTGTATGGAAGAGCTTTTGATTCTTCATCGATTTGGTCTTCGGGGTCGCCCTTCTAAAGCCCCAGTAATCAAGAGTGTGGTTTGGTCACCTCCGGCCACCGGTTGGATATAAGTGAATACTGATGGTGCTGTTATGGGCTCTTCGGGGGTTGGTGGTGTGGTGGTATCTTTCGGAACTGTAGAGCCTTTATGAAGGGTTGCTTTGCTATTCCTCTTGGTCAGGTTTTCGCTTTGAGGCTGAGCTTCTGGCGGCCTCTTTGGCCATTAATTTTGCTTGGAAGTATGGGTGGCATCGAATCTGGCTTGAGAGTGATTCTTCTTATGTGGTTCAACTTCTTTCTTCTCGTTCTGAGTTGGTTCTTTGGAGGGTTCGTCAGGCGTGGCATCACTGCATCTTCCAAATCTCGTATATGGATTTTCAAGATTCACATATTGTTAAGGAGGGGAATCAGGTTGTAAATACGCTTTCTAAGCATGCTTTGGAGCTTCAAGCTGATTCTTGGTGGTTTCTGCCCCACCGTTCTGTTCTTCATTAGTTGGCAATGATTGCATGGGCCGAGAGTCTTCTCGTTTTTCTTGATGTTTCTTTTCCTTTTTGGTGTGGCATGCGTGCCTCTTTTTGTTTGGGGTTGATTTCCCTGACTCTTTGTGCTTTGTTGTTTTTTGTCACTTTTTAGTTTCTTTTATCTTATATATATATATATGGATACTGTCTAAGGGTTTTTCAGCATATAATTGCTTGTGATGCTTTCCCCCCTTAGATCAGTCCAATTTTATTATTAAAAAAAAAAATGATTTTATTAAAAAATATATATATTCACATAATTTCATCTCATTCTCTTTGATTATAAAAGATAAATACAATTAAAGGACAAACCTTATATGATATAATTAGCATGTGGAGCAATTGAGATTATTGACTTGATCTCTCTAATTTTTTTTTTTTTTTTCCACAAGTAGAAATAGAATGGATCATTAAAATTCGATCAAAAGTTTGAAGATGCTTATATTTTGTATACATTTTCAAAATTAATCAGTAACAATTTTTGCAGTTTGTCTCATTTTATCTGAAAACTTATTGCAGATCATGGTAATTTCTGAAAAATAATGTAATATGAGTTTTCACACGGAATAGAATCAGAATTTCCTCCTATTTGTGCAGGCTCCTGAGGTTGATCCAGACTGCAATAAATATATATATATATATATATCAACAAATTGGAAGACCAAAAATACCAACAAATATCCACAAATTCAAGAGCCAGCCATGGCAACGTAAATCAAGCCCAAGCCCAAGCCCAAGCCCAGGCTAATTTTCTTAGAGGGACCAGCCTCCCCTAGCTAAAATGGCCTCTATAATTTATTTATTTTTTGTTTTTATTTGTTTTTATTTTTTTTAATTTTCTTTAATTATTACAATATTTTGGGATTTTGGAAGAGACACGGCTCGAACTCATAACTTTTTACATGTAGGTGTGAGGGGTTTACCATTGAACCAACGTCATCTTATGTATGGCATTTAAAGTTCTGATGTATAAAATATTATGACAAGATACATTAAATTAAAAAATTAAACAAAAACAATTAGGGGTGAGCAAAAAACCAATAAACCGAACCGAACTGATCAAATCGGTTTTTTTCCAGTTTTCTTATTTGGGTCAGTTCAGTTCGGTTCATTTTTTTGAAAATCGACTGAATCGGTTTTTTTTTTCCCGGTTTGCTATCCCAAACTAGAAAACCGAACTAAGATCCAAATTATATATATTAAAAATATATATATATATAGTTTAATGTTCAACAATCCATGAAACTATTAAACTATGAAAGTATGTCACATAATATATATATTTTTTCTTTGTTTCTTTTGTTAAATATTATTTTAAACTAGTATTTTCAATTTGTTCAAACCTATAATTTAATTTGGTCAAAGACCCAAAATGATTAAAATAAGAAGAAAATATGTATAGTAATTAAAGCCCATGAATTTGGCCAAGTAGGACCAAAATCGAAAAAACCGAACTAGTCCAATTGGGTTGGTTTTTTATCGGATGACATTTGTAAATTTTATTGGATCAGTTCATATTTTCATAAACCAAATTTTATCGGTTTTTTATCGGTTCTGTTGAAAAATGAAACAATCCATTAAATGCCCACATCTGAAAACAATACTTTAAAATGTTTTTGCAAGGTAAAGGTGGAAGCGTACCGCACAAGCATGGACATCATCACAATCACACAACAGCTTCCCATTTAGAGTATCAACGGCCTGAAATGATCCTCCTCCTTCACTCCTCTGCACAACAAACCCTTTCTCTTTAATATTTTGTTATAGCTTTCTTTTCTCTTGTAAATACAATAAAAGGAAAATGAAAAATGCGGAAAATTGTTTATTATTTTCTTTTTTCTTTTTAGGGCTAAGTTAGTCAACTTTTGGCTGTGGGTACAGATTACTGTTCTATTGACACTAGGTAATATGTATTGGATAACTGCTCCTACAACAATGGCATGTTTGTTATATGGTATCGGACTAATTTCAATCCAATTACGCGTGTAGACAAACAGTCCTATTGTGGCAAGACTATTGAGTCCTACCCAGTGTTCTAGTAATCGCCCTAGTCGGCCGATTAATCGGAGCAAAACTGCTAGGCGGCCGGAAAACGTACCGAAAAGGTGAAAATCGGACCCTTTCTACGGTGGGCGTGTAATCGGACACGTGGCCGCGTAATCGGGATAGGCGGGTCAAAGCCGTTGACTCCGCCGTTATTCTGCACCGGAAATCAGCTGGAATAAGGTGTGGGATCGTCGTTTCCGGCAACTGGAACAGCTTGGGGTTGGTCGGCAATGGAGAAAGGCGTGAGGTTGAAGATGAAGTTTAAGAAGGTGGGGTGCGTTTAGCAGCGGACAGGGGTGCATGCAGGCTTCACTTGAGTTAGGTTGGGCCAATGTTTGGGCTTGTGTTTGGGCTGGTGGCTTGACCTCTGATTTGTGTGGCAAATAACGAAACGTGCCCCTAATCTCTTATAAAATCACAATAAATTCAATCTTACTTCAATAATTATACTTATATCCCTATTGTGATTTTGATGCCTTAACGTGATTTTGATGCCTTAGCGTGGGTTTTATTGGGTCAATTGAGGCTTATTGGGCCAATTGAGGCTTATTGGGTTAGATACAACATTGGGCCTAGGCTTAGTGGGTTTTCTTTGGATTTGATATGTGGAATTTGCTTGTAATTGTGTTTTCCGATTAATCGCCGATTAATCCCCGATTAATCGGCCTAGGCGCTAGGCGCTGGGTCTCCGCCCGACTAGCGCCTAACGCTTACTAGAACACTGGTCCTACCACAAAGGTTGAGACAAAATATTGTCCCGGCTTTTACACTTAATTTATTTAAATTGTTTTCATATAAAATATTAAATTTATGCAATCTGCTGTTTTAAAAATTAATTTAATATATTTTATTTTTTAAATATTCATATATTTTATTATAACATTTAATTATTTTTTAATATCAATTAAAAATAAATGTTAGTTAATTCAAATAATATTAATTATTTTATTTAAAAATCTTAAACCAATTTTAATTTAAAATAAATTTATTTTTCTTTTCTTTGAATTGAATTAAAATGATTTTATTTATTTAAAAATTCTTTCAAAACTAATTTTATATAATTTTATACTACCTCTCACAAAACACAATTATTTTCAAATATATTTTTATCAAATCCTATGTTATACTAAACAAAAGACAATATTATTTTAGTACAATTCATACTGTACCAAAAATATTATAGTACTAATTTAGTCAAATCCTATCTCATCGTATCCAATCCAATCTAATTCGACACACCGAACGAGGCTTAGGAGAAACGCCACCCGACTTTGCTGTATATGAGAAATATTGTATGGCTCAAACTTCTCTCACCAATAGAAGTAGGGAAGGTGCAAACTTAAGTTGGTGTGCAAAATGAGGGTAATTATGAAGTAAAGTAGTGAGTAATACCTTGTAATAATCAAGAGAAACAAAATTAGCCCATCGATTGCCGGCTGCAGCATAACAAGTGCGAAGCATGTTAACAAGATCGGCTGAGTTATGTTGACATGTGGTTTGCTTCACCGGAACGGTCTCGAAGTAATTCACCAACACCAGTGATTTACTCTTATCGTCAAGTCCTGATGATTCTCCTCTGTTTGGACAACTTCCATCATGCATTCCGCCATTTCCATCTACGTAGAGTGAATAAGTAGTTTTTAAGAAACTGCATATATGTTTTTAAGTTATATTAATGATTTCTTACATTGATTTTCAACCATGTAGTTCCACTGATAAGCAATTCCTTCAGTTTCTTCTTTAGATTTAATTGAAGTGAATACAAGTAGCCTCTGGTTGTTAGTGACCATGTCAGTAACCAAAGGCCAATCACCACCATTTTTGGGCATATTTTGGAGTGGAAACCAGTACTTCATCAACCCAGCATCTGTGAACACCTTTGTCAGTCCATTTGGAGCTGAAACATAATCTTCCAATATCAATGTCACAATTTCTGTTGGGTTTGCTGACATGAAAGCTTCAATCTCCTTCAATGTGTCTATAGCTGCTCCCTACAATTTTTATTATTTTATTTTATAATAAAAATAAAAAATAAAGAAAATAGTCAAAGTTGAAATATAAAATTAGTTTAGGGAAGAAAAATTGTAACATACAAACGCAGTGTAGTCGTGGCATTTTCCACCAAATGAATGGCACAGCCAAACATCTCCTTGAAAATCATAGGTATCTAGCATCAGGGCTCGAACTCCATTCTGCAAATTAATAGATGTATAATAAGTTTGATAGATAAAATAAGTAAAAGAGAAATGAGAAGGTTTAAGAGAATCATACATTTAGCTGTTGAGTGACACTATCTTCTTGATTGGTAAAGGTCAATCGAGGAACTCCATCATCAATGGCAAACGCATTGTGGGTTGTCAAGAATGCATATTTATTCAATGGTAGAGAGTTATTCTATTCATTCCAAATTTCACAAAAACAAAATTAAAATTAGTAGTTGAAATTTTGTAATAAATCATGCATATTTAAAAGAAAAAATATATGCACAAAATGAATGACTACTGTTAAATTAATTAGTGAAAATTGCTAAAACTGACTCCATATATTATGGAAAATTTGTTTTTAACCACAAACGAAATGTTATTTATTAATAACCACTTTTTTAAGAAATTACTAGAAACCCCTCATATAAAAACCCCCAAATCAGCTTTCTCTCTTTTTTTCTTTCTCTTTTTTTCTTTCTTTCTCCTCTGGTCTCTCTCCCCAATCTACCTCTCTCTCTCCCCGATCTGCCTATCGCCGGTGTGATGGAGGGTCGCCGGGCACCGGCAAGCGCCAAGCGGTAGCGCTGTGCGTTGTTGCTCACGAAGCCAACAGCACACGGTGTTGTCGCTATCGCTTGGCGACGCCTTTGCCAGCACTCGGCGACCCTCCATCACGCCGTCGAGAGGCAAATCGAGGAGAGAGAGAGAGGTAGATCGGAGAGAGAGAGAGGGAGAGAGAGAGAGAGAGAGAGAGAGAGAGAGAGAGAGAGAGAGAGAGAGAGGGGCAACTCGGGGAGAGAGACTAGAGGAGAAAGAAAGAAAATTGGGGAAGAAGACATCAAGTTTCACATATTTCATTTTAGGCATATTTTCAAGTTTCAAATTTCATTTTAGTCATGATTTCAAGTTTCAACATTCAAGTTTTAGCCATGATTTCAAGTTTGAGAATTTAAAAAAAAAAAAAAACTAATTTCAGGGCTACTCTTGTAATTTACGGATATACACTGAAATTTTTTTAAAAAAATGGTTATTAATGATTAAAGTTTCAAAAGTGGTTAGTAATAAAAGTTTAATATTTCCTATGATTAGTTATGGTTTTCTCTCGATTAATTAACCAATTTACAATCTAAATGGGCAAGTGGGGTCAGGTCATTTTCATCGTATCTTTTGCTTTCTAGCCCAAGAAAAAGCCCACCTACATTTGACCGAGCCATGTAAGTTGTGACCTTCCTAGAAACTACCCATAAACCCCCAAGACTCGTCAAGAAAGAAAATTACGTACCAAGAGCTTGAATTGGTCTGTGATGGTTGATCTTACACATCTTGAACCTGAAAATCCTTCCGGGCAAGAGAAGCAGTAGAGTCCAGCCTCGCAATCTCCGTCGCTTGAGCACCCATCAAGTAACTATTTATATTATATGTATATATTCATCAAACCAAGTACAGTAACAATTAAAACTATAAAACATTAATATATAATGAAAAAAAGACACAAACCCTGCACTGTCCATTAGAGCAATCAGCTGCAATAACACTGAAAAGCACCGAAACAGTGATGATGATGAAGAGCCAGTTTCGAGAAGAAGAAGCCATATCGTACAAGCTAAGAATTTGGAGGGGATAGCAATAAAGGTTTGCGAGCTTATTATATCAAGAAAACTAATTAATGTGGGTTTTCTCACTTTTGACTGAGAAAACAAAGGAAACTACTACATTCAACTTTGATGAGAAAAAGAGGGATACATAGAATTGATAAGCCGATAAGCAACAAAATGGGTGGGGTTGGCTATCCAATCAAGACAAGGATGTTTAAAAAATAAGTCTAATGAAAAAAAGAGTAATGCTACATTACCCAAATTTGGTGTCCAAATCTGGTACCTAAATGACGTGACAACACTCTCATCCGTTTATTTAAATTGTATTAGATTTGCTTGATTTGAATGAATGGATGAGAGTGTTGCCACGTTATCGGTGCGCCAGATTTGGACACCAAATTTTGGGCAAAGTAGCATTACTCATGAAAAAAAGTACAATGGTGTAATTTTTCGGTTTTTAGAGTGATTATTGTTATTTTTTGTTGAGAGTTTCTTTTGACAATCCAATTTTTTCTTTTCACACTTTTTTACTAATAACACTCCATTCTCAAAATAAAATGGATTGATCGAAGGAGTAATCATTTTTAATTAAATTATTAAAAAAAATTATCTCTATTAAATCATTAGATTAAATATTACATATTAAACACTCTCTTCTAAATTTTTAATTACCATATTAAATTCTCTCTCCTCCGATACATATCTCTAATTTTCTATCTTCATTCTTTCTCAAGAAAGACTAAAGAAAAAAAAACTTACGAATAAGCTTGATTTTTAGAAACCATATATACGTATATATTTTAAAAAAAAAAAAAAAACAAACAAACAAACAAAAAAACCTCAAAAAACAAGTACTCTGTTTTTTCCAAAAAAAAAAATTGAAATATGTAAATATTTTTTGTTACTTTTGTAGGTATATAATTGTCTAGAGAACTTTAATTCTTTTATTAGTCTTACAAAATATGAGTTTAATCGAATCTAATTATAACAAATCAAGTTTTCATACATCTATTATTATTATTTTTGAAAAAACAATGTATTTGTATTAACTTATATATATATATATAATACTGTTAGTAAAAAAACCAAAATAAAAATGGAGATAAAGTAATCATGAGAGAATGTTTAATATGGTAATAATAGATTTAGGAGAGAGCGAGTTTAATATGTAATATTTAATCTAATGATTTATGAGAGAGAATTTATTTTTTTAATAAATTAATTAGTTTGAATGTCTTTAGAATTTTTTTTTTTTTTTTTTTTGTCTTGTTTAGTAATTTTAATTCAGGTTAAAATTATTATTAATAAAAAAAAAAAAATTGGATTGTAAGGATAAGCTTTTTTTTTTTTTTCTTTGGTTATTTTCTATTAATTTAAACTTTTAAATCGAATGGTTGATGTTTCTTGATACACTATCCTAACATATTTGATTTAGCGGTCTAAAGTTTGAATCTTGAAAAACCTAATAAAAATTAAACTTCAAGATTCAAACATATTGATGCATCGAATATACTATAGACTTTCCTCGATAAAACATACCACCTATTAATTAAAGGGTAAATATCATTTTTGTCCCTATGATTAATCATATTATTCATTTTGGTCCTCATTGTTTGAGTATTGATCCGTTTAGTCCTTCTATTATGTTTTCTGTTAAAGATAGACCATCTGACATTTTTAGAAGGTAAAATGACAATTATAACCCTTTACTGTGATAACAGTAGAGCAGTGGCTAATTCGAAAGAACCAAGAAGTCATAAGAGAGGAAAACACATTGAAAGGAAGTATCATCTTCTTAGGGAGATTGTTCATAGGGGTGACGTGACGATTACCAAAATCGCGTCAATAGAAAATCTAGCAGATCCCTTCATAAATGCTCTACCACAGAAGAGTTTTGATGGGCACCTAGAGAACATGGGAACGAGAGATATGACACATTTGCTATAGCGCAAGTGGGAGATTGTTAGGATTATGCTCAATAGCAAGAGTGTAATGTTGTACTTGACAATCTTTTCATATTAATAAAGTGATTTATGTTTGTTAACAAAATCTTATATAACATTTATTATTATAATTGTCAAAGTAAATAATCATAAGGTCAAAAGACTATGAGAAAAGAAGAATTGTTCGTACATCTGGATATGTATAAGATAGACACATTCTTTAGTTAGTTTTGAATAACGTTCACAACTTAAGTTAAAGGTTGGACACCTTTATCTTGTTAAAGTTGTAGAATTCTTTTACTAGCATTTGAGTGGGATCAAATGTGTTGTGATGAGTCTAAAATCATCGAACGGTCTTCGAGTTAAAGAATCTAGTGCACTGGGTGCATTGAACTGGATCACAATGAAATACTTTTTCTAGAACCGTCAATAGATAAAAGTTTTTTCATTATTAGGACAATCGGAGAGTCTATCTTAATCCTGAGATAAATGATGGACTTATGATTGCAAGTGTTATCATTTGAGCTATCAATGAGTACGATTATATAGCATAGTCTATCCTCGATAGTTTGGTGGTATTCATTTGTTAATTGATAGAGGACTTCATTTATAGATATGGACATCGTCGCTCAATTTATTAAATGTTAGTAGAATATCATCATATGGATGCTTTGTGGTTTTGGATATGAAATCTTAACGTTGAGTTTTCAATAGTGTCTATTGAAAGATGACTTCTGGACAAGTCATAATATATATCCAAGTTCAAAGTGTGGTCATATGAGTAAATATGGTAACTTGGAGAGCTATAGGCGGTCTATGAGCTCTTAGCGATTACTGATATTCTTCACGAGGATTCACTATCTCCCATATGATTGTCTAGGGTATGAATGAGTATCGTTAACTTATTCCATCTTTATTTAAGAGTGCAATTTTAGTTCTTTAGTGGAATGAACTAAAATTAATAGATTGAACCTAAGTGAATCATTTGTTGATTGTGATTGGGTTATGTCTATTGGAGCTTAAATTTAGATAGGCCCGCTAAGATCCCCAATCTGCATGGACTTGCATGAATCGCTTGATATATTCTACCAGACTATTTATGGGTCCATTTAGAATTGTATTTAATATATTAAGAATATAATTTGCACATTATTTATTTAATGGGCTGTTTAATTATATTAATATATTAATGAAAGACATGTGGGCTTATTTCTTTTAGTAAGAATGAGTCTAGTTCACATGTGGGCTTTTTATTGAAGTCCAAATGGATTAAATAAAATAAGAAAACAATATGTAGGCCCAAGTTCAAGTCATGGGCGGCAATGGCTAATTTTTAGCCCATTATATTGTTTTATTTTATTATTTAATTAAATGGAAATTAATTAATTATTTAATTAAAAATCAAATCTTTTTCTGATTAGGAAATATGTTTCCTAGTAGTATACTACTATTAGTATTATACTGAATATAAAAGACTTTATTTGTTTAGTCAAATAAGGAAGTCTTTTATATAGTCACAAATACACTAAAGAGTTGGATTAGGGTTTGAATATTATATACACTCCTAGTTGCATTCGGATTGCTATAAATATATATAATATATTCGGTCATAGACATATATTACATATTTGGCCGAGAGATATATTATTAATTTTTGATATGATATTTGGCCATAGATATATATTATATATTTGACTTAGATATATATTATTATTTTGATATGGCACTTGGCCGTTAGATGTATATATATTATTATGCATGAATGTGGAAGATATGTGTTTGACATAGGCATGAATGCGGAATAGCAGTGCTATATACTTAGGCAAACATATTTTGCGGCAATAGATATATATAAATATTCTATATATATTTTCGGAACCTTAGTTTTTGCAATGGAGAGATTTTTCTTTTGCTAGAGAAAAATAAAATCCAACTCTTAGACTAGTGTGAAATTCGGCCAAGAGAGATTGTGAGAAGAATTGTTATTATTTCGATAGTGCATTAGTGATCTTTACATCAAGAGGTCTTGTGCACAATTTCGAATAAGGTTCACGCGAGTTTCAATCTAACGATTGTGAATTCAAAAGTGACCGAGACATTCTTAACAATCTATTGGAATTTTTGTGACTAACAGAAATCAGAAAAGTTTTGTTGTCCATTGTCAGGTATACAATTCAAAGAGAAGGGAGACCACGCTCCTAGGTGATTCACATTCGTGATTGGATTGGAAGATCTTGCGGATTACCATCGACGCATAGTCAATCGGATCACACGACAAAGGTACAGTATCTTTTGATGTATATGTTTATTAATTAAAGGGTTAAGGTTCAATATGGGAAATTTTTTTAAAATATACTAAACTCTCTTTTAGTCTCGCTTCCGCTGCGTGCACGTATTTTTTCCCTACACAAGCTACATCACAAGCTCATCAAGCATAAGAAAACTCGTCACAAGCACACGCTCAAGGCATCACACCCAAGCTATTTAAAGCTCAAAATTTGGCCATGCGACAATTTTGAAAAATTTGACACTAAAAAGACTCAAGACTAAAAAAGACGACTCACAAAAGCGGCTACACTCCCAAACCAAAACTCAACATTATCCCCAATGTTGGAAACAAGAGAATCTGCCCTAATGGTATGCACCTAACACGACATAAAACACAAAAAACTCAATGCGGAAGACCATCTCACACATAAAGGATAAAATTTCAAAAACTAGTGACTTTTGAAATCGACCTATGTCCGCTCTTTAGTGCCTATTTTCTTAAATACGCAATAAAACTTTCTCAGAATTTGGCACAAGAAAATAGACATGCAAATGCACATTTTTCATTTATAAAATATTTCAAAATTCAAATTGGAAAAGTGTGTAACGGATGTCGAAAATGGTTCACATGTAGATTTTCAAAACAGAGCATCGCCCATGACTTTTGGTCAAAGAAACGTTCATAACTTTTTAACCCCCACCCATAATTTTATGTTCTTTATAACGTTGGAACCATGTCAAAAAATTGAAGAACACAGTGTAGACAAAATAATTTATTTCCTCGGCAAAAGGTACAGTTTAAATGAAACATTTGGCCTTTGAAATTTCAAAACAGGGTATTTTCTCAAATGTTAAAGAAAAACTTGAAAAAGTAAAATGAAAAAGGACTCAAATAATGCATCCACTCCCCCAAACCGAATCTAAACATTGTCTTCAATTTTTATATGACATTGAGATGCATGGACAATGAATAAACGAAGCATGGAAGACAAGAACTCAAAGCACAAACAAACCACACACTTATTCTAAACAAAAAACAAAAAACTAAAAAGCAAAATAAAATGAACAAAGAAACAAATTATACCTAGGTGGGGTGCCTCCCACCAAGCGCTCAATTTTATGTCTCGGCTAGACGTGCTACTTGAATCGGTCAACCAAATTCCAAGGTTTCGAATTTACACTTATATACGATTAGGTCATGGAAGTATTTGTCACCCACTGGCGTGTTCCTAATCACATTAAGCAAAGTCAACTAAATGCTCAATTGAAAAAGTGGTTTAAAAAGTTCAAGAAACAACCTATACCAAATGCTTTTGTGTAGGCGGCTTGAAAAGGGAGTGGGAGGAACATAAGGCTTAGGTTCCTTCACTTTATCTCTCATATCCCCATTTCCTACTTCTTCACCTTCAATATTAGAAGAATCATTAGCAAAATAATGAACGAAATCATGCTCTACATTCTCACCAATCCAAGGGATGGTGGTAGCTTCTTCTAGCTTTGGTCAAACTGGAAACTCTTCACTCTCTTGCCCTTACATGGCTTCCATGGTAGCTCCAATGTGCACTTCCATTCTTCTTAATGAAGCTTCTAATACCAAAAACCTAAGTGCACTTGCCTCCATACATACGTTCAAAGTTTGTTCGTACGACATTTGTGATGCTCGGATAGCCTCTAGCATTTCTTCTTCAATTCGGAATTCCCATTCTTTGGCCCCGTATTAGAACAATTCGAGTACTGAGCTCTTTCTTCTCTCGAGTGCCTTGAGGCAAATAATTCTATTCCCCGATTTAATTTGGCCAATTGCAAGGCAAAAAGATCCATTGTTCCTGAAAATAAAACAAAAAGGAAAACGACACAAGAACACAAAAAAGGACAAAACTAGAAAATCTAAAATTAAAAAAAAATAACACACAACCTAGAAAATCTAACAACACAAAGAAATATCACAAATCAACTATTCTAAATGTCAATCTCCAGCAGCGGCGCCATTTTGAATGTGCCTTTTGTGCTGTTATTAAATTGCGAATTCAAAGGCATTTATAAGAAATTCCTATGCAATGTGCTCTAAAGTTGAAAACAAGTAAAGCGGCAAGGTAGGGTATCGTCCACAGGGATTGTGTTAGATTAATTGATTAGCAATATATTCTAGGTTAGTCAAATATAGATGCATAAACATAAATCATAGGTTTTGGATAGATTGGTTGGTTTGTAAAACAATAACAATTAAAATGCAAAACAAGTAAAGTAAAATAAAAGTGTTATGGAAAAGAGAATACCCAACTAGTCTAGATAAGATAAATGGAACAAACAATTAATGGGAAGTCTAGGGGATTGATAGAGTAGCTAATAGACTTTGGCCAATTTATACATAGCTTCATTAACGTACGGTCCACACAATCTAGGACCGATCTCATTTGAGAGTATGCTTGGCCGTGGTACTAAACTAAACAACTTCCCACAAAAATGCCTAATCGATTAAGGAGAGGGTGCAAAGGTGGGATCGGTTAGTGATGATCAAAGGCCTATGCAATTGGGGTTGATATACTCTCCAACAACCTATCATATTCACTATGTGCTACAATCAATTAAGTGTGTCAATAACTCAACCAATTTTATCACAAGTAAATCGTACAACATATTGCAATTAACAAGTGTATCAATAACTCAATCAATCACATAAGAGAAAGATTAATTAAAAAGTAAATAGAACTATAATTGTATAAACATAATATTCAAATCTTTAACAAATACCCATTGTCCAAGGGTTTCTCAAATCATTCCCCTAGAATGGGGGTTTAATTACACATAATCACAATCAAAGAAAGGAAGTAAAATGTAGAGAAATAACCCATGAGTCTCTCTTGTAAGCTTGATCCTTCTTTGAGCTTCCTTGTTGATCCTTGTACAAAGAGTGATGGATGAGGATATGTCTAGATAGATGGATGTCAAATGGGTAGTGAAAAAGAAGATGTGTGGAGAAGATGGGAAGAGAGGAATAATTTAGGTGACATAATCTAGATTTGCTGTTAATGAGATTAGAGAGGAAAAATAGAGAGATTATGAACGGTTGAAGAAGGGATTCCTTTTTTAGAAGGAAAGAAATGATGTATTTATATGGTATTAAAAATTGACCTAATCGACACTTCTACGAGAGTTTATAGCTAAACTGGCACTATGGACAATGAACTTTAAAGGGTTTTTGTCCTCAAATAAAAGACCTTTGGGACCTGATTTTATAGCCGCCACTTGAAAGATGTTTCGGATCTCGTCGTACCCTAGTTCTCTTGCTATGCCATCCATCTCATATTGGTCCTTCCAGAGCACTAAGAACCCAATCAGGTGCTTCCAGAACCCCGATGAATCTACAATGGAGTAAGATCGAGAGCAAGTAGTGCCCTATAAAGAGTGGGACGAAGGGGTAGCCTGACCCCACATTCAAAGGCAGCCACATCGATGGGGATTTGGCCTTTAACCCAGGTATACACATCAGAACCCCAATGTGGGAGAATGAGAGTGATGGCATCAGGAATCTGATACTCTCTCCTTAAACGGGCTAAGGTGTCCATGATGCAGATGGAATCGAGGATAACCTAATATTCAAGCGGAAGGGTAAGAACCCCGGCCTAGCCACCTCTGTTCATCTTTATCATCGTCTTCATCTGCGTCCTCATCAACGATCTCGACTAGGTTATCGGGTTCGTTGTTAAAGCCTGACCCGATTCTAGGGTTCCTGGTGGAACGATGGCACTGTAACGACTTATTGCCACCGGTGGTGTCGCCTTTTTCTCGACCTCTCTTTTTTCCCCTTATCGATTGAGAGCTCTCATCTGAATCGACCTTCTCAATGTTTAGAAGATCGTCAATGCTGTTAAGAGGGTTTAGTGAAGTCGCCATGGCAGGAAGGAGAGAAGAAGAAGAAAATCTCGGAGATTGCTTAAAAGAAGAAAGGCTTAAAGAGAGAAAGTGAGTTCGTGTTTTTTGAAAATTGAAATCAGTATGAGAAAAAGGAAGAAGGTTGGGTTATTTATAGAAATGAGCAGGCAGTTACCAGAGTAAACAATGAGACAGTGATTAATGATCGGAGATGTTGATCAAACCAAAATTGGTATGATTTTGGCCCTTATCTCCTTCTCTTTATGCTTGATTCTCGGGCAATATTCCATGATTTAATGGTGTGAATTAAGTATTTTCAGGTATTTCTAAAGTTCAGGGGCATTGGAGTAATATTGGTGAATTATGGGCAAAAGTGTGATTATTGGAGGAAGGATTGAAGTTATCATAATATTAGACGAATGCATGGTGCGTTTCATTTAAAGTGGATCAAGCTTGGCCCAAGCGTCGGCCAACCGTTGACCTAAAGAGAAGCCCAAATGCGCACAGCCACCTACTTAGTGCACCTTAAGCTTGTGCTTAACGTGCCCCGATAAAGACAAGCAGCCCATGCCACTAACTAGTGAAACGGTACGTTTTGAGAGGGGTGTGGGTTTCTAAACTTACCACAGGCCAGCACTAATTATACCCCTAAAAAGATAATGCAATCAAGACTGATTGCACCCTTGCTCAGTTGTAAATGCACCTTATATGAGACAAAAGTGAAGCAGCTTGCGTGTACCCCAATCCAATGCTGAATGCACCCCATGTCATCTTGAACCTTCTTCTTCCTCATGCATGCAGCATCCATGGAAGCTTTCAAAACCCTAACTGCAAGTCGACAAGAGAGCAGCTTCCCGTCCCCATTTCCGACCGATTTGTGGCCCCAACGAACGACGAGGCTCACGTGGGTCCAGTCTGTAACTTTTTATACCTCAAATCACCATCGAATCTTCATGCCTAATCTCCCTTATGTCACCACTTCCCAAACCGCGACCAAACCGCGTAAATCAATGTTGCGGTTTCTATTCCGATGTCGCCATGGCCACAGGAACTTATTTTGGCACCAAAAGGAGTCACCATTTGCATCGCCCTAGTGTCGCCATGAATGCCAAACCACGACCCATGTCTATTCAAATCTGATTGGGTGTGAAAATTACAAAATGCACCCCTCTTATGAAATAAATGGTAATTTGCCATGCAAGAGGGGTATTTTGGTAATTTACCACCCGAGACCTAATTTGAAATGCCTATAAATTCATCACTATTTTCCCTTTTTGAAAAATCTTGGCAACACTTGACAACCAAGAAACCTGCTTTCTACCATTCCTAATCCCTCCATTTCTGCTCTATCTTAAACTCAACATTTAGATTACCTTCCCCCAATCATTCATTTCTTCACATCTTCTCCACATATCTCCTTAGTCACTTCCCATTTGACTCCACTTATCTAAACACATCCTTATCATCCACTCTTTGCACAAGGAGCATTAAAGGCAAGGAAAGAATCAAGCTTACAAAAAGAGGCCTAAGGGTGATTTCCTAATCTTTTACTTGTCTTCCCTTTGATTGTAATATGTGTAACTAAATCCCCTTTTTAGGGCTTTGATGTGAGAACATTTGGATTGGATTTTGCTTAAGCTTTAATATATTTTAATCTTATTTGTATTCTATTCATTTTATAATTAGATTCTATTCATTACATAATTGACATGTATACCCACTAGTTGATTATACTCTTGTTTAGGATAATTTGTTATATAATCTTGATTGGATTGACACCCTTGATGGATTGAGAACATAGTGAGTACAATAGATTGTCAGAGGGTATATCAACCGCAACAATCTAAACCTTAAAATTGTAACAAATTGATCCCGCCGTGACCCCCTTTCCTTAATCGGTTAGGCATTGCGGTGGGAAGTTGTTTAGGGTTCATAATGATGGTCTAAACACATTATAGAAAACAATTGGTTAACATTTGTGAGATTGACTCACTAAGGTAGCTTGAGAAGCATTGCTCGTAATCCACTTGCGATCCCATCAATTCCCAAGCAATTCTCTTAATTGTTTATTTCATATATCTTATCTAGATTTGTTGAGCATTCTATTTTATTAGTTTATTAGGTTTATTTTACATGTATGTTTGATGGCTTGACAAACCATTCAACCATCCATTGCTTATGATTTACTTTATCGCATTTAGGAATTGTTAATTTATTCAACTAATTACTCTTTCCCTGTGGAACGAATCCTACTTACCACTTTACTAATTTTATATCTTAAGTGGTTTTTGTAGTGGTTAAACAAGATTTACAAAATGAACACATTTAAATATCATTTTGTTGAGCACAAAACAACCTCATCAGACGTGCAAAAGGCGGTTTCGAGAAAATCGTGCCAAAAAAAACGGCCCATTTTAATAAATGCGCCATTCTGAGTCCAATATGTGTACAACTTATTTAATTAGAGCGTGTTCAAGGAAGATTTCCTCCTGGACGGGGGAAGCCAGCCGGGTATGATGGATAAAACTCATTCAACGGTTCTAAATATCCTGAGTCTAACCCCAACTAGATACCGGTGTTCAAGTCAGGGGGGACTTCTGTTAACCACCAAAAATGGCTAGGGTCCAAAAAAGAATTTTCCATCTAGATTTGTAGTAGAAAGACGTCATAGGAAAGCATCCCGGTACCTCGCTGCTGACTAAACCGATACTCCACCACTAAATTGACTTGGTACGCCTTTTGCCTATCCAAATCAAGATCAAGGACATTCAAATCCCATAGTATTAGGAAACATCGAGGTCAGGGTCTTGAGGACCTCGCTACATCATTATCCTAGTACCCCGCTACTACGTTCAACTAGTACCTCGAGTACCCTAACTTACTGATGACGTGGTCCAATAGGAGGTGAGATACCTGGATACCATGACCCCTCCTAGAACCAGCCTACCAAGCACCAAGAGCATTAGATTAACAGACTATCAAGGCAGGACCAAGTACACCAAGATCAAGCTACAGAGAGAGACAAAATACGATGACGTTTAATGAACAAGGAAATTGACTCATTCCCGCCACTCAAGAGTTTTACTTGAAAGTGAAGTCAACTTTGTCAAATTCAGCCAAAAAAGGGATCACTTGATTCCGGAAATCAATTCCACGATCTTCTCACCTATCACCATGGAACGTCCCATAAATTGTTAAGCCACTGGACTGAATTTAGGGGAGTGCATAGAAAGAAATGGGCCATATATAAAGAACATGATACTCGACAAAAAAAGTGGATTGGATCTTGAACCTTTTACTTGAATCCAAAAAAAAACCTTATAGTTTTCCACTTATCTACTCGCACGAAATTGCCATCGCCAACTAGGTTAGAATCCTCCTACTAGACTGACATAAAACCCTTATTGTACACATATTACGTGTTATCAATAAAATGAGTTCTATTTGATCTTTACTGGTAATATATTTTGATTCATCGTCGTTGTATTTAATTTGCTCTTATTAAGAATGCACATGTATCGAACTACGTGGTACCTCTCCGATCGTGGTCTACCCTGATCACAGTCACGCAAGTTGTTAATTGGAAATACACCCCAGTGACAATTTTCTGTTAACAACTTTATTATGATATTAGGGTGATGTATTTATATATTATTATTTTTAGAGTGTTTTGTATGAGTTTTCCTGCTACCCCTCTTATTTTTTGAAAAAGAAAAAAAAAACCTTTTTTTTTCTTAGTAAAAATGAAGTTTGTTTGTAATTGAAGAAGAAGATCATGATCATATGTGTTCTATATAATCATTATTTTTGGATTGTTTTTATTCCATATTATATGTATAATTGTTAAATATGGGTATAAATGTAAAATTACTTATTTTTAGATAATTTTACTTTTAAAAAATAAACGTGTTGACCAGTGGCGTAGCCAGGATTTTGAGTCAGGGAGGGCTAAACTAAATAGTTAGTCAAAATCATTTTAAGTAAGTTCGATGATGAAGTGAACCTTACCCTTCAAAATGCATATGTTATTACATATATAACTAAAATCAAACAAAAAGCTGAGAGGGAAATAAAAATAATTTTAAGTAAGTTTAATAATGATGTGAACCTTACCCTTCAAAAGGCATATGTTATTACATATATAACTAAAATCAAATAAAAAGAGAGAGGGAAATTAAATAAATAAAAATTATAAATTATTGTTGAGTTCTATTCGTTAATTTATTTATTTTTAATTTTATTTATTTTTTATGGATGGACTTGAACCCATAACCTCGTGGTGTAGGTGTGATGGGTTTTACCATCGGACTAATCTTATCTCATCAGTGCTAATGTGTTCTTATTGATGATTTATTTGTTTTTTGTGCTAAATTAATTAGTTGTCAATTGAGTTTTATGATGGACTAATAGACTAATTAGGATTTAAGACTTATTAGTAAATGTGTGATTTTTTTCTAAATATATATATATATATATATTTAAAGGGATGGACTTGAACCCACAACCTCGTGGTGTAGGTGTGAGGGGTTTTACCACCGGACTAATCTTATCTCATCAGTGCTAATGTGTTCTTATTGATGATTTATTTATTTTTTGTGCTAAATTAATTAGTTGTCAATTGAGTTTTATGATGGACTAATAGACTAATTAGGAGTTAAGACTTATTATTAAATGAGTGATTTTTTTTTAAAATATATAATTTTTTTTTTCAAAATTCTAGACCGGGCTACAGCACGGTCTTGCCTACTACTGCCTCCGCCCATGGTGTTGACAATACATTCAGATATGAGGAAAAAAAAAAGAAATATGTCATTTAAGTTTAGACCATTTAAGTTTAGATTTCAGTCCTTATTCAGTCTTTAGAAAAATTCAAAACTGTTCAGGCTTCAGACAAAAAAACAAACGACACCTTAGTGAGTATAATCCAAGAAGTTAGCATGTATAATTGAAAAAAGATTAAAAAAAGATTAAAGTAACACTGTGTATAATTGTAGAAAAATTTAGCATGTAAGTTTTTGATTATACATGCAAAATAAATAAATAAATAAATAATAAATAAATTGTAAGACCCGTCTACAAATGTTTGTCAACCTGCAGATAGGGGTGGCAATGGGGTGGGTCGGGGCAGGTCGAGACCGCCCCAAACCCAACCCATAACCCGGTCGGGTCAAAAACTTCCGCCCCAAATCCGCCTCGATTGAGGCAGGGGTGCCCCAAACCCACCCCGTTTGACCCGTTTCATCAATTTTTTTTATTTTTATTTTTTGCAGTAAATTTAAATTAAACATAGCACAATAACTGAGAAAATAAATACTAAATTCATAGGTAAAGTATAAAATACAAATCCCAAAATAGCTTAAATAAAAATACAAAATACATACAACATTTTTGGTATCAATAAAATCCATTCAACATCTTCACTAAAATAGTTTAAACACAAAAATTCAATAACAAAATCCATCCAACATCTTCACCATCACTCTATCTTCTTAAAAACAAGTATGATTTTTTCAAACACGAATATATAGAAAAAAAAAATATTAAAATTAATTAATTGACATTATTAATTATTGGCTTTTGTTTCCTATTATTGGTTGATTATATATAATATATATATATATATATATAAACTAAAGGAAAATATCAGTTTTGTTTGCTAATTAACATCATTTGTACTGTTTTGAGAGTTGAGAATGATGTTTCATAGTAATTTATTATGCAATTCAACTCTGAAATCTCTTAAACACTTAAAAAAGGTTTCGTTTGCAGCACCCATTTTGGAATTTTTTTTTTTTTTTTTTTTTGGTTTTTTTGTTTTTGTTTTTTTGTTTTTTTTTTTTTTTTTTTTTTGAATAAGTTTGTTGTGTGAGTGTTTTTCAAGATATTCTATCATGATTGTTTCTTACTTTCAGCTAGATTTTAATAGGATGATATAAAAAACAACTAATAGGATTATTTTAATTGAAACTAAATTATTGTCTGATAATGGATACTTGTTCTCTTGAAGCATTAGAATTTCAGTTGATCAGTGCCAGTTTCAGGGTGGATTTTTAGTTTATATATATATATATATATATTATAATCAACCAATAACCAAAGAGTATGTTATCTGGTGAGCAAACATAGGATTTGCTATTCTTCCTTTATTTTTCATTTTATATTTAAAAAATAATTTTTTTAAATATTTATTTATATTCCGGGTCAAATGGGGCGGGTCGGGGCAAAATGGGCCGCCCCATACCCGATCCGGTAACCCGACCGGGTTGAAAAATCTACCCCAAACCCGCCCCGTTACCAATTTCCATTGCCCAAAACCCGTCCCAAACGGACCGGGGTCCCACGGGTTTGGGGCGGGTCGGGAATTTTTGCCACCCCTACCTGCAGACTTCTAATGGAGGCCCGTCTGTTTCAACTTGACAAAATTAATACAATTTTTGGGAGTTGATAAATTTAAAATTTCATATATTTATATGGTTATTTTTATTATATAAAAAATACATTTATTTAATGTCATTTCTATCTCCTTTAAATAATTCCTTTGACATTATCTATCTATCATAAATTTAGAGGATTCGAGCCACTGATTTGGGAGTCATTTGTCCAAACCCCAAGTTCGTTCATCTACTAGCTGAGCTATGCCCCTTCTATGTCTAAACATGTTTACTTTTGAAATTGGGTATTAAAAATTATATAGAACTACAAAATTAACAAAGTCTGTACATCGCACGAGTTGACACAGTAATATATGTAATTGTTCAAAACAAAAGTCATAAATGACATCCTCAAACAATAGGTAAAAAAAATATTTTTTATTCTTATAAGAAAATGTTCTTTATAGTTGTAGGACAATTTAATGTCTTTATGTTAAATTAAAAAAGATAATTTGGCATTCATTAAATCTCACGGGAGATTATTTCATAATCAATTTTAAAAAGTAATGCAACACCTACTTCTCAAATCTGCTACCAAATCAACCCAAATTATTAAATAATCATATCACTATTAGAAGTTTTATCAAAAATCATTTTTTTTTTCATATCAAAATTATTAAATAATCTAATTTTAACTTTTCAAAAACAATATCAAATTGGCCTTATTTTAGTTTATTGTGACCTCTTTCACATTATCAATAAAATAATTCATTTGGAACAATTATTTCTTGTAGTGGATTCAACAAGGTTCACTTCTAAGTGGATTTGACAAGTTTAAGGGTTAGCAATTAACAATTGGATATTACATATAGCAAAGACCAACAAGATCTTATCAACCCCTTGGATTATAATGTAAATACATATAAACCCAAATAATTTAAAAAATAATTTATTTCATTCGATTTGATCAGTAACCAAACAGAGAAATGAATTGTGAATATGACTAAGTGTTTCTTATTTATCTTGGGAGAAGAAATGGTTGATAGAAGGCATGACTTGAGGAGGACGAGTACGGAGGAACTTGCGCAGGCCATGCTGTGCGTACTTCTCTCCTTCCTCTTCGTTCTCGAGCACTCCCTTGCTCCTTTGTGCCTTGTCGATTCTGCGCAATTAACAAATTCATATGATCGACCCTTATAGTTATACATGCATAACATTTTTTTTCTTAATTTTTTGTTTCTAAAATATAAAAAAAAAAAAACATCAATTAGTACCTGACATCTGGATTTAGCAGCAAGTTTCTTGTCAGCTGAAATGCGCACATACTTGTCACAAAGGTCATCGCTGCCAGTAGCGGATAAACCTGAAGTATAAAATTAAAGCACAGAATTATCAGATCTAAGAATAACATTATGATTCATGCATGAGAAAACACAAATACATATGAAATTTACCTCTGGCTTCATCCAACGCCCCATTTTCAGACAAATATATTACTTAAAATTTCTCTGTAGTTTGTAATTTTAAGGCGCGTGTGTCTGTTGTATTTATACGGCGTAAGCAGCCAGAAATGGTAAACTGATGATAAGAGGTTATTACAGTGGGCTGCATTAGACTTTGACTTTATTAAAACCAGGGGCTTCGGCCTCTTGTTTCTTTAACTATTGATGACTTTCAAATTAACGAACCCATATACGCCTTTCTTGTTGACAAGTTTGTGTTTTTAATTTGTTTTTACTGTCTATCCATAGAATCTTCTAATTCTCTTGGAACTTCTTTTTTCTAATTTTTTTCATTTTAATTCTTTGGGGGAATTGCCTTTTAGTCCCTACAGTTTAATTTAATCTGCATTTAGTATATGATTTTTTGGTATTATAATTTTTAATCCTTCTATAACAAAATCTGTTAAAAGGATAGATTTTCTCATGTCAGACGTGTAACATGACTGCTACACCTGATGAATGCTGCTCCCTTTGAAAAGACTATAATACCCTTATTTTTTGTCTTTTATGGACAGAATTTATATAATGGAAATAAAATAATATATATATTAAATACATTTAAATTAATAAATATAATTAAATTAAATAATAAAAAAACTAAAAAACAAAATTATAAAATTAATAAAAAATAAATATACAGGCTATACAACCATAAATAAATGTTAAAAGAATTAAAAAATATTAAATCAAAACTAAAAAAAAAAAAAAAAACAACTAGAATACCATATCTTCTTCTTCACCTTCACCTGAACAGTCTCCATCTTCTCTATCTAACAAAAAACCCATTACACATTCTTCTGTTCTCTCTCATTCCTCTTTTCTTTGTTTGGTTTTGGTTTCTAGTGTGGGGATCTCGCACCATATCCGCGTCTAGGCTTGATTCGATCTATTCAGACCCACGCACACGGGTCTTCTGCATCAGATCTCCCTCCTCCTCTACCCACCGCCATTAGCACCAAATATCTTTACCAGATTTGGCATTGACTTCTAAATTATTCCCTCCTAAAAAAACAAAATCTTTTTTTTTTTTTTTTTTTGCAAGCCAAAAACTTTGATATTGTGTTCAATGTTTGATAGAGATAACAACGGGGGGTTTGCAAAAGTGTCCACTTCCAAGTTTGAAAGAGCAAAAAAGTCTCCTTATTGTTTTCCTTGCAAAACTGTCTGTTACTGAAGTTTACTTTACATAAAATGTCCCATGTTGGACTAAACTACCCTTCCCTCTTCAAGGGGGTTGTAATGTCATAACTACCCTTAAGCATTTCACTTTTCCACAATTACCCTTCTCTTCCTTTCCCTCCCTTTCTTTCAACGACCCCTATTGAATTCCCTCCCCCATTTTCGAACATATCCTGACCCGACCACAGTCCTCCATCTCCGTCTTCTTCTTTTCCTTCTTCCTTCCCCATCTTTGGGGCTTCAATATTCCTCCTATTCTGAAATTCGTTCTGAACTGTTTTCAACTGAACAGGCGATGGGGAAAACCATTTAGAAACCCTAAAAATAAAGAGATAGAGAGAGACAGAGGCGACGAGGACGATGAGGGATAATGTGTTTGTCTCTCCAGTCTTCAAAAGTTTACAATTGTGTTTGGGTTTCTCTCGAGTTAGAGTCATGGCAGAGATAGATCGAAGGCAAGGGTACCTAAGCTATGGGTTATAAATCGAAGGCAAGGAAACCGGTTGAGAAATGAACGATTGGCTTCTTCTCAAGATTCGAATCGTCAAATGAACCCATCTACTGTAGGTTAGTGTTTCTTTTAATCTGTGCATTGGAACCTATGAATGGGTGTGTGGGCTGTGTGGAGTGTTTAATGAATGGGTGCATGTATTTTGGGGTTGATAAGTCTGTCCATTTCTTGATTTCTTGAAATGTCTTCATCATATGGTCTGAAATTTGTTTTAGAGATTCAGAATACCAAATTGGGGAAGTGCTACTGGTGTGTGGCATTTGTTGAAGTTCTGGTAGTTGTGTGGCCTTTTTGTTGTTTTGTTTTCTATGTCATTTGGTCAAGTGCTGCTGCTGTGTGGCATAGTTTTGTTGGGATTGATAACTCTTTTTAGGGCTTGAAGTTCGAGTCTGGGGCTTGAAACCCTTGTGCAGGGCTTGAAAATACTTTAACAGGGCTTCAAGTCCTTTTACAGGGCTTTAAAAATAATTGTCCATGGTTAGAAAGGCAATTGTTGTTTGTATAATTAAAGGTCAATGTCTTCATTATATGTTCTAGATGTCTTCAATATAGGTTCTGAAATTTGTTCTAGATTTGTTCAGTATAGGTTATGAAATTTGTTATAGATTTTCCTAATGCCATTTTGTTATATTTCTTCATTTGCATATCTTGATTACTTTAACAACATTTACAAGGTCTATGGATACGCTGGATGGGTTCATAGTGCACTGCGATAGACATTGGATTGATGACGAAGTGCTGGGTCCAATTTCCTTTGCATGTCATGACAACAAGTATAGTAAATTGTTGGAAACAGTATGTCACCGGATTGGTGTTAGTAACGATAGATTCCGGATAAACTTAAGTTCAGAGCTTTTAATAGCGAAAGGGAGTTGTACATTATCCATTTTGAGCGACAGTGATGTGTCTTGTTTGCTTTCTCATAATTGATCCTCATGGACTGAAATACAGGTCGAAGTCGTAGAAAGACCTGTACCGCCAAAGGCAACTGAAAGAGTATTTCAAACTCCGATGAAGTCCAGTATGCCTAAACCCTTCGGTATTTCAGAATCCCCAATTAGTACTCCACAATTCCCGTCAGTGAGTGGTAGCAATCAGTCGTTTGGGCCAGTTGACAACCAACCAACCCCCGGATTTACATCTGCCGAGAAAGATGAGGGGACTCCAGGTTCGACTACCAAGCATCCAAAGGCTGAGGTGGATGATTTTGATAGTTCTGAAACCTCTGATACAGAGGATGATCATGAGTGTGGCAGTGACACGGAATCGTCATCGAACTGTAGAGAAGCTAAAACAAATGGAGCAGCTAACAGTTCTACTCCCTCTATGACGACACATTGGACAATACCGGGGTCAGAACTGTACTCAATTCAGCCTATTAGATCAAAAGAATTATTTGAAGACAAAGGAGAATTTAGTGAAATACACAAAGGACAGATGTTCAAGGACAAGAAAACCTTGAAAGGGGTTCTAGGGTTCAATGCAATGCAAAAGAGGTTTGATTACAGGGTTCGATGATCGAATCATACACGATTCGTTGCAATATGTAAAAAGAGAGATTGTAAATGGGTTTTTAGGGCAGGGAAGTCAAGAAATGGGACGCATTGGAATGTGAAGTCCGTTGGCTCTAAGCACACATGTGGTGATAATGGAAACTACAACGTAGATTTTCACCGTGTAAGTTCCTATGTAATAGGGCAATTGTTTGCAAAACAGCTTGCCGATCCAGGATGCAACCTTCGTCCTAAAGATATAATGACTGACATGAAGGATAAGCACGGCATAAACCTGACATACAACAAAGCATACAGGTCTAAGGACTGCGCTTTAGAAAGTGTTTTCGGTGATCCGTGGGAGTCATTTAAGATGTTGCCCACATACTTTCAGATGTTGGAAAAATATAATCCGGGGACGAAAACCAAGATTGTAACCGATAGGAAAAACCGGTTCAAATATGGATTCATGACACTTGGGGCTTGTATAGAGGGATTCAATACAATTATTAGGCCTGTTATTGCCATCTATGCTACCCACTTGAAGTCCAAAACCAGGGGTGTTTTGTTAGTTGTAGTATGCAAGGATGGTAATGAGATGATATACCCGTTGGCATTTGGGTTTGCCAATTCCGAGTGCTCAAAGTCGTGGACATGGTTCTTGAAGCAACTTCACGACGTGATCTTGCATCCTGAAATTGTGATGATAGTTTCGGATCGGCACACGGGTATCTCTAATGGCATGAGATCAATATTCCCCAATGCAGCACATGGGATTTGTGCATACCATTTGGCCAAAAATCTGAAACAACATTGTAGGAAGCGAGGTGACGTGATTAGTCTTTACTATCGTGCTATATATTCCTACCTTGTTGATGATTTTGACCGTTCAATGGCTTCGTTGAAATCCATTCATCCTAAGGTTTATGATGAGCTCATTGAGGTTTGGATACAGAAGTTTTCATGTGTCCATAGCCCTAGGAAGAGGTATCATATGATGACCACTAACATTGTAGAGTCAATGAATTCAGTTCTACTTGCAATCCGGAAGTTGCCTATCACATCTATTGCTGAATTTATCAGAGATTTGTTGCAACGTTGGTTCCACGATCGTCGAATTAATGCAAGAGAAACACCCACATTCTTGACTACTGATGCGAACCAACACATCAAAGACAGGGTGTTAGCATCGCAACGGTGTGTGGTTCACCCCATTGACTTCAATAGGTTCAAGGTACAAGACCAATGGAAGGGAGCCATTATGGACTTGGAACAACGTTCATGCTTATGCCGTGAATGGGACCTAGATGAGCTACCGTGTACACATGCCATGGCTATTGCAACGTATGTTTACATAATGTTTATTTACATTTTTAATAACAATCATAATCCAAGAATTTCTATTTGTTATTCATTTTTTATTATTTGTGTGTTTTGTATCAGGCTTAAAGGTATGCCCATCAACTTATTATGTTCCGACTTTTTCACAACTGGATGGCTGAAACAGGCATATGACATGTCTGTGAACCCTGTTCCAGAACCTGAAGCGTGGGACATTGGTGATGATGTTCGTAATCGCGTTGTCTTGCCATGGAAAAAAAAGCAATTGACAGAAAGACCAAAGAAAAATCGGATGCCTTCTATTGGGGAGAAACGAAAGCAACAAACGTGTGGGAATTGTGGCCATAAGGGACACAATAAAAAAATTGCTCGAACCCATCATGTAGGACAGGGAAACCAGAAAAAAACCACGTTCTTGTAGCGTGTGCAAGAAAGAAGGACATAACAAACTACGTGCCCAGATAGGGATAACCTACTCGACCCTATTTTGGCACCCCACCTCAGCTCGGATGACACTAACACAGACGAAAAAGACGTTGATTATTAGGTATGGGTGAGACTCATCCTTTCCTTGTAATAGTTGTTTAAAAAATAAAATATTTGAGACGTAGCAGTTGCTTACACTTTTGCTGTTGCATACACATACACCTTCATTATAGGTTGAAATTCAGGACTGCAAGGAAGTTGTTGCTGTGCTGATGGTGCAGTCGTACAATATGTACAACATTTTACAACATTTTAGGTGATGCTGTTTATGTTGTTACAACTATTTTTAAGTTGAAAAATAGGAGCCCCCAGCCCAGCATGTGTTTACAATTGTTTTTCACTTGTTGTGTTGATGTATGATAATGGAATAATTGTGTATTCAGGAATATTTGTTGTGGCCTTGCCCTGTGATGGAATAATACAATCTTGTAATTTCTAGTATATATTGTGGTATACTGCTCATTGTAGTATATACATACTGGCCTTGTCATTATTGATCCCAGGCAATTCATTGTCTGTTTCGTGCAAGACAGGGCTTCAATTTATATATCATTATTATTTTCATAAGCCCTGAACTAACAAATGTGAAGCCCGTTACATAACATTGATGTGTGAAGCCCAGGAAATTTGTTGTCTATTTTAGGCATGACAGGGCTTCAAATTCTTTATTTATATTTTCATAAGCCCTGACCTATGAATTTCAAGCCCTGGAAGAACATTAATTACCCAGATTAGTATGAAGAACATTGATTTGTTAAGGCTTACGGGCCGAGGTTTTTGTTTGGTCGTTAACGTTAAGGCCTAAGCCCATGATAAATAAACTCAAATTGAATGTAATTAACTATTTTAAATCCAACATAATTGATTTCTGTAATTAAATTAAATGGAATAAAAGGAAATTAAATGGAATTAAATTTAAGAGATATTAATGGTGTCTTTTCCATTTGAGAAACAGGATAATCGGTGCATTGGGTAGTGAACAGGCATCCAGATGCAATTATGTAGAAGACTTTTACAGTTACCAAAACGGTTATGACTGGTTACCATTGTGACTTTTCATTCATGGTGAACGTTTGCATCCCATTATAAATACCTTGTCCCTGTTACATATTCGTTTCACTGTTCATTTATATTTGTTTATCTTTTTTTTTTTTTTCCATACAATGGCAGCAAACAATATTGGTAATCATGTTGGCAGGCAAGTTCGTTAGACAGACAGGCTGGAATCAATATTTGAATGTCTGAGGCAACGAATTGCAAATGCAGAAAACACCATCCGTGATGAGTGGGCAAATGCTGGACGCCTGACTGTTGACAATGCAGTTTTGATGGGAAAAGTCGAAAACCTGGAAGCAGAAATAATCAATTTACATGTTCAGATGGAGGCAAGAGACAATGAACTTAACGGTCTTTACACTCTTGTTGAAAAACTGCAGAAGAAGATGTTGGACTTCAATATTCCACCATCTCCCTAGAGAAAAGCCTCTTATCATGCCGTTCACAGACCCTACAGTTTGCTGCTCTTGTTATGCGTTTTATGTTTGTGTTACAATTTTTTGCACTAAAGTTTGTGTTTCCTGCCCTTGTTATGCCCTTGTTATGCTATGCCCTTGTTATGCCCTTGTTAATGTTAATTTCATCTTTTTTTGCGTTTTAAGTTTGTGTTAATTATTTCTGCCCTACAGTTTACTGCCCATGCATTTCCGTTAGACAATATATCTCTAACATCTATACAAAAGGCAATATACATAACAATGAACCAGAAACACCCTGAAAGTTATCTTTTATTCATATTAAAAAAAGGCACAGAAGGCAATATACATAACCATCAACCAGAAACACCATTTCACATACCATTTCACATAAATTTACCCACTGTTATTCCAATAACAAACACAACAATTAGGTATAGTGGAAATGGAAGGAAATTTCTTTGGGTTTGTACGGGTTCGTTGTCTTCTGTTGTAGCAGGAGTATGAATACAAAGTTCACGCTGAACGTCACGGCTTCGGAGAGCTTGATATGCTTCATCAACCGTATTAAATTTTTGGTAAGAAGCACCATTGAATCCATCAATTTGATCATGACATTTCGGCCATGAGTTGAAGACCCTGGTTTTCTTCCCTTTGAAAACGACATACACCGATTTCTTCGCCATTTCAAACAACACACTGTATGACACTTCAATAAACAAACAACCAACAAATGAAAATATCAGATTTAAATACATATTTAATAATGGCAAAACAACAAAGTAAATCTTTCGATAACAGAAAACATTCGACAACACAAACATTAAATGAAATCGAAGGTAGAAAGAAAACCGGTTATGGTTAATCGGAGGGACCAATCCAAAACACAAACATTAAACACAAACACTTCAATGCACTGTTAATAGGGCATAGAAGTCTTTCAGAAGAAATCGGAGGTAGAAGCTATACTTGCTTGTAACTTCGATTTCTTCCGAAAACCTCCATGCCCATCGACAAAATTCACATAGCCTGCAAAATTAACCTGTACCCATGTGCGGTGGTCGACAGTTATGGTGTAGAAGATGAAGGATGGAGATGGGTAGAAGTTGGGAACAGTTATGGTGTAGAAGATGAAGGATGGAGATGGGTAGAAGTTGGGGAGAAGATGAAAATCTAATGACGATGAAGATATGAAATAAATAAGATGATGATGATGATGTGGGAATGAGATCAATAAATATCGTCCCGGAACCATAAATAACCCCATGGATGTGGGATCCAGCTGTGGTCCACTTTCAGTTAGTGGGATACAGCTATGGTCCACTTGCTTCTTTTCAATGCAATACATTTGAAGCCCAGAAACAATACATTTGAAGCCCTGTAATCGGAACTGAAACCCAGAATCATTGTACAGAGCTTAGATGGTATACTTTTTTTATTTAATATTAATTTTTGGAAATTTTTTAAATTTTGTCCTTCCATAAGGAATTAGTTACACAACATGTGGCAACACCCTAGATGTTCCACAGTACTGAAAAATGAAATCTAGTAAGTGAGGCCTTAGTGGTACACTATGTAGTGGTATAATAGTGCAAATGTCACACATTGTTTTACTAGGGGAAGAAGTGTTACTAAGTAATTGTAATGGAGTTGGTAACAGGATATTTTTGTGACCGTCCGATTCTCCCAAAAAAACTCTATAAAGTTGTCCACCTACGTTCCATCAAATTCGGACCGTCTCGATCGGGAAGAAAACGACTGGACCCACATCATCAGATGCAGAAACAAAATACATTCAAGCCCTGCCGTAATTTGTGAAGCCCAGATATTAAATAATGGACTTCTGGCATATAGGCATATCAATAGGTCAACAGTTGTGGTAAAATATCAGATTTAGTGGGATCCAGCTGTGGTCCACTTGCTTCCTTTCAATGCACTGCATTTGAAGCCCAGAAACAATACATTTGAAGCCCTGTACCAGGAACTGAAGGCCAGAATGATTGTACAGGGCTTAGATGTTATACTGTTTGATTTTAAAATTTCAAAATTTTTTCCTTCCATATGGAATTTGGGTTTACACAACATGTGGCAACCCCCTAGAATTTTATAAAGTTGTCCACCTATGTTCAATCCGTTTCAGACCGTCTCGATCGGGAAAAAAACAACGGGACCCACATCATTGATTCCCAGACTGAATGGAGGTGAAGCCCTGGAACTGGAATTGAAGCCCACAATCACTGTACAGGTCTTAGAAGGTAAACTTTTGCATTTAATTTAACATGTGGCAACACCCTATACGTTTCCTTATTCCCCACCCGAGGTTACATAAATGCTTCTGAAAGTCTAAACTTTTTCAGTTTTTACAATTTTATCCTCGGTTTGCTATCAAATTAGAATGTAGCATTTCATCTTCATTAAATTCGCCATTACAAAACACAAACAACGAAAGCAAAGCCATTGCAAGGATTCTTCAAAAACAGGATAATGCATACATTAGGTAGTGAACAGGCATCCAGATGAAATTACCAATTTACAATGATTGGTTTCAATTCATGGTGAACGTTTGCATGTTTTACAATTAACTTGTAAATAACTTTTCCAAAATCCTTTTTTTTTTTTTCACAGTTCATTTCTATTTGTTCATCTTTCTTTTTTTCATTCATACAATGGCTGAAAACAATATCGGCAATCAGGCCATCAATTTGATCATGACATTCAGGCCATGAGTTGAAGACACCGGTTCTCCTTCCTTTGAAAATGACATACACCGATTTCTTCCCCATTTCAAACAACACACTGTATAACACTTCAATAAACAAGTAATCAACAAACCAAATATCAGATTTTAAATAATGGCAAAACAACATAGTAAATCGAAAAGAACAGAGAAAACATTCCAACAAATATTAAACTTTCCTATTTCCCTGATAACCGAACAAAATGACAGCGTACATAATTCGATTTTTCTTACTTCACTTCTAAACAAAATGAAAGTGGAAATAACACTAACAAATTATGGTTAATTGAGCATAGAAGTATTTCAAAAGAAACCAGAGGTAGAAGCTATACTTGCTTGTAACTTTGATTTCTTTCAAAAACCTCCATGCCCTATTAACCATATGAAGGATATCGTGCAATAATAGGACATGTGCCCGTGTGCGCTGGTCGACAGAGGTGGTGTAGAAGGTGAAGGATGAAGATGGGTAGAAGATGGATAGACGATGGAAATCTTAAGGTAAGAAGATGATGATGATGATGTGGGAATGGTATCCATAATTATCGTCCCGGAACCATAAATAATAGGAGTTGTGGGATCTAGCTATGGTCCACTTTCAGTTAGTGGGATCCAACTGTGGTCCACTAACTTCTTTTTAATGCAATACATTTGAAGCCCAGAAACGAATACATTTGAAGCCCTGTAATCGGAACTAAAGCCCAGAATGATTGTACAGGGTTTAGATGTTATACTGTTTTATTTTTTTCTTCTATATGGAATTTGGGTTTACACAACATGTGGCAACCCCCTAGAACTTCGAGACCACAAAAAAACCACCTACGTTCACCTATGTTCCATCAAATTCGGACCGTCTTGATCGCGAAGAAAACAACTGGACCCACATCATCGGATGCAGAAACAAAATACATTCAAGCCCTGCCGTAATTTGTGAAGCCCAGATATTAAATAATGGATTACTGGCATACATGCATACAGCTGTGGTCCACCATGGATTCCCTTCCTTTAAAGGCATTGTATATGATTCCAAGATTGAATATAGGTGAAGCCCTGGAAATGGAATTGAAGCCCACATTAATTTCAATTTTGTCATCGGTTAAGGTTGTTAGGATTATGCTCAATAGCAAGAGTGTAATATTGTAATTAACAATCTTTTTCATATTAATAAAGTGATTTCTGGTTTAAACAAATCTGATAGCATTTATAGTTTAATAATTGTCAAAGTAAATAATCATAAGGTCTAAAGACTATGAGAAAAGAAGAATTGTTCGTACATCTGGAAATGTATGTGGTAGACACAATTCTTTAGTTAGTCTTGAATATTGTTCACAACTTAAGTTAAAGGTTGGGCACCTTTATCTTGTTAAAGTTGTAGAATTCTTTTGCTAGCATTTGAGTGGGATCAAATGAGATATGATGAGTCTAAAATCATCGGAGTGTCTTCGAGCAAAAGAATCTAGTGCACTGGGTGCATTGAACAGGATCACAATGAAATACTTTATCTATAACCGTCAGTAGATAAAAGTAATTTCATTATCAGGACAATCGGAGAGTCTATCTTAATCCTGAGATAAATGATGGACTTATGGTTGCAAGTGATATCATTTGAGCTATCAATGAGTACGATTATATCGCATAGTCTATCCTCGATAGTTTGGTGATATTCATTTGTTAATCGATAGAGGACTTCATTTATAGATATGGACATCGTGGCTCCATTTATCGAATGAGAGTATAATATCATCATATGGATGTTTTGAGGTAATTGGATATTAAATCTCAACGTTGAGTTTTCGATAGTGTCTATTGAAAACATGGCTTCTGGACAAGTCAAAATATCCAAGTTCAAAACGTGGTCATATGAGTAAATATGGTAACTTGGAGAGTTATAGGCGGTCTATGAACTCTTGGCGATTACTGATATTAATCACGGGGATACACTATCTCCAATATGATTGTCTAGGGTATGAATCAGGAAACATCTTCCTTTTCTGTCTTTGTTTAAGAGTTCAATTTTAGCTCTTTAGTGGAATGAGTTAAAATTAATGGATCGGACCTAAGTGAATCATTTGTTGATTGTGATTAGGTTATGTCTATTGAAGCTTAAATTTAGATAGCCCGCCAAGATCCTCAATCCACACGGACTTGCATGGATCACTTGATATATTCTACCGGACCAATTTAGGGTCCATCTAGAATTGCATTTAATATATTAAGAATATAATTTGCACATTATTTATGTAATGGGCTGCTCAGTTATATTTATATATTAATGGATGACATGTGGGTTTGTTTCTTTTAGTAAGAATGAGTCTAGTTCACATGTGGGCTTTTTATTTAAAGTCCTATGGATTAAATGAAATAAGAAAATAATATTTGGCCCAATATTTTTATATGGGGCGGCAAGGTGATTAATTAACCTTAAATATTATTTTGTTTTCATTGTTTAATTAAATAAGAATTAATTTATTTATTAATTAATTGTTTAATTAAGAAACAAATCTTTTCTGATTAGGAAATATGATTCCTATTGGTGTACTATTGGTAGTAGTATACTTAAATTGAAAGACTTGTTTGACAAGGAAATAAATAATTAATTTTATTTATTTAATCAAATAAGAAGTCTTTTTATTTTAGTTAAATAAAGGAATAAAAGATTTATGAGTTTGATTAGGGTTTGGAAGTCTTAAACTAAATAGGAATTAGGGTGCAATTCAAACTCTTTTTTGTTTGAGAATTGCGGCAACCCTAGTCTATTTTTGGCTAGAGATTTCGGCCACCCTAGGAAAAAGGAAGAAAGAAATTTTGCCACATATATAAGGGCACTTATAATTTTTTGCCACATTAGGTTTTTAGGAGTGCAGAATTTTATTTTCTTCTTCTTCTCAACTCATAGAAAGAGAGCTTTTATTCTACTAAAACAAAAAGAAACATAGATTATTCTTTGATGGTATTCTATTTGCTGATTCATCAATAAGCTTGTGAATACTACATCGATCAAAGTTCACGTGAGTTTCGATCATAAGATTGAGAACTCAAAAGTGACCGGAATAATCTTAGGTTTCTTTTGATTGTTTTTGTGACTAACGAATAAGAGAAAAGTTTGTTTTATCCAATCACAGGCTTGCAATTCAAAGAAAAGGGAGACCACGCTCCTAGGTGATCCACGTTCGTGCTAGGATTGAAGATCTTGCGGATTACCATCGACGTAAGTCAATCGGATCACGCGACAAAAGGTATTCTTCTTTTGTTATATATTATATATCTTTAATTGATTAAAAGGGTTTAAGGTTCATGAAAGGAAATTTTTTTAAAAGCTACTAAACTATTTTTTTTTAGTCTCGCTTTCGCTGCGTGTACTTTTACGGTGTATTTTTCCCTACAATTGGTATCAGAGCCCAGGTTGAACCCTTTTAATTAATTAACGTATATATACGTGGATCGATTTCTTTTTATTGTGATTATGCATGTTTAGAAAGAGATGGCACTCTAGTTATTCGCATATATAATTACATGTGATGTATGGATTTATATATGTTTTATGTGGATTGTTATTGCTCGATTTTGGTCCTAGATTTTCTAAGTAATTTTGGTTTCGGAATTGTAACAAGAAGGGTGGTTTATCATCGCCATAATTCCTTCTTGGCAGTTGCTATATATATTTTTTATGTATTATATTTAACTACAGTTTTTTTTTTTAATGTATTAAAAAATATAGTGCAGTATTTTTTTTACTGCTGTGATTAAAAATAAAATAAAATTTCTGCAGTATTTTTATTTGTTTAAATTAAATTGTAACACGTTCTACATCGAAGAATCGAAGACGTGAAGCAACCGGAACCGAGAACGAGCACCGTGCGCACCCTAGGAGTGGATTGGGCTGCGCATGGCAAGCCCAAACCTTGGTGGGCTGCGCACGGCAGCCTTGCAAAGCCTTATGGGCTACGCATGGCAGCCCCTTATGTGGGGTTGTGGGCCGTGCAATCCCAAGGGAGGAGGCCGAAGGATGAGCGTATGGTTGATGGGCTACTTGAAGATCTTGTATTCTTATATCATTGTAATTTACTTGTTTTTCTAGGATGGGCCAAAATTGTTGCTATTTATTTTATGCTTAAATATTACAATATTTGTTATTGTATGATAACATGACATATAGAATAGGAGTGCCACTCATATATCTCTTTTGGTATGAACATGCATTGAATGATTTAGGTATCTAAATTGGCATCTAGATAACTTGGTAAATCATTCTATGGGATTTAATCACACGCCTTAAATAATTGAGTGGGAGAAGGTGTTTTTGTAACACCTATGGCCTCCAAGGTTAGTTGAGCTTAATTATTTATTGGTAATCCCCCCAAGGGGCGTCCATGAATGGAATTTAGCAATATACTTCCTTACAAGGATAGACTAGACAATGGACTCAAACGAGATCTACTCCCCAAGGAGGGATTTTCGTGAGAGAAAATTGAAGGTCGATATCTTGGTAACACACTCAATGTAATTTTATTGATATCCTCCCAAGAGTTCTTGTCAGTAAAATTGCAAGGCTAAAATTGAAAATGCTGGTTGTTATGTTAACAATTAGGTGGGACCTAGTCTAACTAGTAAATGGTGCGAACTCCCAAAGGAGGCGTAACATTTATGGGTGTTAGATCACCGTTGAATTTTTATGATTGAGTTATTCATTTAATTCAAGATAAATATTTAAAGTGCTTTATAATGATTATTTACTTATATATGTTTTGTTTTTATTCAGAAATCATGACCCCATCACTTATGAACATCTTGAAAGATAACACCTTAACTAGAGATAATTATGTAACATGGAAAAGGAAAATTGGGTTGTTGCTGCAAAGTGAAAAACATAAGTTTGTTCTAACTACTCCTAAACCACCTACTCCTAATATTGAATCAAGCATAATGCAAAGAGATGAGTATGAGCAGTGGAAGACTTCAGATGATATGGCCAAATGTTATATTATGGCCACAATCTCCGACGTGTTGCAACAGCAGCATGAAGGAATGGAGTCTGCTGCTGATATAATGATGTCTTTAGAGGAGATGTTTGCTATGAAGTCCAGGACGACTAAGAGAGAGGCAGTGACTACTTTTATGAATCTTAGGATGAAACCTGGACAGGCTGTGAAGGATCACATGATGAAAGTCATAGCACATCTCAACATTGCTGAACTGCATGGCGCTGAGATAGATGGTGAGACAAAAATTGATATGGTTGTCAATTCATTGTCAGATTCCTTTGATCAGTTCAAATTGGACTACACTTTGAACAAGAAGGAATACACCTTACAGAGCCTGATGCAAGATGTTCAAAGTGCTGAAAAGATCCTTGTGAAAGGCAAAGGTCAAGAGATTCATATGGTTGGTAAAGTTGCTACTGTTAAGGCCCGTCAAAAGGTCAAGAAACAACAGAAGAAAAAGCAACTTGGGCCTACCAAGAAGGAGACCAAGAAAGTAACCAAGATCAAAGGGAAATGCTTCCTTTGTGGTGAAAAGGGACATTGGAAGAGAAATTTCCCAAAGTCCCAGAACAAGAAGGAAGAAGGTAATTTGAATTATCTTGAAACATGTTTTTTGGCTGATTCTACAGATTCTTGGATCATAGACTCAGGAGCCACTAATCATGTTTGTTATTCCTTGCAGGGGTTCCAAGAAAGGAGAAGGCTGAATAAGAATGAGATCAATTTGCGCTTGGGCAACAGAACGTTAGTGTCTGCAAGTGCAGTGGGAGATATTAGAGTTTGTTTAGATTCTAGAAGGCATTTAGATTTAATAGACGTTTATTATGTACCTCAATTCAAGAGGAATTTAATTTCAGTTTCTTGTTTGAATAAATTTGGATATTCAGTTACTTTTAATAAAGTTTTTATTATTAGTAAGAATGACAAAGTTATTTGCAAAGGTACATTGGAAAACGGTCTATACTTTTTGCATAGAAATATCTCTCACTCGTTAGACACAGAAATAACGGAACCTGATCATAAAAGAGTTAAATTATCAAAAGATGAAACCTATCTATGGCATTTACGCCTAGGTCATATTAACCTTAATAGGATTAAAAGATTGGTAAGTGATGGACCTTTGAGTGACTTAAAGGTTGATGATCTACCAATTTGTGAATCTTGTTTGGAAGGTAAAATGACCAAAAGGACGTTCTCTGCCAAAGGTGCCAGAGCTACTGAATATTTAGGATTGATACACACTGATGTATGTGGACCTATGAGCATTCAAGCTAGAGGTGGATATGAGTACTTCATCACTTTCACAGATGATTACTCAAGATTTGGCTATGTGTATCTCATGCGACATAAGTCGGATGCTTTTGACATGTTCAAAGCATTTAAAGCTGAAGTGGAAAATCAGCTTGAGAAACACATAAAAATCTTGAGATCTGATCGTGGTGGAGAATATCTATCTGGTGAGTTTCAGCAATATCTTATTGATAATGGGATAGTTTCTCAGTTTTCTGCACCAGGTACACCTCAACAAAATGGGGTAGCAGAAAGGAGAAATAGAACTCTTTTGGATATGGTTAGGTCTATGTTGAGTTATTCAACACTTCCTATTTCTTTCTGGGGATATGCTTTACAAACTGCAATATACATTCTAAACGATGTACCATCTAAGTCTGTTCCTAAAACTGTTAGGATTATGCTCAATAGCAAGAGTGTAATAATGTAATTAACAATCTTTTTCATATTAATAAATTGATTTCTGTTTTAAACAAATCTTATAGCATTTATAGTTTAATAATTGTCAAAGTAAATAATCATAAGGTCTAAAGACTATGAGAAAAGAAGAATTGTTCATACATCTGGATATGTATATGGTAGACACAATTCTTTAGTTAGTCTTGAATATTGTTCACAACTTAAGTTAAAGGTTGGGCACCTTTATCTTGTTAAAGTTGTAGAATTCTTTTGCTAGCATTTGAGTGGGATCAAATGAGATATGATGAGTCTAAAATCATCGGAGTGTCTTCGAACAAAAGAATCTAGTGCACTGGGTGCATTGAACAGGATCACAATGAAATACTTTATCTATAACCGTCAGTAGATAAAAGTAATTTCATTATCAGGACAATCGGAGAGTCTATCTTAATCCTGAGATAAATGATGGACTTATGGTTGCAAGTGATATCATTTGAGCTATCAATGAGTACGATTATATCGCATAGTCTATCCTCGATAGTTTGGTGATATTCATTTGTTAATCGATAGAGGACTTCATTTATAGATATGGACATCGTGGCTCCATTTATCGAATGAGAGTATAATATCATCATATGGATGTTTTGAGGTAATTGGATATTAAATCTCAACGTTGAGTTTTCGATAGTGTCTATTGAAAACATGGCTTCTGGACAAGTCAAAATATCCAAGTTCAAAACGTGGTCATATGAGTAAATATGGTAACTTGGAGAGTTATAGGCGGTCTATGAACTCTTGGCGATTACTGATATTAATCACGAGGATACACTATCTCCAATATGATTGTCTAGGGTATGAATCAGGAAACATCTTCCTTTTCTGTCTTTATTTAAGAGTTCAATTTTAGCTCTTTAGTGGAATGAGTTAAAATTAATGGATCGGACCTAAGTGAATCATTTGTTGATTGTGATTAGGTTATGTCTATTGAAGCTTAAATTTAGATAGCCCGCCAAGATCCCGAATCCACACGGACTTGCATGGATCACTTGATATATTCTACCGGACCAATTTAGGGTCCATCTAGAATTGCATTTAATATATTAAGAATATAATTTGCACATTATTTATGTAATGGGCTGCTCAATTATATTTATATATTAATGGATGACATGTGGGCTTGTTTCTTTTAGTAAGAATGGGTCTAGTTCACATGTGGGCTTTTTATTTAAAGTCCTATGGATTAAATGAAATAAGAAAATAATATTTGGCCCAATATTTTATATGGGACGGCAAGGTGACTTAATAACCTTAAACATTATTTTGTTTTCATTGTTTAATTAAATAAGAATTAATTAATTTATTAATTAATTGTTTAATTAAGAAACAAATCTTTTCTGATTAGGAAATATGATTCCTATTGGTATACTATTGGTAGTAGTATACTTAAATTAAAAGACTTGTTTGACAAGGAAATAAATAATTAATTTTATTTATTAAATCAAATAAGAAGTCTTTTATTTTAGTCAAATAAGGAATAAAAGATTTATGAGTTTGATTAGGGTTTGGAAATCTTAAACTAAATAGGAATTAGGGTGCAACTAAATCTCCAATATTTTAGGAGTAAAATTGCGGCAACCCTAATTATTTTTGGTATAGATTTCGGCCACCCTAGGGCAAAAAGGAAGAGAAAAATTTGGCCACCTATATAAGGCAACTTATAATTTCGGCCACCACTAGGGTTTATGTGCAGAAATTTTATTTCTTCTTCTTCTTCTTCTCAACTCATAGTTAGAGATCTATTATTCTACTAAAAACAAAAGGAACATAGATTATTCTTTGATGGTATATTGTTTGCTTGTTCATTAATAAGCTTGTATATACTATATCGATTAAGGTTCACGCGAGTTTCGATCATAAGATTGAGAACTCAAAAGTGACCGGAATAATCTTAGGTTCCTTTAGATTGTTTTTGGGACTAACGAATCAAGAAAAGTTTGTTTAATCCAATCACAGGTTTACAATTCAAAGAAAGGGAGACCACGCTCCTAGGTGATCTACGTTCGTGCTAGGATTGAAGATCTTGCGGATTACCATCGACGCAAGTCAATCAGATCACGCGACAAGAGGTATTAATCTTTTGTTTATTTTTATATCTTTAATTAATCAAAAGGGTTTAAGGTTCATAAAATTGGAAAAATTTTAAAAGCTACTCAAACTATTTTTTTAGTCTCGCTTCCGTTGCGGGTACAATTTTTCCCTACAATTGGTATCAGAGCCAGGTTGAACCCTTTTAATTAATTAACGTATATATACGTGGATCGATTTCTTTTTATTGTGATTATGCATGTTTTAGAAAGAGATGACACTCTAGGTATTCGCATATATAATTACATGTGATGTATGGATTTATATATGTTTTTATGTGGATTGTTATTGCTCGATTTTGGTCCTAGATTTTTAATGTATTTTTGTTATGGAATTGTAACAAGAAGGGTGGTCTATCATCACCATAATTCCTTCTTGGTAGTTGCTAGGTTTTTTTTTTTTTTTTTTATATATATATATGTGCAGTATTTTTTTAATACTACTGCAGTTTTTTTTTATTTTATTTTTAAGTGCAGTTTTTTTTTTTATGTAAAAATACTGCAGTGATTAAAAAAAAAAAAAAAAGGAATACCTGCAATATTTATTATTTTATATCGCTGTAATATATTTGGGTGTTGAAGATTTGAAGACACGAAGAAAAAAGAAGCAACCGGAATCGAGAACGAGCACCGTGCACACCCTAGGAGTGGATTGGGCTGCGAATGTCAAGCCCAAACCTTGGTGGGCTGTGCATGGCAGCCTTGTGTGGTCTCATTGGCTGAGCAAGGCAGCCCCTTATGTGGGGTTGTGGGTTGTGCAAGCCTAAGGGAGGAGGCCGAAGGATGAGCTTATGGTTGATGGGCCACTCGAAGATCTTGTATTTCTATTTCAATTTCAATGTAATTTACTTGTTTTTCTAGGATGGGCAAAAATTGTTGCTATTTATTTTTTGCTTAAATATTACAATATTTGTTATTGTATGATAACATGTCATATAGAATAGGAGTGCCACTCATATATCTCTTTTGGTATGAACATGCATTGAATGATTTAGATATCTAAATTGGCATCTAGATAACTTGGTAAATCATTCTATGGGATTTAATCACATGCCTTAAATAATTGAGTGGGAGAAGGTGTTTTTGTAACACCTATGGCTTCCAAGATTAGTTGAGCTTAATTATTTTTGGTAATCCCCCAAAGGGGCGTCCATGAATGGAATTAAGCAATATACTTCCTTACAAGGATAGACTAGACAATGGACTCAAACGAGATCTACTCCCAAAGGAGGGATTTTCGTGAGAGAAAATTGAGGGTCGATATCTTGGTAACACACTCAATGTAATTTTATTGATATCCTCCAAAGAGTTCTTGTCAGTAAAATTGCAAGGCTAAAATTGAAAACGCTGGTTGTTATGTTAACAATTAGGTGGGACCTAGTCTAACTAGTAAATGGTGCGAACTCCCAAAGGAGGCGTAACAGTTATGGGTGTTAGATCACCGTTGAATTTTTATGATTGAGTTATTCATTTAATTCAAGATAAATATTTAAAAGTGCTTTATAATGATTATTTACTTATATTAATTTTTGTTTAATTAAGAAATCATGACCCCATCACTTATGAACATCCTGAAAGATAAAACTTTAACCGGTAATAATTATGTCACATGGAAAAGGAAAATTGGGTTGTTGCTGCAAGCTGAAAAAATATAAATTTTGTTCTAACTACTCCTAAACCACCCGCTCTTACTAATGAATCTAATGCAATGAGACGAGTATGAGCAGTGGAAGACCTCTAATGAGATGGCCAAATGGCTACCATCTCCGACGTGTTGCAACAGCAGCATGAAGGAATAGGGTCTGCTACTGATATGATGATGTCTTTAGAAGAGATTCATGTGGTTGGTAAAGTTGCTACTATTAAGACCCGTCAGAAGGTCAAGGAATAATAGAAGAAAAAGCAACTTGGGCCTACCAAGAAAGAGATTAAGAAAGTAACCAAGATCAAAAGGAAGTGCTTCTTTTGTGGTGAAAAGAGACATTGGAAAAGTAATTGCCCAAAGTCTCAGAATAAGAAGGAAGAAGGTAATGCGAATTATCTTGAAACATGTTTTTCTGGCAGATTCTACAGATTCTTGGATCGTAGACTCTGGAGCCAATAATCATGTTTGTTATTCCTTATGAGGGTTCCAAGAAAGGAGAAAGTTGAATAAGAATGAAATCAACTTGCGTTTAGGCAACTGAGCGTTGGTGTCTACTAGTGCAGTGCGAGATATTAGAGTTAATCTAGATTCTAGTAGGCATTTAAATTTGATAGACATTTATTATGTACCTCAATTAAAGAGAAATTTTAATTTCAGTTTCTTGTTTAAATAAATTTGAATATTCAGTTACTATTAATAAAATTTTATTATTAGTAAGGATGACAAATTTGTTTGCAAAGGTACATTGGAAAATGGTCTATTCTATTTGCATAGAAATATCTCTCACTCGTTAGACACAGAAATAACGGAACCTATTCATAAAAGAGTAAAATTATCAACAGATGAAACCTACCTTTGGCATTTACGCTTAGGTCATATTAACCTTAATAGGATTAAAAGATTGGTAAGTGACGGACCTTTGAGTGACTTAAAGGTTGATGATCTACCAACTTGTGAATCTTGTTTGGAAGGTAAAATGACCAAAAGGACGTTCTCTGCCAAAGGTGCCAGAGCCACTGAATGTTTAGGATTGATACACACTAATGTATGTGGACCTATGAGCATTCAAGCTAGAGGTGGATATGAGTACTTCATCCCTTTCACAGATGATTACTCAAGATTTGGCTATGTGTATCTCATGTGACATAAGTCGGATGCTTTTGACATGTTCAAAGCATTTAAAGCTGAAGTGGAAAACCAGATTGAGAAACACATAAAAATCTTGAGATCTGATCGTGGTGAAGAATATCTATCTGGTGAGTTTCAGCAATATCTTATTGATAATGGGATAGTTTCTCAGTTTTCTGCACCTGGTACACCTCACCAAAATGGGGTAGCAGAAAGGAGAAATAGAACTCTTTTGGATATGGTTAGGTCTATGTTGAGTTATTCAACACTTCCTATTTCTTTCTGGGGATATGCTTTACAAACTGCAATATACATTCTAAACCATGTACCATCTAAGTCTATTCCTAAAACACCGCATGAGTTGTGGACTGGGCACAAGCCTAGTTTACGACACTTAAGGATATTTGGATGTCCTGCGCACGTGTTAAAAGGAAAGACAGAAAAGATGGAGTCCCGTTCAGAAACATGTATATTTGTAGGGTATCCGAAAGAAACTAAAGGATATTATTTTTATAGTCCTTCAGATCTTAAAGTATTTGTTTCGACAAATGCTAAATTTCTGGAAAAGGACTATATGAATGATTTTGTGCCTAAAAGTAGAATTGTCCTGAATGAGATGTCAGGAGATACAATTCCACGAGAGGTTACACAACCAAACCCAATTGTAAGTTCCGATCCAACACAAGATCAACAATCTACCATTCCTCGTCATAGTGGGAGGGTTAGAACACAACCCAAAAGATACATCGGTCTGGGAGAATCTGTAAAGAATCTCCCGGACGACGATGATCCCTATACATACAAGGAAGCTATGGAGGATGTTGATAGTCGCCATTGGCAAAAGGCAATGCAATCCGAGATTGAATCTATGTTCAATAACAAAGTCTGGTCCCTTGTAGACTTGCCTAAAGGGATAAAACCCATTTGGTGCAAGTGGGTATACAAGAGGAAAAGAGGTATGGATGGAAAGGTGGAAACCTTTAAAGCTAGATTGGTAGCTAAAGGGTATACACAGAAAGAAGGTATCGATTACGAGGAAACCTTCTCTCCTGTGGCCATGCTTAAATCCATTAGGATACTCTTATCCATTGCAGCATCTTTAGATCTAAAGATTTGGCAAATGGACGTCAAGACAGCTTTCCTTAATGGAAGTCTTGACGAGAGCATCTACATGATGCAACCAGAGGGATTCATTGAAAAGGGCCAAATGGAAAGGGTATGCAAGTTGCAGAAATCCATATATGGATTAAAGCAAACATCCAGATCCAGGAACATAAGGTTCGATCAAGCTGTCAAAGGTTTTGGATTTATTCAGAATCTTGACGAACCTTGTGTATACAAAAGGATTAAGGGCGACAAGTTGGTTTTCCTGATTCTTTATGTTGATGATATACTACTCATCGGAAACGATGTAGGTGTATTGACATCAGTAAAAGAATGGTTAGCAAAACAATTTGATATGAAGGACTTAGGAGAAGCAAGTTTTATTCTAGGTATCCAAGTTATAAGGGATAGAAAGAATAGAACGATTGCATTATCCCAAGCTTCATACATAGACAAAATCTTGTCTAGGTTTTCCATGCAGGATTCCAAGAAAGGTATGTTACCTTTCAGACATGGAATCAAGCTTTCTAAGGAACAAGTTCCTAAGAATGAGCATGAAAAGCAGTTCATGAGTAGTGTTCCATATGCCTCGGCAGTTGGAAGTCTCATGTATGCAATGCTCTGCACTAGACCAGATATTTGTTTTGCTGTTGGTATAGTTAGCAGGTTTCAATCGAAGCCTGGTCCTGATCACTGGATGGCAGTCAAGCATATTTTCAAGTATCTTAAGAGAACGAGAGATAATATGCTTGTATACTCTGAAGGGGATTTGATTCCCGTTGGGTATACAGATTCTGATTTTCAATCAGATTCTGACTCTAGAAAATCCACATCAGGGGCTGTGTTTACTATTGGAGGAGGAGCAGTTATATGGAGGAGTATCAAGCAATCTTGTATTGCTGATTCCACCATGGAAGCTGAGTATGTTGCTGCATGCAAGGCTGCCAAAGAGGCTGTTTGGCTCCGTCAATTCTTGATTGACTTGGAAATGGTTCCTAGTGCGAATAAGCAGATCACTATCTACTGTGACAACAGTGGAGCAGTGGCTAATTCGAAAGAACCAAGAAGTCACAAGAGAGGTAAACACATTGAAAGGAAATATCATCTTTTAAGGGAGATTGTTCAAAGAGGTGACGTGACGATTACCAAAATCGCGTCAGCAGAAAATCTAGCAGATCCCTTCACAAATGCTCTACCTCAGAAGAGTTTCGATGGGCACCTAGAGAACATGGGCTTGAGAGATATGATACATTTGCTATAGCGCAAGTGGGAGATTGTTAGGATTATGCTCAATAGCAAGAGTGTAATAGTGTAATTAACAATCTTTTTCATATTAATAAAGTGATTTCTGTTTTAAACAAATCTTATAGCATTTATAGTTTAATAATTGTTAAAGTAAATAATCATAAGGTCTAAAGACTATGCGAAAAGAAGAATTGTTCATACATCTAGATATGTATGTGGTAGACACAATTCTTTAGTTAGTCTTGAATATCGTTCACAACTTAAGTTAAAGGTTGGGCACCTTTATCTTGTTAAAGTTGTAGAATTCTTTTGCTAGCATTTGAGTGGGATCAAATGAGTTATGATGAGTCTAAAATCATCGGAGTGTCTTCGAGCAAAATGATCTAGTGCACTGGGTGCATTGAACAGGATCACAATGAAATACTTTATTTATAACCGTCAGTAGATAAAAGTAATTTCATTATCAGGACAATCGGAGAGTCTATCTTAATCCTGAGATAAATGATGGACTTATGGTTGCAGGTGATATCATTTGAGCTATCAATGAGTACGATTATATCGCATAGTCTATCCTCGATAGTTTGGTGATATTCATTTGTTAATCGATAGAGGACTTCATTTATAGATATGGACATCGTGGCTCCATTTATTAAATGAGAGTATAATATCATCATATGGATGTTTTGAGGTAAATGGATATTAAATCTCAACGTTGAGTTTTCAATAGTGTCTGTTGAAAACATGGCTTCTGAACAAGTCAAAATATCCAAGTTCAAAATGTGGTCATATGAGTAAATATGGTAACTTGGAGAGTTATAGGCGGTCTATGAACTCTTGGCGATTACTGATATTAATCACGAGGATACACTTTCTCCAATATGATTGTCTAGGGTATGAATGAGGAAGCATCTTCCTTTTCTGTCTTTATTTAAGAGTTCAATTTTAGCTCTTTAGTGGAATGAGCTAAAATTAATGGATCGGACCTAAGTGAATCATTTGTTGATTGTGATTAGGTTATGTCTATTGGAGCTTAAATTTAGATAGCCCGCCAAGATCCCCAATCCACACGGACTTGCATGGATCACTTGATATATTCTACCGGACCACTTTAAGGTCCATCTAGAATTGCAATTTAATATATTAAGAATATAATTTGCACATTATTTATGTAATGGGCTGCACAATTATATTTATATATTAATGGATGACATGTGGGCTTGTTTCTTTTAGTAAGAATGGGTCTAGTTCACATGTGGGCTTTTTATTTAAAGTCCTATGGATTTAATGAAATAAGAAAAACAATATTTGGCCCAATATATACATGTGGGGCGGCAAGGTGCTAAAATAGCATTTAATATTATTTTGTTTTCATTATTTAATTAAATAAGAATTAATTAATTTATTAATTAATTGTTTAATTAAGTAACAAATCTTTTCTAAATAGGAAATATGATTCCTATTGGTATACTATTGGTAGTAGTATACTTAAATTAAAAGACTTGTTTGACAAGGAAATAAATAATTAATTTTATTTATTAAATCAAATAAGAAGTCTTTTATTTTAGTCAAATAAGGAATAAAAGATTTATGAGTTTGATTAGGGTTTGGAAATCTTAAACTAAATAGGAATTAGGGTGCAACTAAATCTCCAATATTTTAGGAGTAAAATTGCGGCAACCCTAATTATTTTTGGTAGAGATTTCGGCCACCCTAGGGCAAAAAGGAAGAGAAAAATTTGGCCACCTATATAAGGCAACTTATAATTTCGGCCACCACTAGGGTTTATGTGCAGAAATTTTATTTCTTCTTCTTCTTCTTCTCAACTCATAGTTAGAGATCTATTATTCTTCTAAAAACAAAAGGAACATAGATTATTCTTTGATGGTATATTGTTTGCTTGTTCATTAATAAGCTTGTTTATACTATATCGATTAAGGTTCACGCGAGTTTCGATCATAAGATTAAGAACTCAAAAGTGACCGGAATAATCTTAGGTTCCTTTAGATTGTTTTTGGGACTAACGAATCAAGAAAAGTTTGTTTAATCCAATCACAGGTTTGCAATTCAAAGAAAGGGAGAACACGCTCCTAGGTGATCCACGTTCGTGCTAGGATTGAAGATCTTGCGGATTACCATCGACGCAAGTCAATCGGATCACGCGACAAGATGTATTAATCTTTTGTTTATTTTTATATCTTTAATTAATCAAAAGGGTTTAAGGTTCATAAAATTGGAAAAATTTTAAAAGCTACTCAAACTATTTTTTTAGTCTCGCTTCCGCTGCGGGTACAATTTTTCCCTACAAAGAAAGCTTTCCTTAATGGAAGTCTTGACGAGAGCATCTACATGATGCAACCAGAGGGATTCATTGAAAAGGGCCAAATGGAAAAGGTATGCAAGTTGCAGAAATCCATATATGGATTAAAGCAAGCATCCAGATCCTGGAACATAAGGTTCGATTAAGTTGTCAAAGGTTTTGGATTTATTCAGAATCTTGACGAACCTTGTGTATACAAAAGGATTAAGGGCGACAAGTTGGTTTTCCTGATTCTTTATGTTGATGATATACTACTCATCGGTAACGATGTAGGTGTATTGACATCAGTAAAAGAATGGTTAGCAAAACAATTTGACTTAGGAGAAGCAAGTTTTATTCTAGGTATTCAAGTTATAAGGGATAGAAAGAATAGAACGATTGCATTATCCCAAGCTTCATACATAGACAAGATCTTCTCTAGGTTTTCCATGCAGGATTCCAAGAAAGGTATGTTACCTTTCAGACATGGAATCAAGCTTTCTAAGGAACAAGTTCCTAAGAATGTGCATGAAGAGCAATTCATGAGTAGAGTTCCATATGCCTCGGCAATTGGAAGTCTCATGTATGCAATGCTCTGTACTAGACCAGATATTTGTTTTGCTGTTGGCATAGTTAGCAGGTTTCAATCGAAACCTGGACCTGATCACTGGACGGCAGTCAAGCATATTTTCAAGTATCTTAAGAGAACGAGAGATAATATGCTAGTATACTCTGGAGGGGATTTAATTCCCGTTGGGTATACAGATTTTGATTTTCAATCAGATTCTGACTCCAGAAAATCCATATCAGGGGTTGCGTTTACTATTGGAGGAGGAGCAGTTATATGGAGGAGTATCAAGCAATCTTGTATTGCTGATTCCACCATGGAAGCTGAGTATGTTGCTGCATGCGAGGCTGCCAAAGAGGCTGTTTGGCTCCGCCAATTCTTGATTGACTTGGAAGTGGTTCCCAGTGCGAATAAGTAGATCACTATCTACTGTGACAACAGTGGAGCAGTGGCTAATTCGAAAGAACCAAGAAGTCACAGGAGAGGTAAACACATTGAAAGAAAATATCATCTTTTAAGGGAGATTGTTCAAAGAGGTGACGTGACGATTACTAAAATCGCGTCAGCAGAAAATCTAGCAGATCCCTTCACAAAGGCTCTTCCTCAGAAGAGTTTCGATGGGCACCTAAAGAATATGGGCTTGAGAGATATGACACATTTGCTATAGCGCAAGTGGGAGATTGTTAGGATTATGCTCAATAGCAAGAGTGTAATATTGTAATTAACAATCTTTTTCATATTAATAAAGTGATTTCTGGTTTAAACAAATCTTATAGCATTTATAGTTTAATAATTGTCAAAGTAAATAATCATAAGGTCTAAAGACTATGAGAAAAGAAGAATTGTTCGTACATCTGGAAATGTATGTGGTAGACACAATTCTTTAGTTAGTCTTGAATATTGTTCACAACTTAAGTTAAAGGTTGGGCACCTTTATCTTGTTAAAGTTGTAGAATTCTTTTGCTAGCATTTGTGTGGGATCAAATGAGATATGATGAGTCTAAAATCATCGGAGTGTCTTCGAGCAAAAGAATCTAGTGCACTGGGTGCATTGAACAGGATCACAATGAAATACTTTATCTATAACCGTCAGTAGATAAAAGTAATTTCATTATCAGGACAATCGGAGAGTCTATCTTAATCCTGAGATAAATGATGGACTTATGGTTGCAAGTGATATCATTTGAGCTATCAATGAGTACGATTATATCGCATAGTCTATCCTCGATAGTTTGGTGATATTCATTTGTTAATCGATAGAGGACTTCATTTATAGATATGGACATCGTGGCTCCATTTATCGAATGAGAGTATAATATCATCATATGGATGTTTTGAGGTAATTGGATATTAAATCTCAACGTTGAGTTTTCGATAGTGTCTATTGAAAACATGGCTTCTGGACAAGTCAAAATATCCAAGTTCAAAACGTGGTCATATGAGTAAATATGGTAACTTGGAGAGTTATAGGCGGTCTATGAACTCTTGGCGATTACTGATATTAATCACGAGGATACACTATCTCCAATATGATTGTCTAGGGTATGAATCAGGAAACATCTTCCTTTTCTGTCTTTATTTAAGAGTTCAATTTTAGCTCTTTAGTGGAATGAGTTAAAATTAATGGATCGGACCTAAGTGAATCATTTGTTGATTGTGATTAGGTTATGTCTATTGAAGCTTAAATTTAGATAGCCCGCCAAGATCTCCAATCCACACGGACTTGCATGGATCACTTGATATATTCTACCGGACCAATTTAGGGTCCATCTAGAATTGCATTTAATATATTAAGAATATAATTTGCACATTATTTATGTAATGGGCTGCTCAGTTATATTTATATATTAATGGATGACATGTGGGCTTGTTTCTTTTAGTAAGAATGGGTCTAGTTCACATGTGGACTTTTTATTTAAAGTCCTATGGATTAAATGAAATAAGAAAATAATATTTGGTCCAATATTTTTATATGGGGTGGCAAGGTGATTAATTAACCTTAAATATTATTTTGTTTTCATTGTTTAATTAAATAAGAATTAATTAATTTATTAATTAATTGTTTAATTAAGAAACAAATCTTTTCTGATTAGGAAATATGATTCCTATTGGTGTACTATTGGTAGTAGTATACTTAAATTGAAAGACTTGTTTGACAAGGAAATAAATAATTAATTTTATTTATTTAATCAAATAAGAAGTCTTTTTATTTTAGTCAAATAAAGGAATAAAAGATTTATGAGTTTGATTAGGGTTTGGAAGTCTTCAACTAAATAGGAATTAGGGTGCAATTCAAACTCTTTTTTGTTTGAGAATTGCGGCAACCCTAGTCTATTTTTGGCTAGAGATTTCGGCCACCCTAGGAAAAAGGAAGAAAGAAATTTTGCCACATATATAAGGGCACTTATAATTTTCTACCACATTAGGTTTTTGGGAGTGCAGAATTTTATTTTCTTCTTCTTCTCAACTTATAGAAAGAGAGCTTTTATTCTACTAAAACAAAAAGAAACATAGATTATTCTTTGATGGTATTCTATTTGCTGATTCATCAATAAGCTTGTGAATACTACATCGATCAAGGTTCACGCGAGTTTCGATCATAAGATTGAGAACTCAAAAGTGACCGGAATAATCTTAGGTTTCTTTTGATTGTTTTTGTGACTAACGAATAAGAGAAAAGTTTGTTTTATCCAATCACAGGCTTGCAATTCAAAGAAAAGGGAGACCACGCTCCTAGGTGATCCACGTTCGTGCTAGGATTGAAGATCTTGCGGATTACCATCGACGTAAGTCAATCGGATCACGCGACAAAAGGTATTCTTCTTTTGTTATATATTATATATCTTTAATTGATTAAAAGGGTTTAAGGTTCATAAAAGGAAAATTTTTTAAAAGCTACTAAACTATTTTTTTTTAGTCTCGCTTCCGCTGCGTGTACTTTTACGGTGTATTTTTCCCTACAATGGTATAAATCAATTTCATTTAATTTCATTAAACTCGCCATTGGAAGGATTCTTCAAACAAATCGAGTCAACAAGAACACAGAAAATAAAAGACAGCCAACCGGATGGAAATAAATGCTTACAAAACAACAACAACAAACCAACACAACCAAAGCAAAACACTAATATAACAACTATAAAAATGTCCCAATTTCAGCACAATTGACCGCAGTCAATGACTATTACGGGCTTGGATGTCAAGCCGGTGATAGAACCGATATTGCCAACGGCCTTCAAGACGTCATATCGTTGGACCACCTCACCGAAGATGACTTGCTTGCGATCGAGCCACTCGGTCTTAGCGGTACAGATGAAGAACTGGGACCCGTTGCCTGTTTTGCCTGTTTTGGCAATTGACAGGATACCGGAACCGATGTGCTTCTTCACGAAGTTCTCGTCGGCAAAACTAGGGCCGTATATCGATTCACCACCGGTTCCATTTCCGTGAATGATGTCTCCTCCATGGACCATGTACCCGGGTATCACGCGGTGAAAGGTTGAACCCTTGTAGTGGAGTGCTTTCCCAAATGTGCCGATACCCTTCTCTTTGGTACAAAGAGCCCGAAAGTTTTCCGCTATTATCGGGGTGTTGTCTGCGAAGAGTTCCATCACAATTCTACCCGCAGGGTGGCCATCAATGCTTAGGTCAAAGAACACTCTAGGGTTCACCATAACAGTAAATTTGATTAACAGAGAAAAACGAAAGGGGGAGGAACTGAGGAGGAACCCAAGAATGGGAACCAAAGGCGGGGCCCCTTTTCTTTACTTAGTTGGGTTGGGGTTCATCATCTCAAGTGTCATGTGTTATTCTCTTATTGTTTATCGGGTTTGTAATGCAAAGGGCCCAGCCCAATAATAAAACGGTTCATGTGATTTCCTATTTTTGTGATAATGTCTGATGACTTAATTAATTAAACTTAAATTAATTAATTAATTAATTACACTTAAATTAATTGATTCATCAATATTTTATAAATATCAGTGTACCTTAAATAATTAATTAATTAAGTGTATCATAACCAACATCATAGGATGGCAGCTTCACACTAGGTATGATAATGAAGAACTGTACTAAAGCTGGGCTGCCAATCCACAATTGCAACATATACATTCTTACATTCTTCTTCTTTTTCTCTACAATATAGTATCCTGAGATGAATGAACATGAATTTCACCAATTTACCAATTTCAAAAATCGAAAGTGCACATCTACCAATTTCACCTACGTCTGAATGGGGTTTACAATCTCGCCATTAACGAAAACGTCAAGTGCAATTGCCTTCCTAATGTTGGTATATTCTTTTGTCCAAATTCGTGAATCCACGGTAAATCAACTCCGGATAGTACTAATTCGGCGAACTTTAACATGAAAACACCGCAGCTGCTACTGCACCATATGAAAATAACGGTAAGATAATGACGATTACATGTAAAAAACACCAAGTTATATAGCAATGTAAATTAACTACCCATCGCCCTGTTGAGGAATTAAGAGTGGATCCACATTTTCGGCAATGAATGGAGTTGTGGGCACAGGTAAGTTCAATTCTTCGTAATAATTTGATGCCTTCAAGATGGAGGGTAACAAATATAGTAATGGTCGGATTTCCCCTATTCGATTGTTCCTTCGTTGTTTTCCCCACCAGGAATCAAACATCCTCACTTTTCCTTCTTTTAAAAACACTTCTAAAATAACCCAGTGGTCACCGACGTTGCAAGGAATCAAAAACCTGCAAGGAATGTTCAGGAATTTCAAGCCCTGTAAAGCAATTTCAAGCCCTAGAAATGAGAATACAAGCCCTGCCAATGGAAATTCAAGCCCTGGCAGAGGGAGTGAAACATAACATACCAAATCCACCGAATCCATATTCATGCAAAACATACAAACTTACCGAATTCATCTTCCACCACGGTTCATTGTAAAGCAGATCATTACCCCGGACGTAATGTAAAAAATCATTGTAAGGGTGGAAATCCAATGGATTGAACTTGGGGTAATCTTCCCAAACTTCTTTCGTTTCGCACACTGCTGGTGGAGAAGGACCTTTCTTCTTCTTTTTCACACATTGATGTATAACTTCTTTGTCTGATCCATCTTCCCCAGCCTTTCCGGCCTCCTCTTGTCTTATCCTATCTTCCTCTTCAAACTCTTTTAGCTGCTTTTGGGTTCGTATCTCCAGCACTATTTTCTCCCACTGAATGTTCAAATTGAGCTGTGTAAAAAAAAACCAACCTTGTTATACAAAAAACCAACCATCTTAAGCAAATACATATTCCATAATCCTTAAATAAAAGTGAACTTACGAAAAACGCGGGAGAGACCAATCCTATATCCTGCCGGTAATTAAACTGTAATCCCAAACGTTTCTTCCAAAGCACGTCGAAGTAGCTGTCTATATGCTACAATTACATGTATCGACAGAGAATTAGAAAAGAAGTGTGCATGTTAACAATATAATAACAAAATTGAACACTATAAAAGAAGTTACCGAGTTTGAAATCCATTTGTCCGTGTTAATGAAGTCCTTCAACTCGAAACGCGTCATGTCTTTTACGAGGTGCCCGGTATATATTCTGTTCATTGTCAACGAGATTTTTATATTATGGCATAACAAATCACAACACCATAAATTGAACTAGCTTAGGTTAATGAAGGATAGGAAAAGAGCATTACCTGACTTCATTTTTGCCCTTCAAAAATGCCGTGAAGTCTTTGGAATGCTGATTTTCTTCTCCTTTCTTCTTCGTTCCCGACGTGGGGTCAACATACGGGGTCAGGAGGAACCTTGACCGCCTTCGGCCCCTTTCCTTGTCTTCATTCTTGTAAACCACTGAGGGGTGAGCAGATTCATCCCATATAACACTAGGCATATTGGTTGGAAGCACACTAACAAGCCAGCAATCCGGGGATGGGAAATCATCCACACAAATTGGCTTTTTAGCAACATCCGCATTGTCTCCTTCAGACTTCTTACCAACTACCTCAACTTCAACATTACTCTCATCCTCGGCCATCTCAATTTCTATATCAACCTCGTCCTTCTCAACAACACTTTCAATGTCGTCCTTCTCAACAACACTTTCAATGTCGTCCTTCTCAACAACACTTTCAACCTCTGCCTTCTCATTTCTGCTCTTATCCTCGGCCTTCTCAATTTTGCTCTTATCCTCGGCCTTCTCAACGCCACTATCACCCTTGGCCTTCTCAACAACACTTTTATCTTCGACCTTCTCAACATCACTATCAACATCAGTCTCAACACTTGCCTCTCTGTCAACCTCAAGATCCTTCAAATCATTCTCAACACCTGGCAGTCTGTCACCCTCCTGATCGACTTCATCATCATGAATGTCATTCACAAAATGTACCTTCTCATCCAACCTATTGCTATCATCCTATAATGTAAACAATATATTTTAAGGACTGCCCTGGCGAAGGACTCTTATTATATAATAAATGTTAGAGTAAACTAACAAATAATTGAAGCTTACCCTATCAAAACCTTTGTCCTTCATTTCTCTTGATTTTTTCGGTGAAGATGTATCTCCAACCTTGTTTTGTTTTGCAATCTTTGCAATTTCTTCTGCTATCCAACGCTTTATCCTCCCCTCGCTTTCTTTTATTTGCTGTGTAATCATATTTTCCATACATGTATACAATTTAGGAATTGTATACGGAACCGATGTCTTCAATTTTGACTGCAAATCCAATTCAAAATCCAAAATTAATGATTACATCATGCAAAAGAACTTAGTAAAATAACTTTGGATAATAAAACTTATGTATATTATGAATTTTTACCTTCAGAGTTTCTACATCTCCATGGAAGAGCCGCTTCTTAGACGCCGGTTGATCTGAGTTTTTAGATTGGAGAGTCTTGGTGTGCTGAATGGAAGCAGCACCCTCTTCCATTGCATCTGCACGGTTCTCCACATCATCATGATCATGGTCCTCCCTTGCCATATCATCCAACATCAAAGATTTGTAGTAAGCACTTGACTTTTCATGATCATAAACCTTCAATGGGAACAATTCCATCTGCATGTATAGTGCACAAAACATTGAGGTTAATGAATATTTTCAAACAGAAACCCAATAGCAGGCAAAGGCTTTTCAAGCCCTATAAAGGAATTTCAAGCCCTAGTAACGAATTTCAAGCCCTAGTCACGAATTTCAAGCTCTGACTAAGATCTTTCAAGCCCCCCTACAACCCACTATAATATTCAAGCAACCATTTATAATAAGAAAGTGTACCCTATAATCCACTATAATACAGATTTCAAAATGACCTTCATAGACAATTCATAGACAATTCATAGAGTAATAAGTAATATAACACATAACCCCAAAATCCAATGTATCACAGAAATCAAGCAAAATAGGCAACACATCAAAATACAACTAGACACCAAATGGTAAAATACATACCGTTGTACTGAAATAGGATTCAACTTTTAGAACTCTTGTATTGAAATTCCAATTCTTAAATCTTGGGAACCCTGTTCCTTTCCGTATCTCAATTTTACCTTATAAACAGGTAATCCGTTCAACAGCCCTAACCTAAACAATTAAGAAAAAAATCTTATAAAAATAAATCCATAACAGAAATCCTAGCATAAGGTTGATTTACACATTCATTTATTAACAATACCTGAAATGCTAGCAAAAATCCATAACAGTGGAATGTGAAATACTTCGCCTCATCATTGTTCTGCGCATTGTCCAACTCCACCTGCTCACTGTCATTGTTTGTTTCTTCTTCTCCATCTTCTACTTTAGTTTCCCTCTTCCTCTTCTTCGACTTCTTCTTCTTCTCCTCTTCCTTCTTTTTTTTCTTCTCCTCTTCCTTCTTCTTCTTCTTTTTCTTATTCTTATTCTTATTCTCTTCCTTCTTCTTCTTATTCTTTTCGTCATTCTCTCTTTTCTTCTGCCTATCACCTCCTCTCAATTTATCAAGGTGTTTATCAGCTGCATTCTTCAGCCACCACAACGTGACATCAAAAAGGTAAGATCCCCAACTAAAACTCTCAAAAGCATCGATGTCCTCTACTAAAGAAAATAGCCAACAAGGTATGGCTGTCCGTGCCTCATCAATCCCGAAGAACTGGGACACCATTAATAGGTATCCCATCTTCAACGCATCATCACCAGCTACAGGCTCCATCAGCCGGTTTAAGGTTGCCTCCAACAGTTCCATAGATGGCATTTCATCATTGAAATATCGTCTCAAGATAGATTGCTCACCAACTTCTTTCTTTTCTTTGAAGCCTTCGGGGAGTGTGCCCATGTTGAGGCCACTACATAAGCAAAATTCTTCTCTCCCAAACCTAGCCTCCTTTTGCCCAAAACCGAACCAAATCTCATCCTCCTTTGAATTCGGACGAATGAGCTGTCTTTTCAACATATTGTAGATGAGCATCCCATGCACTTTAATCGGCTGTACCATTTCCAAATACTACCCAAAAGGGCCTTTCTTAAATCTATCCACCACGCCTGTCAACACTAACTCTAACTCTTAAAGAATTTTTTTTTGTTGTGCGAGTTTATTCTCACATGTACCTAGCTTCTGTGGTCTGGATACCTCCATTTGTTTTTGAAACGATCAGCCGGCATCTGTTATAAAACAAAAAAAAATTAATTAAAAAACAAAATGAGATTTCAATCCCCACAATGGGATTTCAAGCCCTGATTTGATAAACAATGAAATGAAATGGACATCCCCACCACTATACATGATAGATACGATATACTCAGCATGTGAACACAAAAAAAAAACACATAACAAGGCACCAAAAAATCCACCAATTCCAAAATCATCACAAAAACCATTAACAACTAAAATACTACCACAATCGTTTACAGGGCTTGAAATCCCTTTGTCAGGGCTTCATATTCAGACAAATGAGGCCACATTTCAAAACTTGAATTAACAAAATACAACACTTCATAACATAACATCCCAAAAACCATTAACAACTACAATACTATGCTTCACAATCATTTATAGGGCTTGAAATCCCTTTGTCAGGGCTTCATATTCAAACAAATGGGGCCACATTTCAAAACTTGAATTAACAAAATACAACACTTCATATCATAACATCCCAAAAACCATTAACAACTACAATACTACGCTTCAGAATCGTTTACAGGGCTTGAAATCCCTTTGTCAGGGCTTCATATTCAGACAAATGGGGCCACATTTCAACACTTGAATTAACAAAATCCAACACTTCATAACATAACATCACAAAAACCATTAACAACTACAATACTATGCTTCACAATCGTTTACAGGGCTTGAAATCCCTTTGTCAAGGCTTCATATTCAGACAAATGGGGCCACATTTCAACACTTGAATTAACAAAATCCAACACTTCATAACATAACATCACAAAAACCATTAACAACTACAATACTATGCTTCACAATCGTTTACAGGGCTTGAAATCCCTTTGTCAGGGCTTCATATTCAGACAAATGGGGCCCACATTTCAAAAGTTGAATTTCCCTTAACAAAAAACTAAACAAAAGCACCTGTTCCCCGCCATTGCTTGAACCCCTGGCAAGATAACTACTCATTTCTCAAACAAATACTTATAACTTAATAACACATTATCCATGCACAGTCAAACACAGATGCAAACAAACATATCAGAGGTTAAAACGCCATAAGACAATGAGAATACGAATGAATACCTTTACTTGCGAGTTGCGACAAAGGCGTCTTCTTCGGGGCTGGGTCTCGGTATTCGATTGACTGTTCTTCTTCTTCAAGAAATTTTCTTCTCAAACCTGGTCTGTTCTTCTTCTCCTCTCTCGTTCGCTTCTTCTTCTATTCGATGCCTTCTTCAATTCTTCTTCTCTCTCATTCTGATTTGGGGGATGGATTTCAGTATTGCACGACCCCCCGACCCTCTGGTTTTGAATTTAAATATGTTAGGGCAAATGCGTAATCACGCTTAATGGGGTTGGGGTTTTAGGGCAATTTCGGAATTTCGTCTTTAAAAGTTTTAACTCTTTAAAATCCCACTTAAGGGTATTTCTGGAATTTCATGTTCCCAAGGGGACACAAATGCAAGAAAAACAATAGGGAGACTTTTTTTTGCTAGTTCAAACTTGAAAGTGGACATTTTCTGTCATTACCACAAAATAGTAATGCCTCAGTTGGAATTTTTTTTGAACTGGGTTGTGGTCTGGAGAAATTTTGTCGTTATTGAGATGAACTATTGCTATGAATTCATCTTGTCTCAGTGTTGTTATTGAGTTGAAATTTTGGTGGAACTGAATCAAGAATAGGGGAGGGTTCATATCCATGGAGATCTGGAGATTACCATGGATCTAGATTGATCATTGAATTGGATCCCTGATTTTATTTTTTCAATTTTCAATAATAATTACCTCTTTTTTTAATTTAATTTAATTTATTTAATTTTTTTTTTAAGAAAACAAATAGAAAAAATGCCCAAAAATGTATAAGACGTGATTTTTTATCAAAAATTTTAATATTTTATTTTTAAATTTTGGCAAAACGTGTTACAGTTTGTTTGGACTATATCAAAGTTGAAATGTAAAATTAAAAATTTAATCATATTTTATTTTATTTATTTATTTTAGTTTTGTAATTTTTTTGTAAATTTTATTAATTATTTTAATATTATTTAATTATTTTAAAATTTAATTATTATTTAATTTTTTGATAACAATAATTATCATTTAATTTAATAATATTTATTTGTTTCTTTAAATTAATTTGTAAATTACTATTATACCCTTTGGTTATATAAGATTGTATAACATCGGATGTTATTTTACCTTTTTACTCTTGTTGACCCTCGTTGACTTGACAGAACCCTAACAGAATTGGACGGTAGGAAATTAAATATGTAATGTCAGAGAAAAGATGGACTAAAAATTATAATACCAAAAAACTGTGGACTAAACACAGATTAAGGCAAACTACATGAACTAAAATATGATTTGTCCTAATTTTTTTTAATTATCTAATCCACTATGCTAAAAGGGAAAATTTCACTAAAGTCTCAATGTTTTGTGAAATGTTACATTTTTAAATTTTTTTAGTTGTTTAGCAACTTTAGTCCATAGATCTTCAAAAATACACAACTATTTTTTCTTATGTACCTATATGACAGCATAGATTCTTTCACGCACCAATGACGCATTCCAGTAAAATTATGAATAGACAAGATGAGGCTGCCACAATGGTACGACCCTCACACCCACATCATAAGGTATTGAGTTCAAGTCTCTCCCTTCCCTAAATCTCAAATTATTGTAATATATATTTATATATATTTTAAACAAAATAACATTATAATTATGTGGGTTCAAGTCTCTCCCCTCCCTAAATCTCAAATTATTGTAATATATATGTATATATATTTATATTTATATATATTTTAAACAAAATAACATTATGATTGTGTAATATAGGATTTTCTACACTCTTCCGGTCTGTTTGGCACATAACACTAGACATGATTAGATTACTTCCAATCCTTCTCCCGTGTTTAGGAGGCTCACTAGATTGGAGAAACAATCGAGTAGGCCCACCGTTAATCCCACCAAATTTGATTTATATTTTATATTTTGTTAGTTTTTGTTTTAATTTATAATAAATAAATCATAAAATTTCTAGTATTTAAATTTATTTAAAAAAATATATATAACTATGATTTCATTCAAAATTAATTTTGAATACTGTTAATTTAATAATATACAAATTAAAATAATTATTTCATTCAAAAAATTATTTCAATAATTTGTTATTCGATTTTCATCTGATTACAAGGGTCTGAGATTATTTCAACCCTAGTTCCTATCAACGAAATTTGAGAATTTAAACTTTTTGGGCCCACCATAATTTCGAATATATATATTTTTATTTTTTTGTTTTATTAAATAAATACATTATAAAATAAAAAAAATATTTTATTTTATTTAAAAATAATTTAAATCTATAATTAATTTTTTTTTTTGAAATTGTTTCTTTAATAATACATAAATTACAAAAATTATTTTGCTCACCAAAATTATTTCAACAATTTATAGTTCAATTTCAAAATATTATTACATTGAGTTCAATCCTTTGTTTTACTAGATAAAAAATAGTATTAATACAATCAAGTCTCATGTTTCTCTAAACACAACATAATATTAATTTATTCCAATGAAATCTAGAAATGGCAAAAATCTCTGACCCGCCTAAAACTGGCGAAGTTTAAGATCCATTTGTGATGGGTTTGAAGTACTTAAAACAAGGTTCGAGTATGGGTCAGACCATTATACCCTAACCTAAACCAGTTGACCTATTATTTTTATAATTATTTTTTAAAATATTAAAAATAGAAATGGAAAAACAAAACTCTCATCTTTTTTTCTATTTGCCTAATTGTATATTACGTTTATATTTAATGTTTACATAATTTAGATATTATATTTTATTAAATTTTTGTTTATATATGAATTTTAAGTGTATGTTAAACTTTAAGTTTTAATTTTTATTTTTAAGTTAATGTTTAAATGTAAGTGTATGTTTTAATTTAAGTATTTTTTAAAAATTTAATTGAATGTTAAACTTTAAGTTAATGTCCTAAAATTCAATTTTATGGTAGATTTTGTATAGTTAATGGTTTGAACAATTTATTTATTTATTTTATTTATTTTTTTTTTTTTTTTTTGCATTATAGAAAATAGGTTAGTTCTAGTTAGGTATGGGTCACCCCACTCGAAATGGGTTTGGGGTAGAAATCGAAAACCCATTCAGAGTATGGGTTAGGTATGGGGCACCTTGCCCCAACCAAGTTTTGGGTATTAGACAAGTTGATCCGGCCTCAATCTGATTTGTTGCCATCCTTAATCCAATTTCATCTCATCTCAATCCTATAATAATTGATAAAATAGTTCAATCTAATCCCGCAAACAAAACAAAACATTATACAATACAAATTTCATGATTCAGAAAGAGAAAATTACCCAAAACTACTTGAGGTTTGACAATTGACATAAGAAATATCTTTTAAAAATTCCGACATTAACTTCCCTATGTTGTTAATAGTGGTATTTTTCATTTTTTTTTTGTTTTACGAAAATAAAAATGAAAACAAAAATAGTGTTTTTGGTTTCAGTTTTGAAATCTAAAAATATGTCTGATAACATATGCTGAAAGTTGTATTATGTAAAATAAAATGTAAATTTTTATTTTTATTTTTATTTTTTTTATATTACAACCTAAAATTTTAGAACAATTTGGTAAATAATTTCTCGGGATGATTGAAATATTTTCTTGGCATTGAATTTGGCTTGATCAAAGAAAGGTTTATTTCTTAAATGTACAATGGATATTTTATTTGATGCCGGTGTAACAGGTGGTCGAATTTCTGAGTTTCCCATGGAACAACATTTTAATCTTGCTTCTAATAGTGGTACATTATTACCAGATCCGACTATTTACCGTCAACTTGTTGGCTATCTCCTATATTTCATTGTCATAAGGCCTTATATCAATTTTGCAGTTATTATCTCAGCAATTCATGCAGTCACCTCGTACTCTACACTTGGATGCCGCTCAACATGTCCTTTGGTATTTAAAAGGTATTATCAACAAAAGGCATTTTATTGTCAGCATCTAGTTCTCTTCATATCTTGGGTTTTTGTGACTTTGATTGGGTTGGTTGTCCAATCACTCATTTTTCTAATAGTGGTTATTGTACATTTCTTGGTTCAAGTCCTATTTCTTGGAAGACAAAGAAGCAATCCACAGTCTCTCACTCCTCTACAGACACTGAATACAGATTGTAAGTTCCTTAATTGTGATTAGCTATTTTTTTTTGTGATAAACCATTGTTAAGGTTAATGTTGTAAGGGTAGATTTAGGTGATTGAATTTGATTGTGATAAAAGCACCCTCCAACATCCCCAAAGCTTCAAGAGTAAAGAGCTACAAATGTATAACACTTGACTTGTACTCTTAAAGAGACTAGGTGCACACACACACTCTCTTAACATTCATTTGTGTTCATTTATGTGTGCATTTCACCATTCATACACTTGCACATGTTGTATAAAGGTTGGTGTGTTAGACTGCATGAGAATGCCTCTTTCCTCTCATTGTTGTGGTTTTGGTGTTGTCATGGTGAACCACGAAAAATATTCTAGTGGTTTTCATGGTCCAAGTGCCGTCTTGGACCATCGCGACAAATGGGCATAACATTCCTCCTAGAGGATTTTGTGATCAAAGTGTTGTCTTGGACCACCGCAAAAAACAACCACGACAAATCTTCCAATGGTTTTCGCGATTGTTGTGTCGTCATAGAGAACCGTGACAATTGGCTCAAAGTTTTTCACTAGTGATTTTCACGATCCATGTGTCGTCATAGACCACCGCAAAATAGGGACCGTGACTTTCTGAAGACGTTTTAGTTGCCTTTATCGCGGTGGATTATTGTCTTGGTCAACCATGAAATCGGGACCGCGACAATTTGTTTTTGCCAAAACGATGTAGTTTTGATTGCCCCCTATTTAATGCCCAAGACATTTTCTTGTTGAAAACAAAAAACTCTGAAATTCTAAGATTGAGTGAGCATATTGAGTCCTTAGAGAGAGATAGATTCAAGCAATCTTGAGTGACTCTCAAAACCCTAAAATTCATGAGCATATAAGCATCATTGAAGCATGGACTCAAAGGTTTCTTCACTTGGTAAGTTAGAACAAACATTCTACTTCATTTATTGTTCTACTTAGTCAAGACATCTCATTTATTGTACTTTGCTTGCTAAGACTTCATCTTAAATGCATATTTATTGAAGTTATGATGATTGATTGGGGTTCATTAATGGCTAGCATGTTAGGTTGCATTTTATTCATCTAGCTAAGTCTACTTGTATGTTCATTTAGACACATTTGATAAGTAGGATTGTTAGATTGCATTTCTATCAATCTAGTTTAGCATATTGTATGTTGTCTTGCACATTATAGCATATAAAACATTGTTACATGTTCACTTAGACCTAATTCTCTTCATAGAGTCCAAGTCTTGTGGCTAAGCATTGTTAAGACCCATTATTAAAGGTCTGCAGGTAGAATAGTTTGTGTTATGAAACTTGAGAGAGTGACTATGATGTCAACTTAGGTTGTAAACAAATATTTAATTCATGGAGTTTTTGTAACTAAGTGGCTAGCAAGGTTAGTCTCATGGGTTTTTTCTAGTTGGAGGGTTTCACACTGTTAACAAAAAATTGCCAGCGGGGTGGAATTTCAATTAACAACTTTTAAGACTAGGTCGGGGTAGACCACGGTCGGAGGGGTATCACGTAGTTCGATACCTGTATGCTTTCTCAGTAAACCAAGCTAAATACAATGGAACAATATCTTATATTATAAAAAGGAGAAATACAACTCTTTTAATCAGCCAAGCTTGGTACAAGTACAATGAAGGCTTTATGTCGGTCTAGTAGGAGGATTCTGACCCAGTTGGCAATGGCGATTTCGTGCGAGTTGATAAGTGGAAAATTGTAGGGTTTTTGGATTCAAGTAAAAGGTTCAAGATCCAATCCCTTTTTCTGTCGAGTATCATGTTCTTTTTATAGGTCCTATTTCTTGCTGCGCACTCCTTTAAATTTGATCCAGTGGCCTAGCAATTTACGAGACGTTCCGTGGTGATAGGCGAGAAGATCGTGGGATTGATTCCCGGAATCAAGTGATCCCTTTTTTGGCGGAATTTGACAGAGTTGACTCCGCTTTCAAGTAAAACTCTTGAGTGGCGGGAATGAGTCAATTTCCTTGATCATTAAACATCGTCATATTCTGTTTCTCTTTGTAGCTTGATCTTGGCGTACTTGGTCTTATCTTGATAGTCTGTTAATTTGATGCTCTTGCTACTTGGTAGGCTGGTTCTAGGAGGGGTTGGGGTATCTAGGTATCTAGCCTCTTATTGGACCAGGTCATCAGTAAGTCAGGGTACCAGTTTAGCATAGTAACGGGGTACTAGGATAATGATGTAGCGGGGTACCGGGATGCTTTCCTATGATGTCTTTCTACTTCAAATATGGATGGAAAATTTTTCTTTGGACCCCTGCCATTGTTGGCGGTTAACAGAAGCCCCCCTTGACTTGAACACCGGTATCTAGTTGGGGTTAGAGTCAGGATATCTAGAACACTTGAAGGATTTTATCCATCCTGTTTGGCTAGCTTCCACTGTCTAGGAGGAAATCTTCCTTTGATACTCTTGCTTTTAATGAGTTGTACACGTGTTGGACTTGGAATTGCGTGCTCGTTTGAACGAGCCATTTTTGGTGCGATTTTCTCGAAACCGCTCATTGCACGTCTCTAGTCATTAATGTCGGTTTCCATTTCTACTCCGGTAACTGCCCACTTTCTTCTATAAATAGCTTCCCATTCCTTCCTTCTTCTCACACCGATTTCAACTTTCAAAAAGCAAGACTTTACTCTCTTTCTCTAAACCTTTCTCCTTTCAAGCAATCTTCGAAAAAATTTCTTCTTCTTCTTCTACTTCTTGCCATGGCAACTCCACCAAATCCTTCTGATAGCATCGACACTCTTTTTGATATGGAGGGGGATGTTTTGGTTGGGAGCAACCCCCTAAATCCGAGGAAAAAGAGGGGTCAAGATGAGAGTGATACCGTGGGAAGTTCTATCCCGGTTCAATGCCGCCGGTCCACTAGGAACCCTAGGATTGGGTCGGGGTTCAACAATAAGCCTAAAACAAATACAAATATAAGGTGTGTTCTAATAAATTAATCTGGAGAGGGGGGGGGGGGGGGGGGGGGTTGAATAGATTTTAACCTTTATTACCAAATTTTCGTGTTTAGTCAATATTACGAAAATAACCCCAATCTAGTCAATATAATAAATCAAGTGTAATAGGTGCAGAATTATAAATGACACTTGATTTTTACGCGGAAACTCTCACCAAGGAAAAACCACGGGCTGTTATGTGCGCCACACACAAACCTCGAATCCACTAATTGTGATAACGTTTACAACCTCGGTTGACCTCAACCTCTAACGGTCAATAACCCGCTACCACTACCCGTAGGCCTGTAAAAGTGGACCTAGTCTAATTGCTTGATCCTCGCAATCACTACTTGTAATGTTGTTTAAAACCAAATCTCGATAAGTGGTTTACCACTACTACCCGCAGGCCTATAATAGCAACCATAGATCAATACTTAATTCTCCGAAGAGATCAAACAACCTATGTGATATATATATATATATGATATTCAAAGTGCAAATAGAGCTAGGGAACCCTAAATGCTTATCTAGGATTATAAGATGACAATTAAATCAATCCTAGATATCAAAAGCTAAATGACATGACATAAAACTTATCTATGTAGAGGATAACCAATCCTAGATACAATAGCTATAAAAAACAATCTCAATCATTTTAATGAGATAAATTAGCTAGATGTTTTATAAACATGAAAACCTAGCTATCAAAAACAATCTCAATCATACAATGAGATTAATTAGCCAGATGTCATATAGGCATGAAAACCTAGCTATCACAAATAACCCAAACAATCAACACATAATCTCATTCTTGTAAGTAGAAATTAATCTAAAATCACACAAGTTATAAATGAGATAAATTGATAAGTAAAAACATTAATTATGTATGATAATAGTGTTTAACATACCATACCATGTGTGTTGAAGAAGACCATGCTCAAATGATGTTGAATGATGCAAGATGGAGATGGGTTTTGGGTTTAGAGAGTTAAAGTAGCAAGCTTTTGCTTTCTCTCACTAGGGGAGCTCTTCCTCACTCTAAAATATAATGTTTAATGCTCTTAGAGGGCCAAGAGAGGTAAGAGGTCAATATATATGCTGCCCTAGATGAAATGACGTCGTTTTGCCAAAACAAGTTGCAAAAATGCGCCGGACTACTCCCTGGACCGCTCCCTAGGCAAGTGCCTACACAGCTGTCTAGGGGGCACAAAAGCACTACACATTTCCGTCGGCTGGACCGCGGCCTAGGCAAATGCCTAGGGGGTGGTAAAGCACAGACAGTGCACTAGCTCAAGATTTGAGCGCCCCAAAACATGACCAAATGACATCGAAACCTTTCGTATAATATATCGTTGGAAAGGTATGGAAGTCTAATTTCTACTCCAATTAATGGAATGATATTTCAATATCCATAGAAAAAGTTAATTTTAATTGAGTGACCAATGTTTAGATTCGGATAACAGCTGTGATGCCCTGTTTTTGTGGTCACTTTGGAGATTTCAAAACCAATCCAAACGATCATAAAATATTACGAATAATATACAGTTAGAAAGGTATGAGTATTTAGTTTGTCTAGAATTTACAAAACTAAATTTGAAACTTTGTGTAAAAAGTTATGGTCACAAGACCATACAAAGGTCAGTTTTGAAAAATATTTAAATCATTGAAATCCAATCTTTTGAACCTAGACACTTCACTCCAAATAACCAAACCGAATCTACCACTTATCCAATAGAAGAATAGGAACTTCTCAAGTGGTCAACCATTGTGCTAAGACATGCACACCATTGTGCAAGCATATACATTTCCGATCACTCAAACGGAAACGAATTACACCACATTTAAAACTACCATACATGAAGTGCACGTGTGGGCAGTGAATGCATCCTAATGCCTAACATGTCATGACATTGTCATTGAACAAGATGCAATCAATTAAACATGCATGAATAGAATTCATGAGTTTGCATCCTAATGCCTAAACATGTCATGGCATTTCAATGAACTAGATGCAATCAAATAAACATGCATGAAGAGAAAATCAACAATCATGAATGCACACATATAAAAACACACAACATACAAGTATTAGAGATATGCATGAGATGTGAGTGTGTGTAACTAGATCTCTTTAAAGCAAGTAAGCACAAGAATATACCTTTGATGCTTCTTCTCTTGAGGTCTTGAGAGTGCCTTCGTTGTGCAAATCACCAACCATCAAAAGCCTAAGCTACCCTTGCATCAAGCCCCACATGTGGTTTGTCCATGAAATAAGCCAATCAAACTTGTGGAACTTACAAAGCCCGACAACCTGGTCGAGGTCGTTGATGAGATTGCAGAAGGAGAAGATGATGATGATTATGAGGAAGGAATTCCAATTGGAGTCCCAATCAGAAATGTTCTTACCCTCCCTCTTGAATACCGGGTTGTTCCCGACTCCGTTTGTACAGTAGATACCATAACCTGCTTGAGGAAAGTGTACCAAATTCCTGATGCCATCACTCTCACTCTTTCGCGTCATGGTTATGATGTGTATACCCCGGCTAAAGGTGAAGTCCTCATCCATGTGGCAGCCTTTGAATGTGGGTTCAGATTACCCCTTCACCCCACTCTCTATAAGGCACTGCTTTCTCTTGGTCTTGCCTCGTTAAAAATTTCATCAGGGTTTTGGAAACACTTGGTCGAGTTCTTGGTGCTTTGGAAGGAGAAGTGTGAGATGGACAACATAGTGAGGGAGCCAGGGTATCGTGAGATCCGGTATGTCTTCCAGCTGGTGGCCATCAAGTCGGGCCCCAAAGGCCAATTTTATTTGAGGATGAAAAACCCTTTGAAGTTCATCGTCCTTGGAGCCATTGTGAAATACCCTCATCCTTGGCGTGAGGAGTGGGTTGTGGTAAGAGGCGATTGGGGGGACTCAGTTCACATTGGCGGTACTGAGCACCTGGTTCCCACTCAGTTCAGTGGGCAAGAAAAGTGGGGTAAGGGGAAAACCTCCGAGGAGTCGTTGGGTATCCTGGAGAAAATCCTGGCCCAATTTTACACAAACGTGATGTATCCCACCTCTGATTCTTTTGATGGTGCCAGGGTAGACCAGTACCTCAAAATCTCTCTGGCTTATCCACGTACGTAGTTTCTTGCTTCTTGCTTTTTTTTACTTTGATTAATCTGTCTGCTTGGTATACTAACTGACCTGATAGTTTTTGCAGTCACCCTTTCCATAGCACTTCCAGCTGCACTTCTTGTTTCTTCTCCTTCTTCCTCTGCTACTAGAATTGGTGCCCTACTCAGATCCAGTTAGGCTATAACTACCCCCTTTGAGTCCGACGGGGTCCCAACTGAATCCTCCTGCTACATTCTCTAATCCTCTTTCAGCACGCTTCCCTTTAAACGAGATGGCTGCGAGAGCTGCTAGGGTCCTTAGTTCTTCTGAGTAAATCCAAAAGCAGGCACCAGCTACCTTTTCAGTGAAACCCACAGTAACCCAACAACAGGTCTGAAAGCAAACGACTCCTTCTCCTTCCTTGCTTCCTACTATATCTACCCGGCATCAACTCAGGGTGGACAATGAGAGAGATGCTAGCATTGTGATGACTCCTGCTGATCTGTCTTCAAGCTCTCAATTGCGGGATAAAACCTAAAGGAGGTAGTAGCCCGATTTGTGAAGGCGTGCCCTGGTAGCTATTGGGGTTTTTGCCCTAAAGCTTGTAGTTTGTAAATGTGAATTGAACAAGAAATAAAAGAAGTAGTTTATTCATTCAAATTGTCTCATACATTTATAATAACATGTGTACTTAACATCCAAGATTGCCGGATGCAATTTCAAATTGAGTATATGAATGTCATATATAGATAGATTCAGTTTGAAAGGAGCAATCTAAAGAGTCCGTAGATAGCAAATAAAGCTGGGTACTTTATTTGTGGTCAATCTACAGCTGCGGTCCATTCCGTAATGTACGGTGATCTTATCCTAGATCATTCATATGGAGATATGAGAATGGAGGCACCTTATATGATTTGATAATATAGGACTGGGCCATGATCTATATGAATCTCTCACCAAGATCGGTTAAAAGATGAAATTCATATATATCAACAAATGATGGCTATATATGGGTGATCTTCAGCCTAAGTTTCTTATCGACTCCTTCAAGTTAGATCGTGGTTTTTGATATACCATGAGTGAGATCGGAGTTGCATTCCCGGTCAATAACTTCGTATGTTGGAATCGCGGTTTGGCTTGTGGCTGGGAAGGTCTGCACACAATAGTGGAATCCACTCCTTCTTGTGAGAAGTAGATAGTAGTTCCCTTAAGGGTTGATTCGGGGCTTAAACAATATGAGCGCTCTCCTAATTCCTTAAGGAATGTAGGATTTATTGTTCATTAGAGAATCAATGGTACTTAATGGAAAGATATAATTAGAGGGGTATAACGGACATTATGACCCAGCTCTAATTATGAACTACCTGTGGAGGATTATACCATATGTAATAGCTATATCGATGGACACCAAGAATTATTGGTTTGTGTAAAAACGTCTACAGTTGAGAGAGTGCAACTTCGGGTTTTTAGTGGAATAACACCAAAGTTAATAATCATGAAATATTAATTAAAGAGTTTAATTATTTATTTCTAAGGATTGTTGGAGCTCAAAATACTGTGGGTCCATTAGGTCCCCTTGCTAGCCCGATCGATTTAGGTAACAAGGGTCACGGTTAATTAATTGGATTGTCCAATTAATTGTGTTACAAAAGTGACACGTGTCTATTCAGGAATTAATTGAATAATGTGATTATTCAATTAATGAATATTAATGATTATGTTAATTAAATAATTAGATTATTTAATTGAGTAATTAATCATTAGATGGAGGGTGTTGATTGATATTTAATTTTGAATGAAGAAAAGATAATTTGATTATTTTATTTTCATTTAATTAAATATTTAAATTTGAATTTAAAAGAGTTTTGAATTCAAATTAAATCAAATAAATTAATTAATATCTTTAAAAGATATTTGATATCTTAAAAGATTTTATTAGTTTAAGTTTAAAAATTATATATATATATATATGATATATGTGATTTTGAATAAAAAAGAGAGGCAATTTTTGTATCTGATACAAAACAAGCAAAAAGAAGAAAAAGAGAAAAAGTGTGCGGCCAACGAGAATCAAAAAGAAAAAAATAATAATTATATTTTTAAAGCTTTCTTTTTGGCTGAACCTAAAATATACAAACAACAAGAGTTGGTTTTTGTGTATTCTTCTTCAACCTCCATTCATCCTCCTTATTCTTGAGTACCGTGACGTGCCCACACGCTGTTACCAGTTCCGGGAGATAGCGAGGAAGATCAAGTGGTTCAGATCAGCAGCAGATCGAATTAAAGTGAAGGAGCCTCCTACATAGGTATGAAATCGTTTCACCTTCTTTAATTGTTTTCGATTATTACTGTACAAATAGGTTTAGTTTATGATTGCATTTAATTTTTTTTTTTTAAATCCTTCCGCTGTGCAATCTATAAACCTGGGTTCCTATAGTAGCAACATGCAGGATAAAACTTCCATGCCATGGGATGTCATGGTCTCAAAAGGTCCTCCCTTCTTACCGAGGTACAGTTCCTTATCTTAATTTTCTATCTTGTATAACTTTAAGAAGGACACTAACCTTCTTTCTTTCTTTGAAGGCATTTAGGTTCACCATGGCAATGGAAAAGCAGGTGAATGCATTTAGAGAGGTTGCAATTTCTGCCAGGGCTGAATTGGAGAATGCCGGTCTGAGATGGACATTAACTTCTTAAGCAGGTCATTGACTGAGGCTGAAGGGAGAAAGGATGTGATGACTCACTTTTTGTGTCGTTACCAAATTGCGAATTACCAAAAGAATGTTTATAAAATGAATTTTTACGCAATATATTTTAAGTTTTGAAAATTAGTAAAGCGGTAAGCTTAGATTCGTTCCACAGGGAATTAGAGTAATATGTTGAATTAATTAGCTAATATATATGCAATAAAATAAATCATAAATGAATGAATGAGTGTATGGTTTGTCAAACCATCAAACATACATACAAAATAAACCTAACTAAAAATATGGTGATATGAAAAATAGAAGACTCACAATCTTGATAAGAAAAATAGATGAAAACAATTAATATTAATGCTAGGGAATTGATTGATTAGCAAGTGGGTATGGGTAGTGCTTTTCAAGCCACCTTAAGGACTAATCTCTACATGTTAACCAATTTAGGTTTGGATTAATGTGGTTGATATACCCTCCACTAATCTATCCTATTTATTAGGTTCTTAACCACTCAAGGGTGTCAATCTAAGAATGATTATATAACATGTTATTCTAAACAAGATTGTAATTAACAAGTGGATATACAAGTCAATCACATAATGAATAGAATCTAATTAATTAATAAATAGAACACATATAGAGATTCATTACAAAGCTTAAGCAAATACCCACAACCAAATGTTTATCAAATCAATCCCCTAGATTAGGGTTTTAATTACACATAGTAGCAATGAAATAGAAAACAAGTAAATGATAAGGAAATCACCCTTGAGCCTCCTTCTTTAGTGCTTGGTCCTTGTTCTCCTTGGATGCTCCTAGTGCAAAGAATGGAGGAGGAGGATGTGTCTAGATAGATGGATGGCTTATGGTGAGTGACAAAGGATTTGTGATGTAGAAAATGGTAGGGAAGGAATGGTCTAGGGAAGTAATTCAAGATTTGGTGTGAGTTTTTGGATGGGAAAGATTAGTTCAAGTATAGAAATGGAGGAATTTGAGAGGTGATTAATGGAGAAAAAGGAGATAGGTAGGAGAGAATAGGATGGGATTTTGTAAAAGTTGGTGAATTTATAGGCTAGGAAAGCTAGGGCACGAAATGGGTATGAAATGACAAGAACACCCCTCCTGAATGCCAACATAGGAATTCCTATGCTGGAATTCCAACGTGGTCGCCACTTGTCCTTCTAGGTCGCCATGGCGACCTCAAATGGCGACATATCATGGATTCTTCTGTCACCATGGCAACCAAATGGCAACCATTCCCACGTTGGAATTCCTATGTGGTCACCATGGCGACCTCAAGTGGCGAACCTTTGATGCTTTGCAATTTCCTCTGTCGCCATGGCGATCATATGGCGACTTTTCTTGCTCAAATAGCGAGAATGCCCTGTTTCACCTATTTCTGAGTCTTTTTTGCACCAAATTCTTCATCTTCTTCACAAATGCCCTTGAGGCCTAATAAAACCTGAAATACTTGATTTAACGACATTAAATACGGGGAAACGCCCGGGAATTAAGCATAAAGAGACGGGAATGAGGGCCAAAATCATACCAATTTTGGCTTGATCAGGATGCTGCCTTGGAGATTTCAGAGTGGTTGAAGCGAGCTCTTGATACGGAAACCCTCAAGTCACTACGTCGCCACGAAGAGAGGGAAGGCTATAAATCGGAGAATATCCTGCTCCGATATGAGAACCAACTTCTACGGGGTACGGTGCAGGATTTGGAGGCAAGAATGGATGATGCCTTTAGAGACAGATATTTCTATGCCTCCTTTCAGGTTGATAAGGCCTATCCTGCTCCATTTGATTTGAAGGCTGCCTTTGGGTGGGACTGGGAATAGATTGAAGCAAAGGCTACCAAATTTTCCAAAGCTACCCCGGTCCAGGCAGATCCCTCTCCATCTGTTGCTACTCCAGATCCTTCCATGCCCCGGGAATCTGATCCGCCTGCCATAAACCAAGTAGGAACAATTGTTGGGGCGCTCCTTGATCTCCTCGTCCCCTAAGATGATCAAGTGATAGACGCAATGGTCTCAGCTGTCCCTGTACCTGAGCCTGTGAAGGAAGTGAAGACTCCTACTGAACCCGAGATACCTGGAGCTGGAGAAGTCCCAGCCAATGTAGGAGCTAAGGTTGCTTGGAAGGCAGGTGTGGCAGGCCAGGAGGAGGGAGCTGGGGAAAAACAAGACGCTGCGTGATTTGTTACCTTTTATTTTTCTTCATTGCTCTTTTCTTATTTGTAGCCCAGAATTGGGGGTTAGGTTTCCTACGTGATGAATGGAAAATTCCTTTTTTTTGTAAAAATACACTATCTTACTTGTCCATACTAGATTCTTGTAGAATTTGATGCTTGAATGCTTGCTAATAATCCAGATGAAACATACTTGGGTGCTGGTAGTGTTGATACCTTGATCGAACCAAATTGGTATGATTTTGACCCTCATTTCCCTCTCCTTTTACATAATTCTTGGGTAATATCCCGTGATTTAATAGTGTAAATTAAGTTTTTTCAGGCATTTACAGAGTTCAGGGGCATTGAAGTAATATTGGAGAAATAGGGGTAAAACTGTAATTATTGAAGGAAGAATTAAAGTTATCATGAATTTGGAAGAATGCAGGGGCCGAATTGTAATTTGCCAGGCAGCACATGACAGACAACACAATCAGTCACTAACCAGTGCGTTTTGGAGGATGTTGTGGGCCTCTAAGTGTAGCCCAAGTGACTACTAAATGCACCCAAACATTAGCCCAAAATGCCAGACCATGTCACTTGTTAAGTGAAACGGTGCATTTCAACTAGGTGGGAAATAGGCATGACCCAAATATAAAGCCCAAGTCAGCAGCCCATACTCTCACGCGCAGCTTATGCACGCCCATGATCCCTACTAAGCACACCATAGGCCACCTCTAAACACACCCCAAAGGCTTGAAACAGCCCACGTAAGCAATAAGTGATGTGGTGCATTGTGAGGCAGGCTTAGGCCTCCAAACGCACCCCAGCCTGCTTCTAAACGCACCCCATATAGAGACAAAGAATAATCAGCTACATGCACCCCAATCCTCTGCTGAGTGCAGCCTATCTTCTTCAACCTTTCTCTTTTTTCCTTGCGTGCAGATCAGTTATGGCCACCCTAAACCCTAGGTTGCAACACCGGTGAAGATAGCCCAAAACTGACCTACCTTAAGTTAGAAACCGATCGAAATCAACGGCCAGGTCAATGGCAACCTGGTCGTTGACCTTTCAGTCCTCCAATAGGTCAAAATCAAGTCCCCTCCACGCTTATGTCCTCCCTTTGTGTTACCACTTCCCAATCCGTGATAAAACCGCGTAAATCAATGTCGCAGTTTGCATTCTGATGTCGCCATGGTGATAGGGAGTTGTTTGGCACCTGATGGAGTCGTCGCCACTGAACAAAATGCGACATCCTTCTCTGTGCATTTTGAATGGTGGGGAAAATTACAAGATGCCCCCCTCTGTTGGACTAAATGGTAATTTGCCATGTGAAACAAATTACGGTGTGTTCTAATATTAATCTAGAGGGGGGGGGGGTGGGGTGAATAGATTTTAACAAATTTTACCCAATTTTTGCATTAAGTCAAGATTACGAAAATGCCCTAAACTAGTCAATATATATAACAAGTGTAATATGTGCAGAATTTAAATAACACTTGATATTTTGCGTGGAAACCCTCACGGGAAAAACCACGAGCTGGTAAGTGCGCCGTACTCGAACCTCGAATCTACTAATTGTGATAACGTATACAACCTAATCCCGGCCAATATCCCGCTACCACTACCCGCATGCCTGTAAAAGTGGATCTAGTCCAATTTGCTCATGTGACCACCTAATCCCGGTGTACGACCTAATCCCGATCTATAACACAAGACTTACTTCTCCGAAGAGATCAACACCCTAAGTGAATATGCAATGATATCCAAATATGCAAGATAGAGCTAGGGTACTCTAGATGCTTACCTAGGATTATATGATGACAATAAAATCAATCCTAGATATGAAAATAGCTATATGACATGGCAAAAAACTTTAGCTAAGTAAAGGATAACCAATCCTAGATACAAAGCTATCACAAATAATCTCAATCATGTTAATGAGATCAATTAGCTCAATGTTAGATAAACATGAACAATCCTAGCTATCACAAAATAACCCAATCAACACATAATCTCAATCATGTATGTAGAAATTAATCTAAACACATATAAGTAATATAAGAGATAAAATTGATAAGTAAAACACTAAAATTAGATGAGATTAGTGTTCAACAAATCATACCATGTGTGTTGAAGAAGACCCATGCTCAAATGATGTTGAATGATGCAAGATGGAGATGGGTTTTGGGTTTAGAGAGTTAAAGAAGCAATCTTGGTGCTTTCTCTCTCAAGAATATGGAGCCTCTCTCTCTAGGGTTTCATTTTGTGGCTCACCCCTCAAAATGATGGGAAAGATATGTATTTATATTGCCCAAGTGAAACTATGTCATTTTGGAAGAAATAGAAAAACTATGGGCATTTTCGTGGTACACGCGTTAGTGCAGTAGCTCAAGATTCGAGTGCTCCAAACATGACCAAACAAGATCAAAACCTTTCATATAATATATCGTTGGAAAGTTATGGATGTTTACTTTCTACTCGTTTTCACAGAATGACATTTCAATGTCTATAGAAAAAGTTATGGTCAATTGAATGACCAAAGGTCAGAAACGGACAACAACATAGTTGCCCTGTTTTGGTGGTCACTTTGGAGATTTCAAACCCAATCCAAACGGTCATGAAATATTATGAATAATATACTGTTGGAAAGGTATGGGTGTCTAGTGTTTCTAGAATTTTATAAAACTCAATTTGAAACTTCTTGTAAAAAGTTATGGTCACAAGACCATACAAATGTCAGTTTTGAAAAATATTTAAATCATTGAAATCCAATATTTTGAACCTAGACACTTCACTCCAAATAACAAAACCGAATCTACCACTTATCCAAGAGAAGAATGAGACCTTCTCAAGTGGTCAACCATCTTGCTAAGACATGCACACCATCGTGCAAGCACGGACGTTTCCGATCACTCAAACAGAAACAAATTACACCACACTTAAAGCTAACAAACATGAAGTGTAAGTGTGTAATTGAGTGCATCCTAATGCCTATCATGTCATGGTATTATCATAGAATAGGATGCAATCAATTCAAATAAGCATAAATAAAATTCATGACTTTGCATCCTAATGCCTAAACATATCATGGCATTTTAATGAGATAGATGCAATTAAATAATCATGCATGAAGAGATATTCAACAATTATGAATGCACACATATAAAAACACACAACATACAAGAATAAGAGATATGCATGAGTTGTGTGTGTGTGCAACTGGATCTCTTCAAAGCAAGTAAACACTAGAATATACCTTTTGTGCTTCTTCTCTTGAGGTCTTGAGAGGGCCATTGAATGATCACCAATTCCTAGGCTACCCTTACATCAACCCCAACATGTGGTTTGTCCATGAAACAAGCCAATCAACAAATGGGAATCTTTACACCATGGTTAGGGGACGTTTTGGTAATTTGCCACTTGAGACCTAATTTGAAAACCCTATAAATACATCACTATTTTCCTCTTTTAAACAATTCTTGACCACCAAGAAACTTCCATTCTCCACAATTCCTTATCCCACCATTTCTCTTCTACCCAAACTTAACATCTAGATTACCTTCCTCTAATAATTTCTTTCTTCCCATTTTCTCCACATATCTCCTTAATTGACTCCACCAATCTAGACACATGCTCATCATCAACTTTTTGCACAAGGATTATCAAAGGCAAGGAAAGGATCAAGCTTACAAAAGGAGGCTTAAAGGTGATTTCCTAATCTTTTACTTGTCTTCCCTTTGATTGTAATACGTGTAACTAAATCCCCTTTCTAGGGTTTTAATGTGAGAACATTTGGATTGGGTTTTGCTTAAGCTTTAATATATTTTAATCTCTATTTGTGTTCTATTCATTTTTTTTAATTAGATTCTATGCATTATATAATTGACATGTATACCCACTAGTTGATTATACTCTTGTTTAGGATAATATGTTATATAATCTTGATTGGAATGACAACCTTGATAGATTGAGAACATAGTGACTGGGATAGATTGTCGGAGGGTATATCAATCGTGATAATCTAAATTGTTAATTGTAACAAACCGATCTCGCTGTGACCCCCTCTCCTTAATCGATTAGGCATTGCGATTGGAAGTTGTTTAGTAAACACATCATAGGAAACAATTGGTTAACATTTGTGAGATTGGCTCACTAAGGTAGCTTGAGAAGCATTGCCCGTAATCCACTTGTGACTCCATTAATTCCCTTGCAATTCTCTTAATTATTTATTCCATATATCTTATCTAGATTTGTTAAGCATTGAATTAGTTTTATTACTTTATTAGGTTTATTTTATATGTATGTTTGATGGCTTGACAAACCATACAACCATCCATTGCTTATGATTTATTTTATCGCATTTAGATTAGTTAATTTATTCAACTAATCACTCTAATTCCCTGTGGAACGAATCCTACTTACCACTTTATTAATTTTCTATCTAAGTGGATTTTCTAGTGGTGAAATTCAATTTACAAAACGAACACATTTAAATATCATTTTGTTGAGTACCAAAAAGACCTCATCAAAATTGGCGCCACTGCCTGGGAATTAAAGCGATTCTTGAATCAATTAACTTTTCTTAGTTTAGTTTTTGTTAATTTTTAGTCTCTTAGTTGTTTTTAGTGTTTTAGTTCCTTTTTACTTCTTTGGTAGTTTTTGTTTCTTTTAGTTTCAGGATTCTATGGATTTCTTCACAGTATATCAAGGGCCGAGTTACGAGACTCATGGGAATAGCTTCAATACAGATTGGTGGACTAACCAAGATTCCTTCTCATCATACCAATCAAACGCCATTGATGATGAGAGGAAAAATTTCATGGAGGATCACTTTCGGGAGATTGAGAACATCCAAGCTTCTCAACGATAGACCATGGAGTTATTCCAATCCGCACAACAAGCACATGAGGAGAAGATGTCCAACCATGTGATTCCTAGCAGGCTGGATCAATCACTAGAATCGGGTTATCCCAAGCAAGGGATGACAAGGAGCTGTGTATATGCTCTTGTACATGTATATGAGAATGGTCCGGAAACCAAGGACGAACCGCCAAAGAACCAAGAGTGAATCACGAAATTGGAAGAAACGTTGTCTTTGTTTCAAGAGAAGTTAGTGGAAACCTCCCAAGTAAAGGAAGAGTTGGAAAGAAAAATATGACTCATCGTAAAGGAGTTTGAAGATAAGAAGGCTTTAGGAAAGGTGAAAGTGGAAGAGCTTGAAACTTTAAATGAGAAGCTCACTCTTGAAGTAAACTTGCTCAAAGAAGAGAATGCTACCTTTCGGAGGAAAGTAGGAGAAGTCTCCAACAAGAATAATGAGTTGGAAATACAAGTTAGAAGACTTGAAGTTGAGAGGAATTCCACATTAAAGGAATTCGAAGACCTTGCAAGGCTATTTGAAGAATTTGAAGAAGAATGTGCAAGGAAGACAAGGAAATTGCTTATGGAAGTGGAGCAGAAGGCAAAAGCTTTGGAAGAAATGAAGGAGGCACTTGGTAGGAAGGATGAAGCCCTCAAAATAGCAAAAGTCAAGGAGTGTGACTACATTGTCTATTTAGACAAGGTGGAAAAAGAGGTCAAAGCGCTACAAACGAAGCAACATCTAAGGCCATATAGTCACCAACCAAGAGGGAGTTTTCTAAACCATCCACCTACTTGCTATTTTTGCTTTAAAAAAGGGCACCTAAAAGCTCATTGTTTTAAATTCCATAAGCACAAAAAAATGAGAGAGTCTAGGAATAGGAAGAGTCCACCTAGAGTTAAGCGAATTTGGGTAAGAAAAGACTTGGTTGACCAAGTTAAACCCAAAGGGAAAGAGAAGGGGAAATCAACTGAACTTGTTTGGGTTGTGAAAAAAAAAACTAATTTCCAAACTTGGTAAAACCTCCTTTAGTTGATGACACCCCTAGCACAAGTACATAATTTAGAAAAATTCTTTTTGTGCATTTTTTTTTATGCTTTATTTGTTTAGTTTGTTTCTTTTGAATAAATGGTGTTCCAAACTCTTGTTGGCAATTGCATGTATTGAATATATTTATTTGCTGGAACTTTCAAATGTGCTTAGTGCTTATGTAGATTTTCTATTGCTTATTGAGGAAGCAAATGTTGTGTTGCTTGTATGATAAAGCAAGGTTTCTTTATCTCTTGGGATGAAACATAGACAACTTGCAAGTCTTGGAGGGACGAGCAAGCCAAGAGTGCTCATAAAAAGGACGAGAACCTTATCCTAAGGAAGTAACATTTTGGAGTTCGAAGTGCGGGAGCACCATGCCACTTCTTGCCTAGACGTTAAATCGTGCGCTAGGTGGGAGGCAACCCACTTAGGTACATTTCTTTTCTAGTTTAAATTTTGTTTTTATCTTTATTTTTGTTAACCACCAAAATTGGCGGAGGACCAAAGAAGAATTTTCCACCCCGATATGAGGAGAAGATGGGAATCCAAATACCATCCGGCTACCCCACGAAGGGAGGGATCCCGATCGATCTGGATACATACCCCCTCCAGAAGGATCTAACCCAGTAATTCCCTAGCTTTTCATGAACCCCGCAGTATCCCGATACAGAGCTCCACCAAGCACCCCGATTCACAGTTCAACACATAGTATCCCGACATGAAGTTCCACTCAGTATCCCGATATGGAGTTCCACCAAGCACCCCGCTATTACATCATCCAGATATCTCGCTATTTCATCGGCTGGATATCCCGCTATAGCCTCAGTTGGTATCCCGATCCTCTGGCGACAGCGGGATACTCAGGAACATATTACACCTTCTAGAATCAGATCATCAGGCAGTAAGATATCAGATGAAGAGTTTCATATAGAGCAGAAGACTTACATACCCTACAGACAGATTTTAAAGCTCCAAACAAGGGGGATAAAACGCCGTCGTTCAGTCAATCAGAAGAAGCAGACTTCTTCCCGCCAACTGAGAGTTCCATTTGAACAAAAGGTCAACTCTATGAGATTGTCTCCTCCTAGGAAGGAAAGACTTGACTCTAACTATTAAAGCTCCTATGAAATTGTCTTATATGAGGAAAGAAAGTCCTGCAATCGCCAAACCCTAGACGGAAATTATAGGAGTGCATGGCAAGCAACGGGACCTATATAAATAACACGATACACACCAGAAAGGGAATCCGAAAATCACCTCCTAAAACCCTACATTTAGTTTTACTTATCGACATGTACGAGTTCGCCACCACCATCTCCATCGCCTATTAAAAGCTCCACATTCCAACTTAGCCTTGAAAAACACAACTCTTGTACTCATGATATAAAGCTACTATTAATAAAGATCTTATTTGTTTACCATATTCTCTACATTTAAACCGCACTTGTTTTGTCAGGAACATTGTTGGTATCAAACTACGTGATACCCTTCCAACCGGGATCGATCCCGATCTTGGTCATTAAAGTTGTTATTTGGAGATTCACCCCATGGACGATTTTCCGGTAACAATTTTATTTTTGCTTAGAATAAGGTTGTGAGTTGTTTGTGATAGTGGATTTAGGCTTGAATGATCATATATTTTGTTCACATGGATTGTGATGTGACTCTTGATGAATTTACTTTGATATAACTCTTGAGTTGGTTATGAGCATATATGGTGTTATTGAACCACTTGATTACAATTTTTGGGATAAATTTTTAAATGGACATTAAAATGTGTTTTTAAACTCTTTGATTGAGGATTTGTGTTGCACCAAATTTACTGGTATATGCCCGAAAGACATTGAGGACAATGTCTAATTTAGGTTTGTAGGTGTGTGCTCAACATCGTCTCTTGTTTGCAATTGTGTGCAAATATTTTGAGCCTAAATTTTTCAAAAATTTCGAAAATCTTGTGATAATGCCATGCTTGAGCATATTTTACTTGTTGAGATTGTGTCATTGTGTGTGCAAGTAAGGAATTGTGCATCTTTGCCGTGCTTAGTTTAGATTAATTTCATGCCATTTAGGGTTGCATTGCTCAAAGTGTGCTAGTTCTTTTCTCTTGATGTTGGAGTGAATATTCAATTGTACTTAAAGGTTAGGAATTAATAGTGGAGGCTTCTTTTGAGGGAAATTTTTCACTCTTTAAACACTCATTCAAACACATGTTTAGCATATTTAAAATGTCTCATTCGCACATAAATGTTGTTTGCCATAGAACATATGGACTGCTTGTGGATGCCTTAATTGACTTTGTGGACAAACCTTTATAAATGGTTTTAGGCAATGCATGTGAAACCCACTAAATTGGCCTAAATACTTCCAATCCCTCTAATGTGTGTGCTCCATTGCCCATTTGAAGCCAAACACAATTAAGCTTTTCATTCATGAACCACATCAATATAAACCATATAGCCTAAACACTATACTTACCTTGTACCAATTGGTTTGCTAAGGCTTAAGGGTTGAATGTAAGTTTTGAGGAGTATTAAAATGTAAGGCGTGTAACTAGGAAAGTATATGTGCAAACACAGTAAAAAGATGAAATGCAATGCTTGAAAAGAAAAGACAAGAAAAAGAAAAGAAAAGAAAAGCAAAGCAAAATTACACTTAGATGTTTCAAACTCTTGCACGTTCCATTGCGCCTTAGGCTTGAGAACATCTTCTCATCCTCCAATAGAAGTCATCATAGGTGGAGTGTATCCGTCTTCAACCGCCATCCATGCCCTATCATGGATTTGGCATAAGTACGCTTCCATCTTCCCCTTCTATGAGGAGTAATTATCGCCAGTGAGTAAAACTGATGATATCTTTTTAATTTAAAACAAAATCTTTATTCTATTTTATTAACTAATATCATCTAATTTGAATTTAAACTATTTAAATTCAAAATTAATATTTAATTAATTAAAAATAAGATAATCATATTATCCCTTTTTTCAAATATAAATATCAATTAACACCCTCCATCAATAATTAATTACACAATTAAATAATCTTATTATTTAATTTTTATAATCATTAAATTCATTAATTGAATAATCTCATTATTCAATTAATTCTCAAATTGATACATGTCACTTTCGTAACACAATTAATTGGACAATCCAATTAATTAACCATGACCCTTGTTACCTAAATCGATCGGGCTAGCAAGGGGACCTAACGGACCCACAGTATTTTGAGCTCCAATAATCCTTAGAAATAATTAATTAAACTCTTTAATTAATATTTCGTGATTATTAACTTCGGTGTTATTCCACTAAAAACCCGAAGTTGCACTCTCTCAACTATAGACATTTTTACACAAACCAATAACTCTTGGTGTCCATCGATATAGCTATTACATATGGTATGATCCTCCACAAGTAGTTCATAATTAGAGCTGGGTCATAATATCCGTTATACCCCTCTAACTATATCTTTCCATTAAGTACTATTGATTCTCTAATGAACAATAAATCCTACATTCCTTACGGAATTAGGAGAGCGCTCATATTATTCAAGCCCTGAATCAACCCTTAAGAGAACTACTATCTACTTCTCACAAGAAGGGGTGGATTCCACTGTTGTGTTCAAACCTTCCCAGCCACAAGCCAAACTGCGATTCCAACATACAGAGTTATTGATTGGGAATACAACTTCGATCTCACCCATGGTATATCAAAAACCACGATATAACTTGAAGGAGTTGATAAGACACTCAAGATTAAGATCACCCATAAATAGCCATCATTTGTTGATATATATGAATCTCATCTTGTAATGGATCTTGGTGAGAGATTCATATAGATCATGACCCAGTCCTATATGATCACATCATATAAGGAGCCTTCATTCTCATATCGCCATATGAATAGTCTAGGTTAAGACCATTGTACATTACGGAATGGACCGCAACTGTAGATTAGCCACAAATAAAGTACCCAACTCTATTTGCTATCTATGGACTCTTTAGATTGCTCATCTCAAACTGAATACCTCTGTATATGACACTCATATACTTAGTTAGAGATTACATCTGGCAATCTTGGATGTTAAGTACACATGATATAAATAAATTTATGAGACAATTTGAATGAATAAACTACTTCTTTTATTTCTTGTTCAATTCACATTTACAAACTACAAGCTTTTGAGCAAAAACCCCAACAATTTACAACCTAGGTTGACCTCAACTTCTCACGGTTTATAACCCACCATTACTACCTGCGGGCCTTTAAAAGTGAACCTAGTCCAATTGCGATCCTCGAATCCACTAATTGCAATGGTGTTTATATCCTAGGTTGACCTCAACCCTTCAAGGCATATAACCCACCACCACTACCCGTAGGCCTTTAAAAGTGAACCTAGATCAATTTGCTTACGGCCTAAGTAACCTTAGCCACAAGACTTACTTCTCAAGAAGAGATCAATAAACACCTATGTGAATATGCATGATATCCAAATGTGCAATTAATGCTAGGAAACACTAATGCTTATCTAGGATTAAATGATGACAATAAAATCAACCCTAAATATCAAAATAGCTATATGTCATGGCATAAAGCATAGCTATGTGAAGGATAACCAATCCTAGATACAATAGCTGTCGCAAACAATCTCAATCATTTTAATGAGATAAATTAGCTAGATTTATATAATCATGAAATCCTAGCTATCACAATACAAACCCAATCTTGTTATCAAGACTCATAAATATATGCAATAAATGAGTCAAGGTATTTAATCAAGCAATAAAAGATAATCAAAGAACATCTGACTTACCTAGTCATGAAACAAAGAAGATCCATGCTTTAGAGATGCTTATAGATGCATGAAGATGATGGTTTTTGGGTTTGGAGAGATAAAGAAGCAAGCTTGGTGCTTTCTCTCTCAAGAATCTCTTTTTCTCTCTCAATAATATCTCTTTCTCTCTCTAGAAAATGAATTCTCTCTCTAGGATTTCAGTTGGGAGAGTTATGTTGAAGGAGAGATAATGATGTATTTATAGTGGGTAAAATGAACTGCTCATGAAAAGACCAGAATGCCCTTATTTAGCATTTTCCACTGTACACGCGATAGTAGAGCAGCTCAAAATTCGAGCACTCCGAAACATGACCAAACAATATTGAACCTCTCATATAATATATTGTTGGAAAGGTATGGATATCTAATTTCTAATCATTTTTACAGAATGATATTTTGATGTCTATAGAAAATGTTATGGTTAATTGAGTGACCAAATGTCAGATTCAGATAAAAACGGAGTTGCCTTGTTTTAGTGCTCTCTTTGGAGATTTCAAAACCAATCCAAAAGGTCATGAAATATTAAGAATAATATACCATTAGAAAGATATGAGTGTCTAGTTTGTACAGAAATTTTCAAAACTCATTTTGAAGTTTTAAATAAAAAGTAATGGTCACAAGACCGTACAAAGGTCGGTTTTGAAAATCATTTAAATCATTGAAATCCAATCTCTTGAAACTAGACACCTTACTCCAATCACCCGCAACATAAATGTAAGGATTCCCGGTTTTTGATTGGCTTATTTTGTGAACAAACCATATATTGGGGTTGTTTGTAAAGGGTAGCTTAGGTGATAGGTGTTCATGCTCAATGACCCTTCTCAAGACCTCAAAGTGGACAAGCACTCAAAGGTATATCTTATGTGCTTATTTTCTTATTGAAGAGATTTAGTTGCACACACTCACTTGTAATGTTTGCATATGTATGCTTTACTTTTGTGTGCATTCTCTTCAAATGTCACTTTTCACACTAGCACTTTGCTTGTTAATTCTTGATGTGTGTTTTAGTGTCTTGTAATTCGTTTCCTGAATATGTTCGGAAACGTCCGCGCTTGCACGATTATGTGCTTGGTTTTGCATGAAGATCGCCTTCGGAGAATGCCCTTGGCTTCTCCTTTGGTTTCACCATCATTGGTGAAACGACGATATGATCAGCGGCCCTGACCGCCGAATGGAAACCGCCGTTTGATTCCAGAGATCTTTGGATTGGATCTGTGGTTACGATCGGCGGCCAGGCCACCGAATCGAAACCGCTGAATTAGACCTGATGCATTTATTATTCTCGGTCTCTGTTTGACGGTTTAATCGGCGGCCTGTCCGCCGAATGAAACAGCCGAATTAGATATTTTTGGTCGGTTTCTTTTTGGGTTTTGATCGGTGGTTTCGATTGACCGCCGAATCTGGTCGCCAAATGATCCCCTGCTTCTCCGGTTCAATTCGACGGTTAAATTTTGCGACCACGATCGCAGAATGAAACCGCTGATCGGTGATTTTAAGAGCAAAATTGTCTTTTCACTTGCCATGTTCTTGATGTCTATAAATATCACACTTTCTCATTTTTCTAACTTAGTTCTCTGACTCTAAAGAACCCTAAACTTAAAAGAGAGATTTTTTGAGAGAAAATCAAATCAATAACTCATTTTTATACACTCAAATCATTCACATATGCATCAAAGATCATCTAAGCATCTTCTCACATAGATAGTTTGCTTATTTGAGTGGGTATTGGTCATCACACTTCCCTTGGTATGTTCTTCACTTTTATCCATTGATATTTAGTGTTTTATTTATCAATGCATCTCTTTTATTCTTTGAATAATCTTATATTAATATCTTATATTCAAAATAGAGATTGTTTGTGATGACATGATTGAGTGTTGTATTGTGATAGCTATCTAGGTTTTTATAATCTATTGTTAGCTAAGCTATTTGACATGTCATTTAGCTATTGATATCTAGGATTGTTTTTATTGACATATTATCATCCTAGATAAGCATATAGGGTTGCCTAGCTCTTATTGCATGTATTGAGTATTTTTATATATTCACACATAGGTTAAATTATCTCTTTATTGAGAATTTAAGTCTTGTTGGCTAAGGTTGCTTAGGCCACAAGCAAGATGGACTAGAGCCACTTTTAAAGGGCCGCGGGGTAGAAGTGGGGGGTTATAGACCGTGTGTTAGACGAGGTCTACATAGGTTGTAAACTCCATTTCAATTAGTGGATTTCGAGGTTCTAGTG